>OW387023.1:63841043-64216043 GCA_936439885.1 Nowickia ferox | reverse complement strand
CCCACAACTAGATGAGTTTAATCTCATGAAGCGAAAAGGTACTTTTCCATATGAGTATGTTAATACATATTCCAAATTGGATGATGACAAACTCCCTGGAATTAATGAATTTTTTTCTAAGCTGAATAATAAAAAATGTTCAGAAGAAGACTATTCACATGCACAAAAAGTTTGGGAAACATTTAGTTGTAGAACCATACGTGACTATATGAGTTTATATCTTAAAACTGATGTTCTTTTGCTGACAGATATTTTTGAAAACTTTCGAAAAGTTTGCAAAAGAATACATTGCCTTGATCCACCTCATTATTATACACTCCCAGGTCTGTCTTGGGATGCAATGTTGAAGCATACCAAAATTGAGTTAGAGCTTCTGACAGATCTGGAAATGTATAATTTCATCAAACGTGGCATTCGAGGTGGTCTTACACAGTGCTGTAAAAGACATAGTAAGGCAAATCATAAGTATCTGAGTACTTATGATAAAACGAAACCCTCTGAGTATATTTTATACTTATACAAATAACCTTTACGGTTGGGCTATGTCTGAATATCTTCCGTTGGGTGGTTTTTCATGGACAAATGAGTTTATTCACCCAAATGACATTCCATCTAATTCGGAAATAGGTTATATATATGAAGTTGACCTAGTTTATCCTTCTGATTGTCATGATCGCCACAATGACTTGCCATTTTGTGCTGAAAACAAAATAATTGGCGGAAGTAAGCATGAAAAATTAGTAGCCGATCTTTCAAATAAAAGAGGTATATAATACATTATAAAACCTTGGAACAATGTTTGAGTAATGGTTTAGTTTTGGAGAAAGTTTACCGCATTCTTCAATTCAAACAAAGACCATGGATGAAATCATATATTGATTTAAATACACAGTATAGAGCTAGAGCTAATAATTCATTCGAAAAAGACTTTTTCAAATTATTAAATAATGCTGTGTATGGCAAAACCATGGAAAATGTTGACAAGCGGAAAGATGTACACTTACGTAGTGAATGGAGTCGTACTAACCGCAACCATTTAGGTATAGGAGAATTGATATCCAAACCGAATTTTCATAGCATATCACAATTTACGGACTCAATGTGGGCTATACAAATGAATAAAACTTTAACATATTATAGTAAGCCCATTTATTTAGGTTTCTGTATATTAGAACTATCAAAGTGGAAAATGTATGATTTCCACTATAGTTACATGAAACCAAAATATGAAGAGAAAGTAAATTTGAACTATATGGATACAGACTCCTTTATCTATTCTGTTCAAACAGATGATTTCTATAGTGACATAAGGGATGACTTGAAAGATCGGTTTGACACTTCGTCATACGCAGAAAATAACCCTTTTTATTTCCCGCTCTTAAATAAGAAGGTATTGGGTATGATGAAGGATGAAACAGAGGGGAAGTTTATAACCGAATTTGTTGGACTAGCACCAAAAGTTTATTCATACACCACTGAAGGTGGTGAAAATGTTAATAAAGCAAAGGGGGTTAAGAGGTGCATTGTAAATAATTATACTCTAGATGTATATAAAAATGTTTTATTCACTAAACAAAAAATTACAACATGTATGCAAACATTTACATCAAAATTGCATACTGTTTTAACTAAAGAAATAAATAAAGTAGCCTTAAGTTGTACAGATACAAAACGTAGAATAAGTAATAATAATATTAATACATATGCGTGGCACCATTACCAATTAGAAAGCGGTAATGGAGACGTAGATTTAGGTTTGTTAATAAAAGAAATAGAAAGTAGTAACGCAAATTCAAATGCTTTGAATTTATTAATTAATCAAATAGAAAATTTAGAATAATAAGTGATTATATATATGTTTTATAGCAAATATTTCAAAATTTTTAAAAGTATTTGTAAATATAAAATAAGAAAAAATTTTGAAATAAATATTTGTAAATATTAAATAAGAAAATTTTATATTTATCTGCAAACGCTGTACAATTTTGAAATATTTTTAAAGTTAAATAAGAAAACTGTTTGTAAATAAAAAAAAAAATAAATGTTATATTATTTTTGAAAATTTCTTTTTCTTAATAAACGTATGTTCATTATCACTTACATTTTCCAATATGCATTCATTAAAATAATTTGTAAATATAAAATAAAAAAATTTTTTGAAATAAATATTTGTAAATATATATTAAATAAAAAAATTTTATTGTAAATATTATATTTATCTGCAAACGTTATACAATTTTTAAATATTTTTAAATTTAAATAAGAAAAGCTGTTTGTAAATAAAAAAAAATTGTTATATTGTTTTTTGAAAATTTCTTTATTATTTATTTATTTCATTTAGTACATGGGAATGTGTAAGTATTACTATAAAGTGTTTAAATAATTTTTTGAACAATTCCAGTTAGTGGTGTATACTCCATCAATCGATCATAAAGAATCAAACAGTAGGCATTTGTATTTTGTGGTACCGGTTTACTAGTTTCGAACTCTATTTTAACATCAATAGGCCCGCTCTTTATCATTTCATTTTGATAGCTCACATCAATTACAATGATTGGTTTGTTTTTGAACTCTTCGCAGGTGAGAAGTGGTTGAGCTTCCCTCATATAGTAATTTTGTTGAAATTTTGCATACATATCATATAAAATTGCATAACGATTCTCATCAAATTTAAGGTTTAAGTCATCATATGGATAAGAGTCTGAATTTAAGTGTACTTTAATATTCTTTAAGTCTGAATGAATATATTTATTGTCATTTTCCAAAACTAATATTATAAATCTGGGCCGCTCTCTATTCAGTGATAATTTTACATTCCAATTGTGATTCCTTCCACCAGCAAAAGTGGGATTGAAATAACAATCCCAGCTGCGAAATGCAATAGGTAAAGAAGAGCCACCTTTAATAACTTTCATTATTTGTAGTTTCTTAGAATCTGAAAGTTGAACGTGTGGAATTCTCCATGTTATGTTTGTAATAGATAAACTGAGAACTGCATTTGCATCTGTTGAATAATATGCATTTGTGTCACTTGAACTTCGTAGTAGAATAAGTTCATGTTTACTATTCAATATAATTTTATTGAAATCTTCAGCAAATCCCATTAGTAATTTTAAAGGTACGCAAAAGTTGAATTTAGATATAGCTAGTTCCTCAGAAACACACCATCCAGCATTTCTCATCATATTGCTTTCAAATTGGTTTAATGAAACATAATTCTTGATTGTACTACATGTTCCCAAGTATCGGGTTCGATCAATTTCAACTCCATTAATTTCATAACGTATTTCATCAAACAAATATGCAACACAATTATTCTTCAGCCTTATATTTGACGGTTCTTCACCTTTACTATTCTTTATACTTCCCTCTATAAATAAAAAGCTTTCCGAAGGTAGAACATATAAGTCTTGATTTTGTAGGGTAATTCGAATTTCATCATTGTTTTTAAATGACTGAATATATGGTACATAACTATGAAAGTTTTTTTTTGTTATACCCTCGTCCGAAAGCGGTTGCTCCAATACGTTAAGTATATCAGACATTTTTGTTTACTTTAAATTTAAGTAGCTTTAAGAATCTTTTATTTTCTTCTGTTAACTTCGGTCTTATAGCTTTAACGGTATCTGCAGGAATGTTCAGATTGATATTTCTTCTTGTGGTTTTATTATAAATTATCATTTTTGCCTTGGCCTCAAATGCAACCTTAGCGTTATCTCTTCACCTCTAAAGTTTATTAAACGTCCTTCTTGATCAACAATCCAAATTTTAAGATATGTTATTTCCTTAACGTTTACTGCTAGATAAACTAAATTATTAAGGTTCACGTCTAATTTATAACCTGGAGGAACGTCTAAAGCAAACTCGTGAAGTATATGTGCTGGAGAGTCATTCATGTATGCTCCTTGTATTATATTACATTGAATTTGTATAGCATTAACTTTCAGAATATTTACAACTTGATTAGATAAATGTACTACTCCTGCCTTTAAAGATTTTTCCGCAAAACCAAGCAATTTACCAATTGATCGCGTTCGATTAAAATAAATTATATCGTGTGAAGAACTAACTTCTATTTGTAAAGTATTATTATTCGGTTCAATTATTATGGTTTTATTAAAATTAGTTTTTTTTATATTGTGTAGTTATGTAATCGACAATGTCTTGCAACTCATAAGACCCTATGGGAATTTCAATAACTGCATCTCCAATATGGAAAAGATTATTATCGTAGTCTACATTCGGAATAGAATTATATGAATGGAAGTCGATTAGGGAGCATTCATACTCATCCGTTAAAATTATAGGTGGAAAATAATTTGCTTTTAAAATTGAAGAGTTTCCGCTTAATGCTAATGTTATTGACATGGTGAATGCTCAATTGTAAGTGAAATAATAATGCTTTAAAGTAGTTGTTTAATTTATTTCTAGTTTATTTGCTTATTTTATAATATTTCAGTTTTATTTATCCATGAATTATGTTGACTTGGAAAACCTAACCATTTAACATATGCCTTATTTCCTCTAGTTCTCAATACTTTTTCAACCAGAAACGTGTTCGGAAAACGTGTGCTATGTATTTCCTCCTTATAGAAACCTCCTTTAATTTCATGTCCTTGATAGTCTTCCAACAAAAATGTTATAGGATAAGTGTTCTGTATCGATCTTATTTTAAATATTTCCGTTGTCCAGTTTGGAGTGTATCCCTTCTCAAAAACGTTTTTGTATTTACTAATGCGGACGTAATCTCCAACTTTATATCGTGAAGGCTTGAAAATTTTCAAATTACTATATACAGTATTCAAGAGATGCTTCTCATTGTTATGAGTTACGTCATTTGGTGCCATTTTTATTTTTCCATGTTTTTTCTTATTATACTTTTTAATCAAACCTTTATAAAAATCAATCCATTTATAAGTTCCGTTGTTACTAAACTCTTTCCACATCATCTCTTTCAAGGTTCTATTGAAGCGTTCAACAATTGAAGCTTTCATTACACTATATGTAGAGTAGTGATTAATTGAATATTTTTGCATCAACCCTCCAAAATCTTTATTGAAAAACTCTCTACCATCATCTGTCTGTAAATTTTTAGGAACACGCCTCATACCAAGTATTTTCTTGAATGCATTACAAACTTCTGAGGCAGTTTTAGATTTAATTGCTTCAGCCCACGCATATTTTGAAAATGTATCTATGACAGTTAACATATATTTATAACCATTATTATATGCTGAATAATTTCCCATTTCTACCAAGTCGGCTTGCCAGAGATCATCAATTCCTTTCATAATAACTCTGCGTCGTAAGAAGTTCTTCCGCGCTCGTGAATGAAGCTCATTAACTACTACTCTTTTTTCCATTGTATGGTGATATTGTTGTCATTACGTTATATATATCTATTATTTTCTTATTTAAATCTTTTATTTCATTTCTTAGCAGTACAATTTCTTCACTTATTCCCTTTTTTAAATTGTCTTTCATGTGTCTTATTTGTAAAATCAAATAAGCTTTGTTAACAGCATCAAGTCCATCCAAAGGTGAAGCTACGTTTATAATCCTTTTATTATCAATGTTTATTTTATTTCCATCCAGTGTAAAACCAAAATGCTTCAAGAGATACTTTCTTCTTCCTTCGTTACTAGACCTTTGATTAAAATAATGACCGAATTTGTCGACAGTCATACTCTTTGTTTTATCACCTCTACACAATTATATTTGCTTCTCTCAATTCTTCAATTATTGATACTATTTCATTAGAATGATTATTATTTCCAGCTTGTTGTGATGCTATTAATAGTCTCAACCGATCTACAATTTCATTAGGATTGTTCCAGTATATATAGTTTGGTTTATTAAGATTTACTCTCATTAAACCTTCACCAATGTGAGTAGTAGCAAATAATTTATTAATTATTTCTTTATATTTGAAACCTCTATTTCCTTTAAGTCGGTTACTGGGATCGTAGTTTACTCTATGTGCATTTGTATCAATCAAAATTTGTTTATATATATCTAGTTCAGTTGAGTCATACTGTTCCGGCCTTTTGTGAAATAGTAATGAATAAAGGCCTGGAGTTAATGCCCAAGATTTATTTCCTATGGTTATTTTGTCATCACTTAGCTTAAGATATGAATTTCCAAATTTCCAATCACCATCTTTATCCTTATAAGGCCCAAATATGGTATCGAGATTTTTGTTTTCAAACAAATCTGTTAAATTAAATTTCCAATCATCAGGTTGGGAATAAAATGATTCATTCAAGTGTGAATCTTCTCTATTTTCACTTTTCCCTGGTAAAGGACTAAAACACTCTTTTTTAGTGGGAGTACTGGCAATAATCTTTTTCTGATGTCCTTTAAATTTACTATAATTTTCAGATTTAATTCTTTCATCAGAAAATTTCATTGGATCGAATGAATTTTCATCAGATAATTTTACAAGTTTTTTAAGTGGTTCTGTTATAGGTTTAAATGTATGTTCTAATTTATTAAACGATTCTGCTTCACCTTGTTTGATACTGTCGAATTTTTTTTTTAGAATTTTTCTTGATTTCACTAATTCTTTTAATATACTTTCTTCCATGTTGGCTTGCTGGAGAATAGCTCAGTTAGTAACAAACAGCTTTTTTTTAAACAGCAAAACAGCTTTTTGAAACAGCTAAACAGCTTTTTGAAACAGCTAAACAGCCTTTTGAAACTGCTAAACAGCTTTTTTAAACAGCTAAACAGCTTTTTTAAACAGTTAAACAACTTTTTTAAACAGCAAAACAGCTTTTTGAAACAGCTAAACAGCTTTTTTAAACAGTTAAACAGCCTTTTGAAACTGCTAAACAGCTTTTTTAAACAGCTAAACAGCTTTTTTAAACAGTTAAACAACTTTTTTAAACAGCAAAACAGCTTTTTGAAACAGCTAAACAGCTTTTTTTAAACAGCTAAACAGCTTTTTTAAACAGCTAAATAGCTTGTAATTAGAAAATGTCCGCAGCAGTTGAATGAATATTTATAACTAAGGTTGAATGAAAACATCAAAGCCTTTTCTATAGCGTCCATTCCATACATCATCATCCTTGCTGATCACAAGAAATCCATATTTGTCCTTCCAACATTCATTGCATATATTATGAAACATTTTGAGACTCATATCACTTCCAACATGATCACTATAAATATGTTTTAAATTTAAGTCGTCTTGTTTAAATATTATGATAAAGTTTGCATTATCTCGTACTAAATGTTTAGGAATACGTGTATACGTTTGACACAAATAAAATGAATCAATGTCTCTATGACGACCCATACAAAAATATGATCTAATATTATTCTGCTTTTCGCATGCAACATCATCAAATATCATTACAGAGTTTGCCTTTGCTTTATCAGGTGATATGACATCTTCATTCTCTGTAAATGTGTAAAGACCTATTCCCTTTACTGATGAAATTAGTCTTTCTAGATACTTATATTTTGGCTGTTGTAATGACTTGGAATACAAGCAAATATTTTTAAACTTTAATCCATTTGGGCTTTCAATTAAACTGAGCATTACATTTGTTTTCCCGCAATTAGATGGGCCTACTAGTAATGCTCTTATAGAGTTTGGTAATAGGCAACTGTGTTTAGTTCGACTATTGTATTCAATGAAATCGAAATTTCTTACTAAGATATTTGAATGTTGCTTAATCAAATGCATCTTTACAACTGAAAGTTATATTAAACAAGTTTGAATTTATTTACAGAAATAATTAAAAGTATAAATGATTGTGTATTCAAATAAAAAATTTAATGCGAAACAGACAGTTCAAGGAAAAGGACTGGTAAACAGTTTGATTAATTCACTACCAGTTGAACTTCATTTGCCTGGATATCAATTTTGTGGACCTGGAACAAAATTAGAAAAACGGTTGAAGAGAGGAGAAAGAGGAATTAATCCATTGGATGCTGCTTGTCGAGTTCATGATATTGCTTATTCTCAGAGTACTGATATTAAAAAACGTCATCAGGCGGTTAGAGAACTAGTTAATAAAGCTTGGGAGAGGGTAACAGCTAAAGACAGCACACTCGGAGAAAAAATAAATTCGTACCTTGTAACAAACGCAATGAAATCTAAAGTAAAATTTGGTTTGGGTGTTAAATCCAAAGACTTTAAGAAAACTTGTAAGCAAAACCATTTTCGTAATGCGATTAAAGCAGCTACAACTATCTTAAGAAAAAATAAGCCTACAGATACAAAAGATGGTATAAAAACTGCGCGAAATGTTATTAAACGTTCTTTTCTTGGAAAAAAAATCGGAAGTAAAAATTCCAAGAATTATCAGAGTTCCTAAAATTGGCGGCTTATTACCTTTGATACCGATATTTACAGCACTTGGAGCATTAGGTGCAATGGCTTCTGGAGGTTCACAAATTGCTAAAGCCATTACTATAGCTAAAAATGGTAGAGAACAGTTGGAAGAAAATAAACGTCATAACAGAGCATTAGAAGCAATAGCAATAGGAAAAGGTCTCTATCTGAAACCTTATAAAAAGGGATATGGAATATTTTATACAAAAACTACATCAAAAAACTATTAAATCAGCTACCCAACAGACCATTAACAGATATGGATTTAAGAACTTTTGGAAAGAAGCATATTCTTCACTTTAGAGGAGTTTATATGAGAGATGAACTTCCTAATATTCCACGGAGGATAGAATGTGGAATTATCAACTTAGACTCTAATACCGGAAATGGTACACATTGGGTAGCATATTATAAAAATAATAATAATGTGGAATATTTTGATAGTTTTGGTAATCTTCAACCACCCTTAGAAGTTTTAAGATATTTGGGAAACAATATAAAGTATAACTATAAGAGATATCAGAAATTGAATGGATTTAATTGTGGACATTTATGTTTAAACTTTTTAATAAAATCCCAAATAAAAAACAATGTGGAATAAAAAAATAAAAAACAGAAAAAATAAAATTTGTTTAATTAATTTATTTATAGTTTTTATTTCATTTATTATCCATTCTTAGCAATAGTCTGTGTATTTTTACGTCTGTTACAATTTTGTTTTGCATTTTTTTTCCTATTTCGTAACAAAGACGTGTCAGATCAACTTCAATATCTTTTTCATTAATTCCTTTTATTTCACTCAGTTGTATACTAGTTTTTCTTAACATAGAACACGTTGGAATATAAAAATCATAATAAAAATGTAGAATTTGTTTCCTGAGGATGCCGTTCCAACATAAAATTGAAGTTAGAAATATTCCAATACCAAGTAGAGACTTCCACGTATCTGGTTCTATTTTAATTTTGTAGTTGTCCTGCTGAATAATTAAACGATAGCTACCGTTTTTATATTGAAATATATAGGCTGTATTCCTTTCAGTCATCTATCAAATTTACTGAATTTAAAAATTCTTTCTGAGAAAGGACACTGCTAATATAGGTTTTATAGTGCATTAAACGTAGCCACTCTTCCCGATCCAATCCAATAAAATGTTTATTTTTATAATGTAGCCATATCATTGGTTTAAATCCATTTAGAGTTGAAAACCCACAAGAAATTTTTAATTTTAAATTCAGGAAGTACTCCAGCTCAAAAACCACATCCTGTATTTGAGGTTTCCTTGACTGTTGGAAAAAGTTTGTCATTTTATTTTCCATTTTCAAAAGAGAATTTTAATTTTTTTACTATACACCTCGGAAGTAAATTTTAAACTGATGATGACTTCGCTCTAAAAAATCCCTTTATATTGGAAATATCTTGAATACTATGCTCTATCTATCTGTCATTGTGTAAATAAGTTGACGTATACAATTACATACATGCATACATACATACATACATACATACATACATATATGTTGTATAAGAAAAATAAAAAAATATTTAAATTATGTTTCCTTTCAAACATTTTGTTTATTTTTTATTTATTTTTTTAATGTAAATTATAAAATTTAATTAAAAATTTTGTTTAAAAATGTTTATTAATTCGTCTCAATCTTCCTTTCGGTTAGCGGTGGCAGTCGATAAAAAGTGATGAAATAAGCTTCTATATGTATCAATAATCTTCTTCACCCTTAGTTTTTTCATATGAAAAAAGTAACACGTACACATACCAACAACGTCTTCATTTGAATTTTCGTCATGAGAGCAAGGTATTCTATCATCAAAATTCTCATAATCAGTTTTGAATGCCCGAAGAAAAGACAGATGTTCTTCGAAAATTATATTTCCGAACTCTTGTAAAAAATCGTTTATAAAATCCATCGTTCTAGTTCAAAATCTTAATGAAAACTACTCATTGATTTATCAAATCCTCGTGCTATATACTTACGTATGTATATTTTTATATGGTTGAATTCGTATAAATTAAACAAATATTCATGCAATTTAATTTTTTTTCTTCTTGTTTTATTTAAAATATTTCCTTAAACACTTTTTAAATAGTTTCTATTTAAATGTAGCAAAAGGATAATAATCTCTTACAGGAGGAACTGGCTTCAACTCCAATCTGTATAAATCACTATTATTGCTATCATTTATAGGATATTTAGAAATAAGATAAGCGCCCGTAGATAAATTTTCAATATCCTTATCACTTAGTGAATTAAACCTCTTTGGTAAATATAAAATGTTCGTTCCCAGTTCTAAGACAATAGTTTCCCCATACTTGGTAGTAATACGATCAGCTCCAGTTATATGATACTCCTCTAGAGATAGCATATCCTTCACACTAAGTCTCTGCCTGGCGTTCAATTTATTGAAGGTAGAAATTAACTCCTCGTTGGTGCTCATTGTTTTGTAACTTATATTAAACTGTGAACTTTTATACACCAGTACAAATTATTTATACATTTTTTCATATGCAAGATATATACATATCTCTCTCTCTCTCTCTCTCTCTCTATTTATTAATTAAGTTTTCTCTTTTCACTAGTTATTATTGAAATTTTATTAACGGTTGTATTTTATTTTATCTCTTTATTATTATTTTTTTTATTTTTTATATAATGTTAAATAGATTCTACTTATATAAATTCAATCTAATGATTTTATTTAAAGTTTACATCTAATATTATTTTATCCCCAACTTCGTCGCACCAAAATTCTTCATTGAATGTCGATAGCAGCTTATCCCCTTCATCATCGTACAAGAATTCGTATACCTCATCCTCAAAAAAATTTTTATGATATCCCATCTGGTTGTTGGGAATTTCCTGTTCCTTCCAATTCTGAGGAGAGTTGATGTAGTGGAAGATTACTTCTTCCACCGAATCATTAAGACTGAATTCTGTCAACGTACCAATGGAAAGTGGGCTAACCGAAGGGTGTACCTTGCCAAAGTCATCCTCCAAAGATATTATCAGCGGACTGGATTGCATTTTTAATTTAATTTAATTTTTTTTTTACTTTTTTATTTATTTAGTTGATAGCACTTGAAGTTGAATTTCACTAACTAAGTTTAAAATGTTCCACGATTGGACCTTTATACTCAAAATCAACAACAACAACAACAACAACAACAACAACATAATACTAACAAAATATCAATAGATAAGCTAATGCACATAAACATTGCATTTGTTCCCTCACTCCACACTCATATCCATACACACATTCACTCCTATCCATACATACATACATACATACATACATACATACACGTGTAACGCTGACCAAATTCACTACATTTTAAACCCTTTCCTATTCCACTCACGATCGTTTACTTATAAAATCCTAACCCTAATTAACATATTTTCTATTCGCACATGCAAGACTTGTGAAATCTAGCAATTCGTCTCCTTTTTATGTATATCCGCACTAAAATGTCTAACAAAATTAAAAAAATATAATAAATAATAGAATTAACATATGCAAATTATTAAACAAAAATATCAACTACAGTTTTTATACGAACACCGGCCGATCAAACCCACACAAATTATTACATCCCGTTTACTTACATATAAAATCCTAACCCTAATTAACATATTTTCTATTCACACATGCACTCACAAATCTAGGAATTCGTCTCCTTTTTACTATGAATCTCCGCTCACACATTTTTTTTTCTAACAAAATTAACAATAAAAAAAAAATAATATAATTTACATATGGAAATAATTAAACAAAAATATCAATTAGAAATTGTATACGAACACATGGCATGTGCCTTTACTAAATAACATACATATGTACAACATATTTTCCCTAAATCATCAAATACTTTCTTTTCAATTCGATAAAACAAACTCATACACCAATACTCCCACTAATGCCTTGGCTGGCTCATCATCATCATCATCATACCTGTATACAAAAAAAGAACCTATTGTTAACCGTTACCATTCTCAAAGCATTCGAAAAAAAAGTATGAAAAAAATCTTAACTTTTTTTTGCTGCGGTTCGCGTGTATAACAACACAAAATAACTTTATCAATTCCAACTACAATTCATGGGTGCATACTATTAGGCGTTAAATACAAATCCCAACTCCATTTACTACTTAGCACCATATGCCAAGCCTCATCGATTGGCACTTAACAATTCACAATCCGTTATTTAATCTCCTTTCTCCACTACTGCCATCTAGACTTCTTTAGCACACCAAAACTTTTTTAGCTCATCCAAAACCAATTTAAATAAATTTAATTACTTTTGGGTAAGCCAACATGATCCAGACTTAGCAAACTCACAACCCGCTATTATCTCTCCTTTCTCCACCCTGTCATCTACACTTATCTAGCACACAGCTGCTTACCCAAAACCCATTAAAATAAATTTAATTACTTTTGGGTAAACTCAGATAAATTGATCAAGACTTATCCAACTTACGCACATTTCACCTATTTACGGCGTTGCCATCTGGCATCAACATGCTTCATTTAGCCAATTCACTATCCTTTTTACCCTTTTTTCATCTCACTATGGCAACGCTCACGCCATTATTTAGCAAATACACACTCCTTTTACCCTTTTCCACCACCATATGGCAACTCTAATACCAGTATTTAGCAAAGACACAAACCTTTACTGCATACAGCGCCCCCTTCCGTTATCTATCGTTATCTATTTTAATTGCTTTCTGGGAGAACAAGCAATTCCTATATACTGAACAGTCGAAGAATTGAGAAAGCGATTTGCCAAATTCCTTACGTCTGGCCATGATGACGAGCTTACAAAAATCCTGCTGGAAATACAGGCAAGGAATGAAAGTCTAGCGACCACCTCGGCCGTGCACAGTCTGCAAGTACCGGACAAAGACGTAGTCGACGCACCAGCGTCACCTACCAAAGTTGAAGCTGTAGAAGTGGATAAAAGTAATCCAGCGCTAACTGCTCACAGGCTAGAAGCAGAACAACGAGGGCTAGCCACTGAGACAGTCCGGAAATGGGGCCTGAAATACGACGGCGGCAAGGATCCTCTAGGTTTTATAGAGAGAGTCGAAGAACTGGCGGGAACATACGCGCTGGAATTGAATGATGTTTTGAAATCCCTGACTGAACTGTTACGCGATAAAGCGCTTATATGGCTGCGGAACAACAACAAACAGTGGGTGAAGTGGTCAGATTTCAAAAACGATTTTTGCGATTTCTTTTTACCCCCACGCTATTTCGAGAAACTTGATGACGAGATAAGGAAGCGAACGCAGCGACAACGGGAGCCCTTCAAGGACTATGTTCTGCGCCTACAAAACCTAATGCGACACTCTGATTTGAGTACGAAACAGAAACTCGAGAGAATCTTCCGCAATGCGCTACCAGAGTACCAGTGGTATATCCGAAGAAAAGAATTCGAGACGTTGGATGATTTAATTCATCTTGCCGCCGATCTCGAATGTATACCAGCCAACTCGCATATAGGCCGAGCGAACAACACCGAATGATATTGGACCAAGCACTGACCACAACCGTAGTCGAAAAAAACTCGGGGCGAGATTCCTACCACCACGAAAGCAGTACCAGTCTATCATGGGAGGAGAAACTCAAAGCCACTATTCGGGTCGAAGATAAACTTTGCCACGCTCTCATCGACACAGGCGCCACAAGGAGTTTCATATCCCCGAGAATGGTATACACACTGCGCAGAAACCCAGTCTATCACAGATAATATTATAATCAATGAAGTATATCGTGAACTTAAAGCTATAACAATTACTATAAATTTTGTTAAAAATGGAAATTTTTATTCAGGAATATTGATTCTAAATGAAATAAAAGATATCGTATCTAATGAAGCTTTTGACTTACCATTAGTAAACATCCTAGAGTATTCAGATATCTATATATGTTTTTACAATCAAGCTTTAATTACAATTTATAAGTAACCTATATTGAAAAATATATGTAAATTATATAATATATTCCCACTAGCATATAAGCATGAAAATTAGTATTGGACAAACAAATTACTGTTTGTAATGGTAATTATACTTCAGTAACACAATGTAAAAATCTTTTAGGAAATAATATTTGTAAAATAAACAAAGCTAATAACTGTACTATAAATATATTAGAAAATAAGCCAGCTAAATGTGACATAATTCAAGAAAATAACGCACCACTCACAATACTAGAGAACGGTTGTAACGCCAAAAGTCGCCGCTCGTTTTTGGACTACATTAATATGTATTTTAATTCTGTTCTTTATTTAATTAAACGTATTTATATATATAAATATATAGACATTGACTTAACGGCTAATGAATAGCATTCTTTAGGTACTATTTACTTATTTCTTTTCCTTTTGTATTATTATACTCTTATTTTTTTCTTATATACTCGCTATTTAACAAATGGCAAATGAATAGCATTACGTACCTGTTATTTGCTCGCGAGAGCGAATTGTATTTACCTTATTTTTTTTGTATAGTATATACATTTATAGTAGATTTGGTTATTGTAATATTTTGTTTTGTATAAGCATCACTTAAATACAACCACAATGGTGGATGGTGTATGTAACAAACAACGACGAATAAGCACCAACTGAGGGAATGCTCACACACATAACAAGATCGTGTGTGTGCCAAAGCAGCATGTATGCAAACTTACTCAGACATGTGCGTGTCTGACCATCACAGAGAAACTTTGCTATAAAAGGCCGGACAATTACGCATAGTTTTTCAGTTTGCTTACGGCTCGCAAAGTAAGAACATCTTCTGGTAGCTGCGCTTACACTGCCAATACGACTTCTTTGTTGCGAGGCGAAATCAAGCTCCACAATAATATTGGTGGCTATGTGCCGTTGTACATAAGAGCCAGGCCACACCATAAATAAATACTATTTAATTGATAAATTTAAAACTGTAGAAATAAATTTTAAATTGTCAATAATGAAATAAAGAATTTGAAGTTGTACATAAGAGTCAGACCACACCATAAATAAATCCTATTTACTTGATAAATATAAAACTGTAAAAATAATAATTTAATTTGTTAAGATTGAAATAAAGAATTTGAAAGTTATACGAATTATAACGTTGAAAGAAAGTACGTGTTGTTTCTATAAAAGAAGACAAAACCACGACTCTGGACCCGACTGAGCTCTATCCCAGCATAAAGCATTTGTCGTGTTACATTTGGCGCCCGAGCAGGGACTTATTGTCCACATCAATTTCTAGAAAAAAAACCCACCGCTAAATAAGCGGTTTAAAACGCGACCAGAGAAGTTTCTGTTTTGGCCATAGCACCCAACGAAACTATACGTAACATGATAAGAAGTTCATGGGCTTATCTCCTGAAAAAGGAGGAATTAACAAATTATCTAAGCCGGTTTGAACTATCCCCCAATGGAACAGTCGAAGAATTGAGAAAGCGATTTGCCAAATTCCTTACGTCTGGCCATGATGACGAGCTTACAAAAATTCTGCTGGAAATACAGGCAAGGAATGAAAGTCTAGCGACCACCTCGGCCGTGCACAGTCTGCAAGTACCGGACAAAGACGTAGTCGACGCACCAGCGTCACCTACCAAAGTTGAAGCTGTAGAAGTGGATAAAAGTAATCCAGCGCTAACTGCTCACAGGCTAGAAGCAGAACAACGAGGGCTAGCCACTGAGACAGTCCGGAAATGGGGCCTGAAATACGACGGCGGCAAGGATCCTCTAGGTTTTATAGAGAGAGTCGAAGAACTGGCGGGAACATACGCGCTGGAATTGAATGATGTTTTGAAATCCCTGACTGAACTGTTACGCGATAAAGCGCTTATATGGCTGCGGAACAACAACAAACAGTGGGTGAAGTGGTCAGATTTCAAAAACGATTTTTGCGATTTCTTTTTACCCCCACGCTATTTCGAGAAACTTGATGACGAGATAAGGAAGCGAACGCAGCGACAACGGGAGCCCTTCAAGGACTATGTTCTGGGCCTACAAAACCTAATGCGACACTCTGATTTGAGTACGAAACAGAAACTCGAGAGAATCTTCCGCAATGCGCTACCAGAGTACCAGTGGTATATCCGAAGAAAAGAATTCGAGACGTTGGATGATTTAATTCATCTTGCCGCCGATCTCGAATGTATACCAGCCAACTCGCATATAGGCCGAAGCGAACAACACCGAATGATATTGGACCAAGCACTGACCACAACCGTAGTCGAAAAAAACTCGGGGCGAGATTCCTACCACCACGAAAGCAGTACTAGTCTATCATGGGAGGAGAAACTCAAAGCCACTATTCGGGTCGAAGATAAACTTTGCCACGCTCTCATCGACACAGGCGCCACAAGGAGTTTCATATCCCCGAGAATGGTATACACACTGCGCAGAAACCCAGTCTACGTAAAGGTGGATATCGAGGTCCTATTAGCTGATGGTTCCAAAAACTTAATATCTAAAGATGTGAACCACAGTGTTACGCTAGGCAACATGACCGCCACTTGCCAGTTCCTTGTCATAAACAAGGCCACCGTCGACTTGGTCCTAGGACTGGACATTCTGCGGACTTTCCATGCCACTTTTACATTCGCGAACTTATCAGTGCAGTCGGGAGCGCCGGACCTAGTCCCAGGTGGCTCAGATGCAACCCACAGACAGGTAAGCCAAACGATAAGAACTGATTCCCCTGTTCTAGCAATATCCTTAGTAAATAGGGAAGATGCCGACCGACAACAGAAGATTAACGATTTTCTGAATAAAGAGTTGCCAAAGTTCCACGAAATTCAAGGCCTATCGACGGTGGCCACACATCGTATCATCATGAAAGACACAAAGGTACAAAGGTACGCCCAGCGCAACCCAGCTATGCAGCAAATAATCGACGAAGAGGTAAACAAGTTGATTGAGAAGGGGTGCATCGAACCCTCGCACAGCCCCTATAGCTTCCCGATCACCCTGGTAAAAAAGAAGAAAGGGTCTTGGCGTACGTGCATGGATTTTCGTCAGCTCAACGCCAGGTCAGTACTGGATGCCTACCCACTACCACGAATTGATGCCATTCTAAATAGACTAAGGAATGCTAAGTTTATCAGCAGCCTTGACCTAAAGGACGGATACTGGCAGATACCGATGGACGAGAGCAGCACGAAGTACACCGCATTTGCAGTAGCGGGTAGGGGCCTTTTCCAGTTGAAGGTTATGCCCTTTGGCCTCCACTCCGCACCGGCTACTTTCCAGAGGGCCCTAGATAGCGTTATCGGGCCAGAAATGGAACCTCATGCTTTCGCATACTTGGACGACATCATCGTCATCGGTAGTACATTTGAAGAACATTTAGCAAACCTGAAAGAAGTTTTTCGTCGGCTACGTGAAGCCAAGCTTAAAATCAATGTCGAGAAGTGCGAATTTTTTAAAGACAAACTGAAGTACCTGGGTCACGTAGTAACTAAAGAAGGTTTCAAAACTGACCCCGATAAAGTAGCAGCAATTTTAGAGATGGCCCCTCCAAAGTGTGTTAAAGATGTCCGTCGATTCCTAGGCGTGACATCGTGGTATCGTCGTTTTGTGCCACAGTTTGCAGAGATGATCCGGCCGTTGACCCAGCTCCTGAAAAAAGGAAAGCATTGGAAGTAGGGCGAAGAACAACAGGTGGCATTTGAGGTTATACGAGAAAAACTCACCCAGGCTCCAGTATTGGCGTGCCCGGTCTTCTCAAAACCTTTTATCCTACAAACAGACGCCAGTGAATATGGACAAGGCGCTGTCCTGACGCAAGAGCTACAGGATGGCGAGCACGTGATTGCGTATGTGAGCAGACATCTGAATCCAGCGGAAAAAAATTATTCGACGACGGAGAAAGAGTGTCTGGCAATAATATGGGGCATCCGGAAATTACGACATTTCCTCGAATTCTACACTTTTGTTGTTGTTACTGACCACCTGGCGTTGAAATGGCTAAATTCAATCGAAACCCCATCGGGGCGTCTGGCTAGATGGGCGCTTGAATTACAACAATACCAGTTTTCTATCTCTTATAGGCGGGGCAAGCAAAATGTCATCGCTGACGCACTATCCAGGCTGCACGCGGAAGAAGTGAACCTCATTCATAGTGAGGTGCCCACAAATTGTAAATGGATCACCAAGCGCAGGTCGGAGGTGGAATCCAACCCGGAGCGATATCCGTACTATTCTATCGTGAACCAGGACAAAGGCACTCCATGGAAACTATGTGTGGCCACCGACCTGCGAAAGCACGTCCTAGATGAAAACCACGACCAAGTCGCTGGAGGTCACTTAGGAAAACGGAAAACAACACAAAAGATCGCCAGCCGCTATTACTGGCCAGGAATGTCCCGGGATATCAAGAACTACGTACGGCAATGTGATGTTTGTCAAGGCTACAAGGTGACTCAACAGATGCCAGCAGGAAAGATGCTCACACACATTTCAGAAGAACCATGGGCGCTCCTTTGTGCTGATTTCGTCGGACATCTGCCCAAAACACGGCATGGCAACACCATGCTGTTGGTTTTTTTCGACCACTTCTCTAAATGGTGTGAACTTGTACCTTGTCGACGAGCTACGGCAGAAGGCGTGATGAAAGCCCTGCGAGAGCGAATTATTGCCAGATACGGGGTGCCCAAGGTGCTCATAACTGACAACGGTCCCCAGTTTACTGCTCGATCCCTACAGAGAAACTTAAGGGATTTGGGAATACGTCAAAAATTTACAGCACCTTACTCCCCACAGGAGAATTCCACAGAGAGAGTAAATATGTATAACCGTCAAAACAATAATCGCACAGTTCTCTGGACAGAACCATACCACATGGGATGAATTATTACCTGAGGTGATGCTGGCGATTAATACAAGCGCGTCCGAGACAACAGGTTATTCACCCGCATACCTCACCCAAGGGCGTGAGCCACGACTCCCGAAAGCTCTGTATGATGAGGTCACAATTGGGTCAGGATCGCGCCAGGTAGAACCCGACCAAAGAGCAAAAGAGCTGCAAGACATTTTCGAGCAGGTGCGAGAAAATATGGCCAAGGCATCCCAACGGCAAAAACGGTATTACAATTTAAGGCGGCGAAATTGGCACCCAAATATCGGTGACCTGGTGTTAGTGCGACAACATCCGTTATCTAGAGCAGCAGATCAATTCGCAGCTAAGCTTGCACCCAAGTATGGAGGTCCATACATAGTTAGGGGCTTTACATCCCCCGTCATCGTGGAACTGAGCGCAACTGATAATCACGAAATGCGCACAGCGCACGTTAAAGATATAAAACCTTACGTAGCTAAACCAAACTAATCAAGTTTTGCTTTTCAGTCATGTTAGATTCTCTGCCGCGGACACAGAAATTGAAGCAGCCAAAATATACGGAAAAAATAAAAATATAAAAAGTTGAAAAAAAAATTAAATAAAAAAACCCAGAGAATAAAAATACATATCCCTTACCCACTATGAGTGCACAAAGAAGACGCTTTGAGCAGTCACGTGAAAAATTCCGAGCCACAAAGCAAATGAAGAGGGGAGGTAAATGTAACGCTAAAAGTCGCCGCTCGTTTTTGGACTACATTAATATGTATTTTAATTCTGTTCTTTATTTAATTAAACGTATTTATATATATAAATATATAGACATTGACTTAACGGCTAATGAATAGCATTCTTTAGGTACTATTTACTTATTTCTTTTCTTTTTGTATTATTATACTCTTATTTTTTTTATATACTCACTATTTAACAAATGGCAAATAAATAGCATTTACGTACCTGTTATTTGCTCGCGAGAGCGAATTGTATTTACCTTAGTTTTTTTTGTATAGTATATACATTTATAGGAGATTTAGTTATTGTAATATTTTGTTTTGTATAAGCATCACTTAAATACAACCACAATGGTGGATGGTGTATGTAACAAACAACGACGAATAAGCACCGACTGAGGGAATGCTCACACACACAACAAGATCGTGTGTGTGCCAAAGCAGCATGTATGCAAACTTACTCAGACATGTGCGTGTCTGACCATCACAGAGAAACTTTGCTATAAAAGGCCGGACAATTACGCATAGTTTTTCAGTTTGCTTACGGCTCGCAAAGTAAGAACATCTTCTGGTAGCTGCGCTTACACTGCCAATACGACTTCTTTGTTGCGAGGCGAAATCAAGCTCCACAATAATATTGGTGGCTATGTGCCGTTGTACATAAGAGCCAGGCCACACCATAAATAAATACTATTTAATTGATAAATCTAAAACTGTAAAAATAAATTTTAAATTGTCAATAATGAAATAAAGAATTTGAAGTTGTACATAAGAGTCAGGCCACACCATAAATAAATCCTATTTACTTGATAAATATAAAACTGTAAAAATAATAATTTAATTTGTTAAGATTGAAATAAAGAATTTGAAAGTTATACGAATTATAACGTTGAAAGAAAGTACGTGTTGTTTCTATAAAAGAAGACAAAACCACGACTCTGGACCCGACTGAGCTCTATCCCAGCATAAAGCATTTGTCGTGTTACATTTGGCGCCCGAGCAGGGACTTATTGTCCACATCAATTTCTAGAAAAAAACCCACCGCTAAATAAGCGGTTTGAAACGCGACCAGAGAAGTTTCTGTTTTGGCCATAGCACCCAACGAAACTATACGTAACATGATAAGAAGTTCATGGGCTTATCTCCTGAAAAAGGAGGAATTAACAAATTATCTAAGCCGGTTTGAACTATCCCCCAATGGAACAGTCGAAGAATTGAGAAAGCGATTTGCCAAATTCCTTACGTCTGGCCATGATGACGAGCTTACAAAAATTCTGCTGGAAATACAGGCAAGACATGAAAGTCTAGCAACCACCTCGGCCGTGCACAGTCTGCAAGTACCGGACAAAGACGTAGTCGAAGCACCAGCGTCACCTACCAAAGTTGAAGCTGTAGAAGTGGATAAAAGTAATCCAGCGCTAACTACTCACAGGCTAGAAGCAGAACAACGAGGGCTAGCCACTGAGACAGTCCGGAAATGGGGCCTGAAATACGACGGCGGCAAGGATCCTCTAGGTTTTATAGAGAGAGTCGAAGAACTGGCGGGAACATACGCGCTGGAATTGAATGATGTTTTGAAATCCCTGACTGAACTGTTACGCGATAAAGCGCTTATATGGCTGCGGAACAACAACAAACAGTGGGTGAAGTGGTCAGATTTCAAAAACGATTTTTGCGATTTCTTTTTACCCCCACGCTATTTCGAGAAACTTGATGACGAGATAAGGAAGCGAACGCAGCGACAACGGGAGCCCTTCAAGGACTATGTTCTGGGCCTACAAAACCTAATGCGACACTCTGATTTGAGTACGAAACAGAAACTCGAGAGAATCTTCCGCAATGCGCTACCAGAGTACCAGTGGTATATCCGAAGAAAAGATTTCGAGACGTTGCATGATTTAATTCATCTTGCCGCCGATCTCGAATGTATACCAGCCAAATCGCATATAGGCCGAAGCGAACAACACCGAATGATATTGGACCAAGCACTGACCACAACCGTAGTCGAAAAAAACTCGGGGCGAGATTCCTACCACCACGAAAGCAGTACCAGTCTATCATGGGAGGAGAAACTCAAAGCCACTATTCGGGTCGAAGATAAACTTTGCCACGCTCTCATCGACACAGGCGCCACAAGGAGTTTCATATCCCCGAGAATGGTATACACACTGCGCAGAAACCCAGTCTATCACAGATAATATTATAATCAATGAAGTATATCGTGAACTTAAAGCTATAACAATTACTATAAATTTTGTTAAAAATGGAAATTTTTATTCAGGAATATTGATTCTAAATGAAATAAAAGATATCGTATCTAATGAAGCTTTTGACTTACCATTAGTAAACATCCTAGAGTATTCAGATATCTATATATGTTTTTACAATCAAGCTTTAATTACAATTTATAAGTAACCTATATTGAAAAATATATGTAAATTATATAATATATTCCCACTAGCATATAAGCATGAAAATTAGTATTGGACAAACAAATTACTGTTTGTAATGGTAATTATACTTCAGTAACACAATGTAAAAATCTTTTAGGAAATAATATTTGTAAAATAAACAAAGCTAATAACTGTACTATAAATATATTAGAAAATAAGCCAGCTAAATGTGACATAATTCAAGAAAATAACGCACCACTCACAATACTAGAGAACGGTTGTAACGCCAAAAGCCGCCGCTCGTTTTTGGACTACATTAATATGTATTTTAATTCTGTTCTTTATTTAATTAAACGTATTTATATATATAAATATATAGACATTGACTTAACGGCTAATGAATAGCATTCTTTAGGTACTATTTACTTATTTCTTTTCCTTTTGTATTATTATACTCTTATTTTTTTCTTATATACTCGCTATTTAACAAATGGCAAATGAATAGCATTACGTACCTGTTATTTGCTCGCGAGAGCGAATTGTATTTACCTTATTTTTTTTGTATAGTATATACATTTATAGTAGATTTGGTTATTGTAATATTTTGTTTTGTATAAGCATCACTTAAATACAACCACAATGGTGGATGGTGTATGTAACAAACAACGACGAATAAGCACCAACTGAGGGAATGCTCACACACATAACAAGATCGTGTGTGTGCCAAAGCAGCATGTATGCAAACTTACTCAGACATGTGCGTGTCTGACCATCACAGAGAAACTTTGCTATAAAAGGCCGGACAATTACGCATAGTTTTTCAGTTTGCTTACGGCTCGCAAAGTAAGAACATCTTCTGGTAGCTGCGCTTACACTGCCAATACGACTTCTTTGTTGCGAGGCGAAATCAAGCTCCACAATAATATTGGTGGCTATGTGCCGTTGTACATAAGAGCCAGGCCACACCATAAATAAATACTATTTAATTGATAAATTTAAAACTGTAAAAATAAATTTTAAATTGTCAATAATGAAATAAAGAATTTGAAGTTGTACATAAGAGTCAGGCCACACCATAAATAAATCCTATTTACTTGATAAATATAAAACTGTAAAAATAATAATTTAATTTGTTAAGATTGAAATAAAGAATTTGAAAGTTATACGAATTATAACGTTGAAAGAAAGTACGTGTTGTTTCTATAAAAGAAGACAAAACCACGACTCTGGACCCGACTGAGCTCTATCCCAGCATAAAGCATTTGTCGTGTTACATTTGGCGCCCGAGCAGGGACTTATTGTCCACATCAATTTCTAGAAAAAAAACCCACCGCTAAATAAGCGGTTTGAAACGCGACCAGAGAAGTTTCTGTTTTGGCCATAGCACCCAACGAAACTATACGTAACATGATAAGAAGTTCATGGGCTTATCTCCTGAAAAAGGAGGAATTAACAAATTATCTAAGCTTTTTGAACTATCCCCCAATGGAACAGTCGAAGAATTGAGAAAGCGATTTGCCAAATTCCTTACGTCTGGCCATGATGACGAGCTTACAAAAATTCTGCTGGAAATACAGGCAAGGAATGAAAGTCTAGCGACCACCTCGGCCGTGCACAGTCTGCAAGTACCGGACAAAGACGTAGTCGACGCACCAGCGTCACCTACCAAAGTTGAAGCTGTAGAAGTGGATAAAAGTAATCCAGCGCTAACTGCTCACAGGCTAGAAGCAGAACAACGAGGGCTAGCCACTGAGACAGTCCGG
This sequence comes from Nowickia ferox, assembly GCA_936439885.1. Taxonomy (NCBI): domain Eukaryota; kingdom Metazoa; phylum Arthropoda; class Insecta; order Diptera; family Tachinidae; genus Nowickia; species Nowickia ferox. The sequence continues at coordinate 64,191,953 of OW387023.1, read as the reverse complement.
AAATGGGGCCTGAAATACGACGGCGGCAAGTATCCTCTAGGTTTTATAGAGAGAGTCGAAGAACTGGCGGGAACATACGCGCTGGAATTGAATGATGTTTTGAAATCCCTGACTGAACTGTTACGCGATAAAGCGCTTATATGGCTGCGGAACAACAACAAACAGTGGGTGAAGTGGTCAGATTTCAAAAACGATTTTTGCGATTTCTTTTTACCCCCACGCTATTTCGAGAAACTTGATGACGAGATAAGGAAGCGAACGCAGCGACAACGGGAGCCCTTCAAGGACTATGTTCTGGGCCTACAAAACCTAATGCGACACTCTGATTTGAGTACGAAACAGAAACTCGAGAGAATCTTCCGCAATGCGCTACCAGAGTACCAGTGGTATATCCGAAGAAAAGATTTCGAGACGTTGGATGATTTAATTCATCTTGCCGCCGATCTCGAATGTATACCAGCCAACTCGCATATAGGCCGAAGCGAACAACACCGAATGATATTGGACCAAGCACTGACCACAACCGTAGTCGAAAAAAAACTCGGGGCGAGATTCCTACCACCACGAAAGCAGTACCAGTCTATCATGGGAGGAGAAACTCAAAGCAACTATTCGGGTCGAAGATAAACTTTGCCACGCTCTCATCGACACAGGCGCCACAAGGAGTTTCATATCCCCGAGAATGGTATACACACTGCGCAGAAACCCAGTCTACGTAAAGGTGGATATCGAGGTCCTATTAGCTGATGGTTCCAAAAACTTAATATCTAAAGATGTGAACCACAGTGTTACGCTAGGCAACATGACCGCCACTTGCCAGTTCCTTGTCATAAACAAGGCCACCGTCGACTTGGTCCTAGGACTGGACATTCTGCGGACTTTCCATGCCACTTTTACATTCGCGAACTTATCAGTGCAGTCGGGAGCGCCGGACCTAGTCCCAGGTGGCTCAGACGCAACCCACAGACAGGTAAGCAAACGATAAGAACTGATTCCCCTGTTCTAGCAATATCCTTAGTAAATAGGGAAGATGCCGACCGACAACAGAAGATTAACGATTTTCTGAATAAAGAGTTGCCAAAGTTCCACGAAATTCAAGGCCTATCGACGGTGGCCACACATCGTATCATCATGAAAGACACAATGGTACAAAGGTACGCCCAGCGCAACCCAGCTATGCAGCAAATAATCGACGAAGAGGTAAACAAGTTGATTGAGAAGGGGTGCATCGAACCCTCGCACAGCCCCTATAGCTTCCCGATCACCCTGGTAAAAAAGAAGAAAGGGTCTTGGCGTACGTGCATGGATTTTCGTCAGCTCAACGCCAGGTCAGTACTGGATGCCTACCCACTACCACGAATTGATGCCATTCTAAATAGACTAAGGAATGCTAAGTTTATCAGCAGCCTTGACCTAAAGGACGGATACTGGCAGATACCGATGGACGAGAGCAGCACGAAGTACACCGCATTTGCAGTAGCGGGTAGGGGCCTTTTCCAGTTGAAGGTTATGCCCTTTGGCCTCCACTCCGCACCGGCTACTTTCCAGAGGGCCCTAGATAGCGTTATCGGGCCAGAAATGGAACCTCATGCTTTCGCATACTTGGACGACATCATCGTCATCGGTAGTACATTTGAAGAACATTTAGCAAACCTGAAAGAAGTTTTTCGTCGGCTACGTGAATCCAAGCTTAAAATCAATGTCGAGAAGTGCGAATTTTTTAAAGACGAACTGAAGTACCTGGGTCACGTAGTAACTAAAGAAGGTGTCAAAACTGACCCCGATAAAGTAGCAGCAATTTTAGAGATGGCCCCCCCAAAGTGTGTTAAAGATGTCCGTCGATTCCTAGGCGTGACATCGTGGTATCGTCGTTTTGTGCCACAGTTTGCAGAGATGATCCGGCCGTTGACCCAGCTCCTGAAAAAAGGAAAAGATTGGAAGTGGGGCGAAGAACAACAGGTGGCATTTGAGGTTATACGAGAAAAACTCAACCAGGCACCAGTATTGGCGTGCCCGGACTTCTCAAAACCTTTTATCCTACAAACAGACGCCAGTGAATATGGACAAGGCGCTGTCCTGACGCAAGAGCTACAGGATGGCGAGCACGTGATTGCGTATGTGAGCAGACATCTGAATCCAGCGGAAAAAAATTATTCGACGACGGAGAAAGAGTGTCTGGCAATAATATGGGGCATCCGGAAATTACGACATTTCCTCGAATTCTACACTTTTGTTGTTGTTACTGACCACCTGGCGTTGAAATGGCTAAATTCAATCGAAACCGAAATTCAATCGAAACCCCAGATACGGGGTGCCCAAGGTGCTCATAACTGACAACGGTCCCCAGTTTACTGCTCGATCCCTACAGAGAAACTTAAGGGATTTGGGAATACGTCAAAAATTTACAGCACCTTACTCCCCACAGGAGAATTCCACAGAGAGAGTAAATATGTATAACCGTCAAAACAATAATCGCACAGTTCTCTGGACAGAACCATACCACATGGGATGAATTATTACCTGAGGTGATGCTGGCGATTAATACAAGCGCGTCCGAGACAACAGGTTATTCACCCGCATACCTCACCCAAGGGCGTGAGCCACGACTCCCGAAAGCTCTGTATGATGAGGTCACAATTGGGTCAGGATCGCGCCAGGTAGAACCCGACCAAAGAGCAAAAGAGCTGCAAGACATTTTCGAGCAGGTGCGAGAAAATATGGCCAAGGCATCCCAACGGCAAAAACGGTATTACAATTTAAGGCGGCGAAATTGGCACCCAAATATCGGTGACCTGGTGTTAGTGCGACAACATCCGTTATCTAGAGCAGCAGATCAATTCGCAGCTAAGCTTGCACCCAAGTATGGAGGTCCATACATAGTTAGGGGCTTTACATCCCCCGTCATCGTGGAACTGAGCGCAACTGATAATCACGAAATGCGCACAGCGCACGTTAAAGATATAAAACCTTACGTAGCTAAACCAAACTAATCAAGTTTTGCTTTTCAGTCATGTTAGATTCTCTGCCGCGGACACAGAAATTGAAGCAGCCAAAATATACGGAAAAAATAAAAATATAAAAAGTTGAAAAAAAATTAAATAAAAAAACCCAGAGAAAAAAAATACATATCCCTTAGCCACTATGAGTGCACAAAGAAGACGCTTTGAGCAGTCACGTGAAAAATTCCGAGCCACAAAGCAAATGAAGAGGGGAGGTAAATGTAACGCCAAAAGTGGCCGCTCGTTTTTGGACTACATTAATATGTATTTTAATTCTGTTCTTTAATAAATATATAGACATTGACTTAACGGCTAATGAATAGCATTCTTTAGGTACTATTTACTTATTTCTTTTCTTTTTGTATTATTATACTCTTATTTTTTTTATATACTCACTATTTAACAAATGGCAAATAAATAGCATTTACGTACCTGTTATTTGCTCGCGAGAGCGAATTGTATTTACCTTAGTTTTTTTTGTATAGTATATACATTTATAGTAGATTTAGTTATTGTAATATTTTGTTTTGTATAAGCATCACTTAAATACAACCACAATGGTGGATGGTGTATGTAACAAACAACGACGAATAAGCACCGACTGAGGGAATGCTCACACACACAACAAGATCGTGTGTGTGCCAAAGCAGCATGTATGCAAACTTACTCAGACATGTGCGTGTCTGACCATCACAGAGAAACTTTGCTATAAAAGGCCGGACAATTACGCATAGTTTTTCAGTTTGCTTACGGCTCGCAAAGTAAGAACGTCTTCTGGTAGCTGCGCTTACACTGCCAATACGACTTCTTTGTTGCGAGGCGAAATCAAGCTCCACAATAATATTGGTGGCTATGTGCCGTTGTACATAAGAGCCAGGCCACGCCATAAATAAATACTATTTAATTGATAAATCTAAAACTGTAAAAATAAATTTTAAATTGTCAATAATGAAATAAAGAATTTGAAGTTGTACATAAGAGTCAGGCCATACCATAAATAAATCCTATTTACTTGATAAATATAAAACTGTAAAAATAATAATTTAATTTGTTAAGATTGAAATAAAGAATTTGAAAGTTATACGAATTATAACGTTGAAAGAAAGTACGTGCTGTTTCTATAAAAGAAGACAAAACCACGACTCTGGACCCGACTGAGCTCTATCCCAGCATAAAACATTTGTCGTGTTACACGGTTACATCTTGACTGATGACGAACATATTTGGAATGGTCAAATAATCAAAGGACCTAAGTTAATTCAATTTAATGTTTCAACCAATATAGACGCAAAAGACTTTTTCAACCATCAGCAAGAAATAAAAGAGGCTATACATCAAAAATATGATGAACGCATGGAAATCCTCCATATATTATATTCAGACTCATACCATAAATTTTCAAATTTACAGGAAATGTCAAAATATTTAATCCCTATAGAAGACCACCCCATACAAACCACCATTTACTTAATTCTCGGAATCTTGGCCACAATACTATGTACATATAACATAATAAAATTAATTAACTACTGCAAAGAAATAAAACGAACAGAAAGAAGAAGAATAGCTGAACGCATTTATGAAATGGAATTAAGAAGATTAAGAGCAGAAAGGAGTACTATTTAGGAAAAGTGAGGACACTTTATTTTAAGAAGGAGGGGAGTTAATGCACAGGGTATAGTCTACATGGCAACACTGACATAAATAGATAAGTAGACACACACATCTTCATAATGGGGAGCAAAGGCCAACATCAATATTATCACTTACATACGTTTGAACAAAGACTTACAATAGGGAACAAAGGTCAACATCAATATTATCACTTACATACGTTAGAACAAAGACTTACAACGAGACCACTATCAGTCAAAGTAAACTCAAAATATGTTTTAATAATAAAAAGATACTTGTGAAAACATATTCCGAGATAAAAGACAAAGAAACGATAAACATAATTATTATTATAAATAGATGTTAAGAAAATACTGTAAGTAGTCTTAAGAATATAAATAATAAAGAAACACACGTTTCGGTGTGAAAAAAACTTTATTTAAATTTTTTTGATTCATTCCTTCACCAAGGAATTAACTCGCGTCGGCTTTTCAATGTATGCGTGCGGGTGCCCCAAATGCGACAATTTTGCTTGTTTACAAGATCAAAAAGATGACTTTTTTTTTGGCAAAATCGGCATATTCTGTAAGTCGATCGCAGGCAATATTTCCCAGCGTTGTTCAAGCGTATACACAACCATATTCGTTCAGCGGAAGGATAAAACTAATTATCTGTCAAATCAGACATGAGCTAAGTGTTACCATTCACGAAATAAGCACTAGTTGAAAAAAAACGTTAGATGGCGGACCCTATATATAAATATTGAAAACAAAATGTATAAACAAACTAGGAGAAGTGTTCATGCAATTTCCTTGCAAATAATCTACGTAAGCCAAATATTGTCAATTTTTTAATTGCAGGGAACGAATACATGTTTTATTGTTGTACACAGGGTTGCCGTTGAAAATTTCGAAAAAGTATAATAAAAAGGGTATTTAAGAAATAAAAGGGTCTGAAAAGGGTATTTCAATGTAAAATAGGGTATAGTTTCTTGTGAACAAAAAAATAAAATTTCTTTTAATTTAAAAAAACAAACACGAATTTTAATAATTAATTAAATACATTATCATATTATCAAAAAATAAATACTTATTCTATATTTTGTAATTAATTTTTCACTTGGAGTCCATTCTTCCAGCTCTGATTCGGGCAAATTGAAAGAGGAAAGCATGGACTCACAAGTTTCTATTTCAAGTTTGGTTGTAAGTTTATTTTTAATCAGTGATAGTTTTGAAAAAAATCGTTAATATTTTTTATTTCACGCCACTGTGTGGTGTTGCTCGTGCAACGCTCTAATATTTAATATATTGGGTGTTTTTTATTGAGGTATAGAACTTTAAGTTAGCATCACTTTTTTAACTAGCGGCCATTTTGTCAGCTGTCAAGTGATTAATATTTAGTTTGGTTTGCCATTTCATCATGAACAGATTGACAAAAGAACAACACTTGCAAATCGTGCAAATTTATTTCGAAAATAATGGTTCAGTTCGCGAAGTTTACCGCAAGCTCCGTCCATTTATGGTCGACATAATCGTCCATCAGAGCAATTAATTCGGTTAACCATGGATCGTTTTCGCACTACGTTTACTCTATGTGATAATACGCATCGGCAGAGACGTCGAACAGTGCGCACCGAAGAAACAATTGCCGCTGTAGAGCAAAGTGTTGAAGAGGACCCGAATGAATCGATTCGCCACCGTGCACAGCAATAACCGACTATTTTGTTCCCGAATTGGATGGCATGAATGTGGATGAGTTGTGGTTCCAACAAGACGGCGCTACATGCCACACAGCGCACGTCACAATCGATTTATTGAAGGAAAAATTCGATGAGCGCATAATTTCGCGGAATGGACCTGTCAATTGGCCACCAAGATCGTGTGATTTGACACCATTGGATTATTTTCTTTGGGGATATGTGAAGTCGCTCGTCTACGCCAACAAACCAGAAACGTTAGGGGACTTGGAAGCCAACATTCGTGGCGTTATTGCCAACATACGGCCCCATATGCTCGAAAAAGTGGTTGAAAATTGGACCTGTAGAATTGGCTTTATTCGAGCCAGCCGCGGCGGCCACATGCCCGAAATCATATTTAAACGTTAATGGCATAAAATTATCCTTCCAATAAAGCCAAATTGATGGACATTAAAACGATTTTCTTGTGTTTTATTTCAATTCGAAGTTCTATACCTCTAAAAAACACCCTGTAGTATGTATATATGTAAATCAGGGCCTACTCACTGTTTATCATCAGTTCATTTTACACAATTGTTAAACTTTATATGAGAAAAATAGATATGCATTGAATATGACAGTTGCATAAAAGTCAGTTGTTGTAATAATAATATCGCATGCAATTTTTATTTGTACGTTCACAAAACTCATGTATGGAAATATGTATACAACACTCATGCATAAAAGTATACTAAAAACTTTTGTAAGAAATATTGGACCTTTAACTCTTTTTCAAAAAGTGGCATTAATTTTGTTAAAATGATACAAAGGGATAAAATAAAAAAGGGTCATAAAAAGTGTCATTGGCACGAAAAAGATTCAAAAGTGATACTTTAGTGTCACAATGGCAACACTGGTTGTACAATTGCAAATAGATATTTATGTAAGTATATAGATTCACACCGAATTAAATATTACGCTAATATCTATACATAAATAATTGCAAGGCTTAATTTATAAAACAATTGCCTTACTTATAAAAAATAGTTTATATTTTTAAGGGCGCAATTTTCATCACATATAGTATTTATTATGTTCATGCAAAAATATATGAAAATGAATCAAACTTTGGAGGTTTGTATGATCTATCCGGCTCATTTCTTGCAGTTTGTAAGGCTGAGTTTAAATCTGGCATTTCTTGTGTGCCATGTGCCCAAAAAAGCGTAACCAATAATTACTAATAAAAACTGTTTGATTCAGACATGGATTTATTGATTTAAACTGATTCCAATCATGTTCGATTCTATAAAATTGTCTATTAGTTATGCATGAAACTGTTTAACTTATTAAATTATTATTTGAATCAAACAGTTTTTCATTAGTAATTAGTGGTTACGCTTTTTGGCACATGTGTGGCACATGACACACAGATGTAAACCCGGCCTAAGATTCGTATAAAAGTCTTCGAAAATCATGTATTTAGGTACATATATATGTATGTATACCTATCTGTGAATATAATTAATAAATAGTTATAAGTTAGCAAGTATAAGGTTTTGTTTTATTACATCTTCGTTTCATAAATATATACCTACAAATAGATATGTACATATATATGTTATATATAAACAATTATATATACAATTTGTAAAAACAATTTGACTCTAATTCAGTGCGAGTCGCTATAGTTTAATTTTTACAACAATAAAACACATGATTTTACCCTACAATAACTCAAGCGGGCACATAATTTTACAACCAAAAATTTATGCCTTGCCAGAGCTACATATGTGACGCGCAAAATAGAAATGGACCTAAGGGTAAAAACCGGTTTTGTTCAGGAGAGCCATTTTAAAGATTTAAATACGTGTATATTTGGTAAACCATCACTGAATAAAACGCGCATATCTCTGGGAGGGAACACTTTTGGGGCATGGGATCGGTATCATTCGATGCTCAGATGTTGCCAACATCAAAACAAAAAAAAGTGAAAATTGATTTTTTTTTTACCCTTAGGTCCCTTTCTCTATGCGCTGTCACATATGTGCCATTTCAACTTTTACAAAACTTCTGTACCAAAAATAAAAAAGTTCCTAAGTATGTATATCCAACACAGTAATTTTAAACACAAATGCAAAATGTCCCTGCGATTAAAGCATTTGTGTTCAAACTGTTTTCGTATATATGTAAAATATATTATATTTCGCGACCTTAGGACATAAAGGTTCTATTTGCACCAACACTAATTTTGAGGGAACTAAGGTTGAATATTGTTAATCGTTTTACTTAGTCCATCTCCACTTAACTTAAAAACTGTTTTTGAAAAATTTGAATTTAGACCTGAAATATTATTATGTTTTTAAAAATATCCAAGCTACTATATTAGTTTTGCCACAATTTGAGTCTCAAGAAACAGATAGAACTCTGATGCTCAACGATGAGGCACATGAATGTAGGACAATATGGTTCTAAGTACCTAATAGAACTTTGTGTGACGGTAAGAAATATTTTTTTGCAGATAGAACCATGTGTCTAATTATAAATGCTAAAAGAAGTAATAAACATAAGGATAATGAAATAGGAGTGTCAATATTTTTTTAATAAATTTTATGGTTTTATTTTGTATTTTAAAAAAGATGTTTAAAATAAATAGTTTTCCTATTAATTAAAAAAAATCAGACTTAGTCACATTTTTAAATTCATAAATATTATTTTTAGTTAATTTAATTATTATTATTCGAACTGCATTTGTTTCTATATTTTTTTAATGAATTGAACAGGCTAATGTTCGTATCGCCTTTTAAGCCAAATTACATGTGATAATTATTAATGAACAAATAACATCAAAGTTAGTTGTAAATATTCTGATAACACATAGTTTAACGGAACAGCCAGCCGTTTTCGAAGGCCACTAAACCTTCATCATCAGCGTTCTTCTGTATTTGGTCCACTGTGTGTGGTGTCAGTTGATGTAGATTTCAGCCTTATATACGAAACTTTCTTGCAAATGGAATATGTGAATTGGTTTGATTCGTCGTATTTCAATTTGCTGAAATGTGTTTTGTAATGAATGCCCAAATTTACCATCACTAAATTTACAACAGTCTTACCATTGTCGTTTTTTTCATTACTAATTATGCACATGTTAGTTAATTTGCTTATTTTTGTTCTACTTAAGACAAACTTTTTTGGTTTGTTACTATTAAGTATATTTTTATTTTTTAATTTTTGCCACAAGCCCATGACTATTAATTTTAGTTAATTTAATTATTATTATTCGAACTGCATTTGTTTCTATATTTTTTTAATGAATTGAACAGGCTAATATTCGTATCGCCTTTTAAGCCAAATTACATGTGATAATTATTATAATCCAACGAGTATTCTGTATGATAAAAAATGGGTTTCTGATGTTTACATTTTTCAGCAACCTTATGAGCCCCATTGGTGAAAAGTATTCATTGACTGAAAGATGTTTTTCAATCTGGCTATGTGCATTATCAACTTCTTGCAGCGCTGAGTGTCCCGGTAATGAGTATTTCATAGTAATACTTTCAACGTCGGGATGAGTTTTCATAAAATAGTGCATTGCTAGGGCCATAATTGAATTTTTGTTTTGAGGCACACAGGGATCGCTCCATTTTTATAATACATTTACCTGAGTTTTAACATTACATAGTTTAATTGAAACCTCCGCGAACACTTCCACTATACAATATTAGAAATAAATGCACACGATTTACCGTTTTTTTTGCTTGACGTAAGCAACAAATCATGAGCAAAAGAAAAATGCAAAAAGAGAAACACAAAAACTTAAGCGAACTGAAGTAGTATGAATAAGGGGTTTCTAGATAGAAATGTGCAAAGGAAAAATGTGCATACCTTAACCCTTTAACGGTCGATGGGGTTAAATTCGACCCCATGATATTTTGTGTTATGAGGCGGCAGCGTGTTCCGTTTTGCTTAAAGTGAAGTCGTGGTGGGGGGTTCGGTTTTGCTTAAAGTGAAGTCGTGGTGGGGGGTTCGGTTTTGCTTAAAGTGAAGTCGTGGTGGGGGGTTCGGTTTTGCTTAAAGTGAAGTCGTGGTGGGGGGTTCGGTTTTGCTTAAAGTGAAGTCGTGGTGGATGTTATTTTTGTTGAAGTGAAGTCGTAACATTTAATGTGTTCGTTAGAGGGTTAATACAATATGAATTAAACTACATTAGGGCGGTTTACGAAAGTCTGTGATTTTTTTGCTAGTATTTAATAAATAAAATTCATTTACTGCGGTATATATTAATATCCCTAATACTACTCGTATTTGTTATCAGTATAAAATGTTAACCACATTATTTAAAAACAAAACACTAGTATTTAATAAATAAAATTCATTTACTGCGGTATATATTCATCTCCCTAATACTATTTGTTATCAGTATAAAATGTTAACCACATTATTTAATTAAGTGTAGTGGTAATAAAATAAAATCAAATTAATAAAATATATTCATTGTTGTACTAAACTCTAAGGTGTGATTATACTTTTAGTTATTTATTCACAAAAAAAATTAATAAAATAAATCAAATTAAAATGGGTGGCAACTTTATTTGTGATATCTGTGGAAAAGTGTAAGCCGCAACTTTTCATTAAATAGACATATCAGGATGCATCATCATCAAGGTTATTCATTAAGGTGTACGACTTGCAACATTAATTTTTCAAGTAAGCAAGATTATCTTAAACATATCCACTTAATAGAGCATCAAAATAATCAAAAGAAAGAAATTATACACTGTAAGGAGTGTAAAGAAGATGTAGTAAGGAAACTGTGGATATATCATCAACTCACAAACAAACATAAAGATAATTGTTTAAAAATTGTTGATGAAATCAATAATATAAAGTGTTTAGATGCTTGTTTCAAAAACCGTATTACTACATTTCGGTTTAAAAACAACAATATGGATAATCTAAATCCCGAATTGTTTTTCAATAACATAAAGGATAATGTAGCATGTGTTTTGAAAGATCATCTACAAAAACATACAAGTTTAAAATTTAATTTCGAATTACTCTGTGAATATATGAAGATGAAAGACGATGAAGAACCCATAATTACTATAATACTACATCAAACAAAAATGTATATTTTGTCTTTAACTAACCATATGAATGATATTGAAAGATTTTATGCAAATAAATGTGAAATAATTATGCAAAAAATGGATGAGTTCCAAGAACGTGATAGTGGTTTTGCGTTAACAAAAATTAATCACCTTGATGTTAATATTAATAAATATGCATGTATAAAAGGTTCACAGTATATTTCTTTACCAACATACATATCAAAAAAAAAAAGCTTGTGTTAATATACAAAACAATGACGTATACTGTTTTAAGTGGGCTATAATATCAGCGCTATATCCAATAGAAAATAATAGTGTAATTTGTTCTTCGTAGAACATAACCAACATTCAAGATGATATTATAGTCCTGGAAAATAATATATTATTAAATTTTAAAAATTTAAATTTCCCGCTATCTGTCAACAAAATACAGCAGTTTGAAGACAACAACCCGGGAATAAGCATAAATGTCTTTGGTCTGGAAAGATCTTTTGAAAAAGATACGTATTTAGAAGTTTATGATGTTGTGGGACCATATTATTTCTCTCAAGAAGAAAAAAGTAAACATATAAATTTATTATTGATGGAAGATGAAGAACGATTCCATTATGTCTGGATAAAAAATATATCAAGGTATGTTTATCGTTATTTAAATTTATACTCAAAGTGAAATTAAACTAATTAAAAAAATGTTTCCTTTTATATTTCTTTAATTATAGATTATTAAGAAGTCAATTTACAAAACATAAAAATAAGGTGTATATTTGTAATACATACCTCATACACTTTCACAAAGAATCATCTTTAAAGAAACATAAGGAGGAATGCAACAAAATTGTAACTATAATGCCAACCGATAAAAATTCTATACTTAGATTTAAGAATCATAAAAACCAACTAGATGTTCCGTTTGTAGTTTATGCAGATTTCGAATGTATTCTGGAATCAGTTGATATTCAAAACTCAGCTAATATTAATTCAGTACAAAAGCATATTCCATTTGCATTTAGTTATTATATTAAATGTTCCTATAATTCTAGTTTAGATATACATAGAATTTATAGTGGTGAAAATGCATCAACACATTTTTTTAAAAGTTTAGTCGAGGACGCATTATATATTTATAGTAACTATTTGAGTGTAGTAATACCAATGAAACCTTTAACGTTTATACAACAAAAAAGACAAGATGAAGATATGAATTGTCATATATGCGGTGAAATCATATCTATTGGAGATAAAGTAACTGACCATTGTCATCTAACAGGTGATTATAGAGGTCCTGCACATAATATATGTAACTTAGAGTATCAAATTGGAAATTTTATCCCTATATTTTTTCACAACCTTTCGGCATATGATTGTCATTTATTTATAAGAGAACTTTCATCAGTAGCAGGTGATATAAAAATCATTCCTTTAAATAAGGAATTATATGTATCCGTATCGAAGAGAATTAGGGTGAGTGAAAAAGATACTATTGAGCTACGTTTTCTCGATTCATATCATTTTATAGCATCAAGTTTAGATCAACTTGCAGGTTTCTTGTCTGATGATGATTTGAAAACTATAAAATCGGTTTGTTTAAATGATAATGAATTTGATTTAATGAAACGTAAAGGTGTCTTTCCCTATGATTATTTGGATTCAAAGAATCGTCTCATGGAAACACAATTACCACCTCGTTCTCTCTTCTTTAATAAACTAACTGATGAAGCGTGTAGTGAAGATAATTATAAACATGCTGAAAAGGTATGGAATACATTTAGATGTACGACTCTCTTGGACTATTTACTATTATACTTGAAAGTAGATGTTTTATTACTATGTGATGTTTTTGAAAATTTCCGTAAAGTTTGCAAAAACATTTATAATTTAGATCCATGCCAATATTATACTGTTCCTGGATTATCTTGGGATGCAATGTTGAAAAAAACAAGAATAGAGTTAGAACTATTAACTGACATTAACATGTATAATTTTGTTACACGTGGTAATAGGGGAGGAATTGTTCAATGTTGTAAACGACATTCTGTAGCTAACAATAAATATGTAAGTGATTATGATTCTACTAAAGAATCGAATTATCTTATTTATTTAGATGTAAACAATTTATACGGTTATGTCATGTCGCAGTACCTTCCTTATAAAAATTTTGAATGGGTTGAAAACATCGAAAATTTTAATTTTAATGCTGTGGAAGATGATTCACCATTAGGGTATATATTGGAAGTGGATTTAGAATATCCATCCACCATACACGATCATCACAATGATTTCCCATTTTGTGCAGAAAATAAAAAAAATGAACATATGAAACAGTCTAAATTAATAACGGATTTAAATGATAAAACAAAATATGTAATACACTATAGAAATCTTAAACAATGTATTAAACATGGTCTTATTCTAAAGAAAATTCATAGAATTCTTAAATTCAATCAGTCGGATTGGTTGAAAAGGTATATTGATTTAAATAATAATCATAGAACCAATGCCGAAAATGAATTTGAAAAAAATTTTTTTAAACTTTTAAATAATGCGGTATACGGTAAAACAATGGAAAATGTAGCTAAGAGAAAAGATGTTAAAATAGTTTGTTCATGGGAGAGTAGAGGTAAGAGGTTGGGAGCTAGAGCTCTTATAGCTAAGCCAAATTTCCATAGTTTACTTAAGATTCAAGAAGAAATGATTGTCATTGAAATGAGTCGAGTGCGAACGGAATATAATAAACCAATTTATATTGGGTTTTCTGTTCTAGAATTATCTAAGTTGAAAATGTATAATTTCCATTATGAATACATGAAACCTAAATATAAGGAAAATATTTATCTGAATTATATGGATACTGATTCCTTTGTTTACGATATTAAGACATATGATCTATATAAGGATATTCTAGATGATATCATCTTACAGTTTGATACGTCTGCTTATCCGAAAGATAATGTTTTTAATATACCCTTGTTAAACAAAAAGGTTTTAGGAATGATGAAGGATGAATGTAATGGTAAAATAATTAAAGAGTTCATTGGTTTACGCGCTAAAATGTATTCAATTAAAATTGATGAAGAGGAAAAAGAAATTAAAAAAATTAAAGGAGTTAAAAAATGCGTAACCAATAGACTAACGATTAATGACTTTAGAAAATGTTTATTTGAAAAAAAATGTACTATGATTCTATGTATGTATTTAGATTAAAGATTCATGAAATATATACTCAACACATTAGTAAATTAGCATTAAGTTATTTAGATGATAAGCGATTTATTAGAGATAATAGTATTAATACATATGCATGGGGACATTATGCAATAAATAGTCAACAACCATCATCATCATCATCATATCCCAATGAAAATGTATTAACATCTTCTTCAAGTGATAATATTGTACAATAGTATTAAGTGATTTTAGATTATAAGTGAATATATATAACGTGAAAAAACAATAAATAAATAAATAAATAAAGAATATCATTAAAATATTTTAGTTTGTTTTTATTTTAAACTATAGTTATCTATTGAATAGGAATTTTAAACACAAGTAACCACAATTTGTTTTTGTGTGAATAAAATTTAATCGTGCTTGTTCTTAACCTTACTCAACTAAGTTGATATAAAATTTAATCGTTTAGAAATAAAAAAAAAAAAAAATCAAAACAAAACTTTTTTATATATTATTTTATTTTTTTGAGAATTTTATAATATAATAAAAATAAATCTCATATTGAAGTATATATAATATTATTGAAGTTCATCTTTATTGATCCAAGAATTATGTTGATTGGAAAATCCCAACCATTTTACGTACGCCTGGTGCCCCTTAGTTTTAATAACATTTTCAATCAAGTATGTATTTGGAAAATGTGTCTTTAATAGTTCATGTTCATAGAATCCACCAACAATCGGATTCCTTTGATAGTCTTACAATAAATAAGTAATGGGGTTTGTGTTCTGTAAAGTACGAATTTTAAAAATTTCAGTTGTCCAGTTTGGAGTATATCCTTTTGAAAAAATATGTTTATATTTGCTAATTCGAACGTGATCTCCAACTTTTAGTTTACCAAATTTATATATTTTGGGATGATTATAGACTTGTTTTAGTATAGAACTTTCATTTTCTGTGTTAACAGACTTTGGCTTCATTCCAATTGTTCTATGCTTTTTATTATTATATTGATTAATTAAATCCTTGCATATATGTATCCGTTGATAATTTCCTTGTAGACTAAAATTTTTCCACATCATTCCTTTTAGAGTTCTATTAAATCGTTCTACAATGGACGCTTTCATGATACTATATGTAGAATAGTGGTTGATATTATGTTTTATCATCAAGTTTTGAAATATTTTATTATAGAACTCTTTACCATTATCTGTTTGCAAGTTTTTTGGAATTCTCTTTAGCGAAAAAATATATTGCATAGCATTGGTTATATCTTCACTACTTTTAGATTTTACGGGTACAGCCCAAGCAAACTTTGAAAATGTATCTATAACTGTTAAAATAAATCTATAGCCTTTGTTATATGTTGAGTAAACGCCCATTTCAACAAGATCTGCTTGCCAAAGATCATCAATTCCCTTGATCACCACTCGACGTCGAATGAAATTTCTACGTGCTTGCTTATGAAGCTCCTGAACCACTTCTTGTCGCTCCATTTCTAACGTCTATCTTAGATTACATCAATTTAAATGCTGCTGATATTGAATTTAAATCAAAACGATTTATATATCTATGTTTAAATGGTTTGTAATGAGCTTCGTTTTTCATTTAGACGTTCTTCAACTGAATCAATTTTGTAATTAAATAATCATCTCATTTCTTTTAGTGATTGATTGAGATTATTTGGTATTATACTTTGATCATGTATTAATTTACTTAAACGTGTTTCTACATTATCAAATTTTTCTGTAGTCAACACGTTTTGTTGATGTATTATTTCGTTAAAACGATCCTCCATTTCCCTAATTCTCTCCATATACATTGTATCCAGTTGTTTCTTTATTTCACTTAAATAACTTTTCATATAAATTTTGTTTACAGCATCGTTTTCCAATACAGGACTAACAATATTTTTTATTCTCCGCAAATTAAAGTTGAAATTACGATCACTATCCAAATGAATCTTGAAATGTTGATTTTGGTATCTTGCAGATTTTTCAATATAATGTCCAAACTTATCGATAGGCATTTTATGAATATGAATTGTTAAACATTTTTAAGTCTATTTATATAATAATTTTTGCTTCTCTCAATTCCTCAATAATTGATACAATTTCATTATTATGATTTGAGTGACCAGCTGTTGTTGATGAAATCAAAAGACGCAATCTATCAACCAATTCATTAGGATCATCCCAATAAACATAATTATGCTTTTTTTTTTTTTCATTAAACCTTTTCCCTTATGAATTTTCTGTTGTTGTTTAAATAGGTTTCTAATAATCGTTGTGTATTTAATTGAACGATTTCCTTTAATTTGGCCATTAATACTGTTATTTCGTTTATGGACATTAGTCATCTCCAATATTTGTTTATAATTATTTAAATCTGTTTTATTATAACTGATTGGTTTCTTATAAACTAACAATTCATATAAGCCTGATGTGAAGGGCCATTTTAAATTACCTACAGTAATATTGGTTGAATTGAAAGTGATGGGTTCATTACCCAGTCTCCATATTTGATTTTTATCCTTATGAGGACCATAGGTTTTATCATATATATTTAAGTTAACTTTTGATAAATTATATTGAATACTTTGATTGGGATGTATTGCAATGGTGTTATCATCATCATTGTTATCATCCTCATTATCAACATTATCATTATTATCATCATCATCATCATCATGGTCATCATCATGATCATTTTCATCATCAAATGATTGAAACGTGTTTGAACTTTTCTCGATTTTCTTGTTATTAAAGTTTGGAGAAAACGTGTTATAATCAAGCTTACTCTTTTTATATGGTGTACTGAAGGCAACTTTATTATTCTCAAGATCATGTTTAAAAGAGTTATCCGGATATTTTTCATGTTTTATAATGGTGTTATTATTATTATTATTATTATTAGTTGATTGAACTAATTCTTTTAATGGTTTTGATATTAGTTTCAATGTCTTTTCCAACAATTCATCATTTGCAATTTCTCCAAGCAAAATATTCCTATATTTCTTTTTTAAAATATTTCGAGTTTTAATAAGATTATTAACTAGATTTGTGTTCATATTTATAGATTGAATTAGAAACAGATTCAAAACAGATCAGTTTAGCAGTTAGCGGTTTAATAGTTGAGAAGCTATTAGTTTAATAATTAATCTTGTACTGATTTTTAAATATCTGTAATGTTTCTTTTATAGATTTATAAATATATCGAAACCTTTTCTATATCGACCATTATTCATAGGATCATCTTTGTTAATAACTAGAAAACCATATTTTTCTTTCCAACACTCGGCACATAACTTATGAAATGTTTTTAAAGTCATATCAGAACCAACATGATCATTGTAAATATGCTTAATATTCATTACATCCTGTTTAAAAATTATAATCATATTTGCATTATCGCGAATCAAGTGTTTTGGTATACGTGTATAGGTTTGGCATAAATAAAAACTATCAATATCTTTATGACGGCCCATACAGAAGTAAGAACGTACATGATTTTGTTTCTCACAAGCTATATCGTCGAATATAAATACTGAATTTGGTTTAACTTCGTCTGGCGATAGAACATCATCATTATTGGAAAATGATGAAAAATTTATCTCCTTGATAGGTTTAATTAGACTTTCTAAGTACTTATATTTCAGTTGTTGTGTTGACTTTGAATATAAGTAAATATTTTTAAATTTCAATCCATGAGGACTTTCAATAAGACTGATCATCACATTTGTTTTTCCACAATTTGATGGACCTACAATAAGAGCTCGAATAGAATTCGGTAGTAATGAGCTATGACGAATTTTATTTGATGAATCGAACTTTGATTCGATATTCTTTACGTTAATCCTTTTATGTTGTTTAAAAAAGCGCATTCTGAAATCTAATGATAACATAATATATAAACCAGTCTCTTTTATTTGTTTTCAATCAATTTGATTTTAATCTTTAATCGACAAAGTATCAATAGATATGACAATCATTTATAAAAAGATATTCAATCGTCATCCATCCTTCATTGATAAAGGTTTTCTAAATAAAATAATTAATAAACTTCCCATTGAACTTCATCTACCCGGTTATCAATTTTGTGGACCTGGTACAAAATTAAAGAAACGTTTAGATAGAGGTGATCAAGGAATCAATCCATTGGATACTGCTTGCAGAGAGCACGATATAGCATACTCAAACAATAAAGATTTAGAGAAAAGACATATTGCTGATAGAATTTTAACTGAAAAGGCTTGGCAAAGGGTCAAAGCAAGCGATAGTAGTTTGGGTGAAAAATCAAACGCTTGGTTTGTTGCTACTGCAATGAAAGCAAAAACAAAATTCGGTATGGGTAACTTTATTAGTAAAACTAAAAAGTCGTCTCCAGTAAATACCCACAAACTATTTACACATGCATTGAAAAGTGCAAGAAAGAATATAAAGAAAAGTGAAAACTTGAAAGATGCTATAAAGATTTCACGAAAAGTTGTAAACAATATTTTCAAGGGGAAGAAAAAATCGTTAATAAAAACACCTCGAATAATACCGCTACCAAAATCTGGAGGTTTTCTTCCACTTGCCCCTATATTTGCTGCACTGGGTGCACTTGGTGGTTTAGCTGGTGGTGTATCTGGTATTACAAAAGCAATCAATGCAGTTAAAAATGGAAAGGATCAGCTGACTGAAGCAAAACGACACAATAATACAATGGAAGCCATTGCGATGGGAAAAGGCATGTTCTTAAAACCATATAAAAAAGGTTTTGGATTATATTTAAAGCCTTATCAACAAAATTTTTAATGAAGCTACCTAAAAGAGCCCTTTCTGATGTAGACTTGAGAAAATATGCAAAACATATTCCAACTTTTAGAGGTGTGTTTATGTGCAACACTCTTCCAAGTACATCATTTAAAAAAGAATGTGGAATAATTAATCTGGATACTTCAAAGGGATCTGGCACACATTGGGTAGCGTACTGGAAAAACAACAATCAAATTGAATATTTTGATAGCTTTGGTAACTTGCAACCACCGAAACAATTAATAAAATATTTAGGAAAAAACATAAATTATAATTATGATAGATATAAAAATTTTAATACAATAAATTGTGGCCATTTATGTTTAAAGTTTTTGTTTTCGAAACTAAACTAAAAAGAAACTATAATTGTTTTAATAAAATACATTGATTAAGAATTTGTTTTATTTGTAAATAAACATATTATTTCATTTATTAAAAAAATTTCAAAATAAATATAATTAAATAATTTTTCTAATTTCGCTTGTTAGAGGTGAGTATTCGATTAAACGATCATGAATAACTAAACAGTATGCTGATGTATTATCTGGAATTAGTTTGTTTGCTTCAGTATCAAATTCAATTCGTACATCAATAGGTCCTATTTTAACAGCCTCATTTTGATGTGAAACATCAACAACAATAAGCGGTGCATAAGTCTTATATTCATCAAGATTTAATAATGGTTCAGGTTCTCGCATGTAAAAGCTTTGTTGAAATTTTGCATACATATTATATAGAACAGAATACTGACCCATTTCGAAACGATTATTTAAATCATCATATGGATATGACTCTGAGTTTAGATAAACTTTTAAATTAGAGATATTGCAATGATCAAATATATTTCCTTCTTCTTTAATTTTCTCTTTTTGTAAACCAATTATAAGAAATCGTGGTCTTTCGTTTTGTGGAGAAAGCTTTACATTCCATAAAACCTTTGTACTCTTTGGTAAAACAGGATTTACATGACAGTCCCAACTTCCAAACGCAATTGGTATAGAATGTTTGCTGTTGATTATCTTAAACATTTCCAATTTTGCAAAGTCCGATAGTTGAATGTGTGGCATTTTCCATGTTATATCCAGAATTGTTAATTTTAACTGATCAGTTGCATTTGTAGAATAATATGATCTCTCATCGGATGTAGAACGTTGAAGGATAAGCTCATGTTTCGAATTTAATAGTATTTTGTTATAATCTTCAGCAAAACCCAGCAACATTTTCAGAGGTATACAACAACTAAAATGACTTTTTACTAAAGCGCAAGTTTCAGTAAGAGACCAACCAGCGTTTTTTAATACATCACTTTCAGCCTTATTCAACGATACAAAATTTTTCATGGTGGATGAAATTCCAAGTTTACGTGTACGATCTACTTCAAAACCATTAATTTCGTAACGAATTTCATCAAACAAATATGAAGCAAAGTTGTTTTTTAATTTCACATCTATAGCTGGAACCTCTTTGGTTGCTTCCTTCTTTACTATAAAACCATGAATGTAAATCATACTCTCACTTGGTAAGACGAAGAGATCCTGATTTTGAATTGGTATACGAATCTCATCGTTGTTGTTAAATGATTTTAGATATGGAGAGTAACTATGATATTCCCTTTTTACAATACTCTCATCATACATAGGTTTTTGAAGAACATTTAGTATTTCATTCATTGTTGAAGATTAAATCCCAACGATTTTAAGTATTCTGTATTAGATGAGGACAACAGTTTTTTATTTTTTATACTTTCTCGAATGTGAGTTGGTGCGGTATTGAATGGAAATCCTCTTTGCACTATGGTTTTATTGTAAATGATCATTATTCTGGTTTGAAGTGGAGTCTAAGATTGATTTTTTCTCCTCTAAAATTTATAAGTTCACCGTCTTGATTTAAGATTCTAATCGTTATGTTGTTTATTTGTTGACAGTTGACGGGTAAATAAATAACATTTCGAGGTTTTTCGTTTATTTTATATCCTGGAGGAACATCAAGAGGAAATTCATGAATAGTATGATTCGAAGTATTATTAATAAATGATCCGGTTGTTAAGTTTCTTTCAATGCGTATTGTATTAACATCCGTAATATGTGCAGGTAAGTCAGATTCAAATAACCTTGTAGTATTCAATTGATTAATATCTACAATCATCACTTCTAAAGATTTATCATTTTTAAGATTTTGATTAGTATTATAATAGTAAGTTGAATTTACTTCTAGTTTTCTTTTACTAAATCCAAGTAACTTTCCTATACTGTTTGGTTGTGAAAACTCTATATCCATTGATGAGGTTATTTCAGTTTTAAGTGTGTTATTGTTAGCTTCAATTATTAGATAAATTGATTCATCGATATCTCTTAAGCTTGAGTTTAGGAAAAAATCAATATCTTCAAGTTCGTATGAACCAACTGGAATAGTAATAATATATTTATGGTTTAATCAGGCTAAAGTTCGTATCGCTTTGTAAGCCAAATTACATGTGATAATTATTAATGAACAAATAACATCAAAGTTAGTTGTAAATATTCTGACAACACATAGTTGAACGGAACAGCCAGCCGTTTTCGAAGGCCACTAAACCTTCATCATCAGCGTTCTTCTGTGTTTGGTCCACTGTGTGTGGTGTCAGTTGATGTAGATTTCTGCCTTATATACGAAACTTTTCTGCAAATGGAATATGTGAATTGGTTTGATTCATCGTATTTCAATTTGCTGAAATGTGTTTTTGTAATGAAGGCCCCAAATTTACCATCACTATATTTACAACAGTCTTACCATTGTCGTTTTTTCATTACTAATTATGCACATGTTAGTTAATTTGCTTATTTTTGTTCTACTTAAGACAAACTTTTTTGGTTTGATACTATAAGTATATTTTTATTTTTAGTTTTTGCCACTGGCCCATGACCATCTATTTAGTTAATTTTAATTATTATTGTTCGAACTTTCATTTTATTTATATATTTATGATTTAATCAGGCTAAAGTTCGTATCGCTTTGTAAGCCAAATTACATGTGATAATTATTAATGAACAAATAACATCAAAGTTAGTTGTAAATATTCTGATAACACATAGTTTAACGGAACAGCCAGCCGTTTTCGAAGGCCACTAAACCTTCATCATCAGCGTTCTTCTGTATTTGGTCCACTGTGTGTGGTGTCAGTTGATGTAGATTTCAGCCTTATATACGAAACTTTCTTGCAAATGGAATATGTGAATTGGTTTGATTCGTCGTATTTCAATTTGCTGAAATGTGTTTTGTAATGAATGCCCAAATTTACCATCACTAAATTTACAACAGTCTTACCATTGTCGTTTTTTTCATTACTAATTATGCACATGTTAGTTAATTTGCTTATTTTTGTTCTACTTAAGACAAACTTTTTTGGTTTGTTACTATTAAGTATATTTTTATTTTTTAATTTTTGCCACAAGCCCATGACTATTAATTTTAGTTAATTTAATTATTATTATTCGAACTGCATTTGTTTCTATATTTTTTTAATGAATTGAACAGGCTAATATTCGTATCGCCTTTTAAGCCAAATTACATGTGATAATTATTATAATCCAACGAGTATTCTGTATGATAAAAAATGGGTTTCTGATGTTTACATTTTTCAGCAACCTTATGAGCCCCATTGGTGAAAAGTATTCATTGACTGAAAGATGTTTTTCAATCTGGCTATGTGCATTATCAACTTCTTGCAGCGCTGAGTGTCCCGGTAATGAGTATTTCATAGTAATACTTTCAACGTCGGGATGAGTTTTCATAAAATAGTGCATTGCTAGGGCCATAATTGAATTTTTGTTTTGAGGCACACAGGGATCGCTCCATTTTTATAATACATTTACCTGAGTTTTAACATTACATAGTTTAATTGTAACCTCCGCGAACACTTCCACTATACAATATTAGAAATAAATGCACACGATTTACCGTTTTTTTTGCTTGACGTAAGCAACAAATCATGAGCAAAAGAAAAATGCAAAAAGAGAAACACAAAAACTTAAGCGAACTGAGCAGTAGGTATGCCTTAAGCAGCACACATTTTGTTGTTTTGCTTTAATTTTTTTGCTGCACAATTCCAAAAAAACGAGTAAAGATGCGTGGCCGACTATATTATACCCTACCCACTCTGGACATGTGGTAGGGAACTTACCTGAAAATTTTGACCTATTATACCCAATAGCGATTCCTTTTAATTTTTTGGGTCTTTTGAGTGATGTTTATGCGCGGTCTAAACATTTGGTTGAACATATTTTGCGAGCTCTGCTTAAAACATATATTTCACATTCCAGTTGGTTCTATTTGTACAATATACAATTTTGAATCTGAGCAACATGGTTATATTTGCAATTAAAGTTTCCACATGGTTCTACCATAAATAATATAGGCTTTCTCGGTTAACAAGGTTCTATCAGTCTGTTAGAACCATGTTAACTGAATCTCGAACCAAAAACGCGTAGTTAGAACCTAGTTGTATTGAATATCTCAGAAACTGTAAGAGATAGAAAGAAACTGAGAGCGCCAATCGAAAGAGCGTAGCCACTTTAGAGCGATGCGATATATAACTCATTTTTGAAAAAAATTTAAGTTAGAACCTTGTTGTCCTAAGGTCGCGATTTATATAATCTATAGGAGCATCACTGCAATGTTGAACTCAGATTATCAAGCCAGCCAATTGGATAGCTTTCCTATCCAACTGTTAATGTATTCACCCAGAAGAAGACAGTTTCAAACACAGCCATTCAAGCTTATCTTCTTGGGAAGAAATACAAGTGTAGAAATAATTATTTAATTGTATGGCTGTATGTACAAAGTACCGAAATCTCATAAATATAAATGTACATATTTTAAAATTTTTTAATTAAATTGGGTGAACCTGGAATATATATCTGACCAAAATATGCATAAGTAGGTATAAGGGTTAAAAATGTGGATGTGTTTTTACTAAAACAGCGCCATTAATCAGTAAATGAGTTAAAATTTTCAGCACGATTCCACCATGATTTTTCCATTGGAAAATCCCTTTCATTTGATAGCCATATCATAAAAGTGATACAAATAGCGGTTCGCCGCTTTGGGGTAACTACCACGTTTTTTGGGTACGGAATCTCCACACATTGATCATGTCGTTGTAGTTATATCCTATCTGCCATATTCATAAAAAATATTTCAGGTTTATTATTTCTATGGGAAATTTGTCAAATAAACCTGTAATAAACCTAAAATATATTTTATGAATAAGGCCGTATATGTATACGTACATAGTACGTATGTATGTAGGTATATGTATTTTTTTCCCACAATGTAACTTTATTTAATTTCTGTTCGAAAAAGTAGAAATCACAAATTGATTTTTATTTATTCTCGAAAAAATAAAAATCGGAAAATAATTATTTCTATAATTATTATTTCACTAGGCTAAAGTTTGTATCTCTCTGTAAGCCAAATTACATGTGATAATTTTTAAGGAACAAATAACACCAAAGCAGTCGTAAAGCAGCTCTGGGTGAGTCAACATCAAACGTCGTTGGCAATTATATCTTAAGTGCAACCAGGCCACTGTTGTTTATTGGCCTTCGAGTGTTTTGCGTCTCGCACTGGTTGACTGATCTGCCACGGATAACCGTATATTCTTGCGGTTCTTTTGTGGAATTTCTTTAACAACCACGTTGCTACTTCCTATGTGAAGGCATAGGTCGTATATAGTCAGTCACATTTTTAAAATACTGTTAATACCATCTTGGGCATATGGTCTAGTTAATCCGCCCATATTTTTGCAACAATACTTTGCAAATTTACTTTGTAAAGTATTATTAATTAAATAAATAAATAACACCAAATTTAATTGTAAATATTCTGACAAACACCAACAGAACGAAACCATTAACAATTATTTCTGCTTGAAAAAAGAAAAATCAGGAAATAACAATTATGTCTGCTTAAAAAATAAAAATTTTAATTTTAAAATCATTGGAGTTTAGCAAAATCTAGTTTAGAACAATTAAAATGGTGTGACTGTCCACGTTGTTTGATGTTTCCTTGTATTTAGTTGCTTTTCTTCTTTGAAAGTTCGAGAATAATTACTATTTTTGGTCCCTGATTAATTTCTTTTTCAAAAATATATTGAGAAAAATAAATTTTTAAGTACTTTTGGAACTCAGCATACGAATTTTAATATGCCGACTTCTTACTTATTAGCCATGTTACCATTTAAATCTTACGTATTCTGTTACAATATATATTCAGAAAACAAATAAGCCAATCAAACACATTCAAACAATCTTATCCACTGTGAAATATTTATAACAATTCAATGCTCTTTAACATGCGCTTATTTACTTATTTACATAATATCGCCATACATTAGCAAACGAATTTATACATATATGTATGTATACTTGCGCACATTGAATATGCAAACATATGTATGTATATACATACATACGTATTTACAATCATACATATATTTCATATATTTGATCAACACGCATTCATTAGCACATACTTCCCAGTTCTTACAACAAACATCTTAATATTCTTCTTTCAATACGTTTGCTAGCATGTTGTAGTAGAGTAGACTACATACGTACAAACAATTGGATATTCTTCTTTTAATACTATTGTTAATGTTGTAATTGTTCATATGAACACTCTTATGCATATACATATGTATGTATGTACGAGATGAATGGTCGTCATGGAAGCGTATATTTATACATACATATCTACATATAGTGTTTTGCATGACGCTACCCTTCAGAAAATGCGAATAGTGAAAATGTAATGATTTACTAGTGAATTTATCAGTAGCACTAGGTTAGGTTAAGTTAGATTAATCTCGGTGGTCCAACGACCTCGCATAGACCGGGATTGAAGATAACTGTAAGTATGGCAGCCTAGTTTGTGGTGCCTGTATCGAATGACTCCCACACAGATTCAACAAATTTTACCAATCTACACAGTTCTTCTCTCGATACAAGTTCAAGACTACGAAAAGTGTGAGCACCAAGACAGTTATATTTAGTGCGGCTTAGAGCCTGACAGTTACATAGTAGATGTTCCATTGTTTCAACTACACCGGTTTTCTTGCACTTCCTGCAGGTACCGTCAAGTATTCGTCCTATTTTAACAGCATACGAAGCCGTCCAGCAGTGTCCAGTTAATACCCCCACTAGAAGTTTACAGTTACTCCTAGTTAATGATAAGAGGAATTTAGTCGATTTGGCATCATAGGAGCTCCACATGATTTTAGAAGTTTTGCAAGTTTTCGTCATACGCCAACATTTCTCCGCTTCTTCCCTCATCTTAGAGTCTATGATATCTTTAAGGTGTTTAATTGGTTTTCGGACATATACCATTTCCTCAGCCGGTAATTAAATTCCTCTTTCACCAATGTATCGGCCATTTCTCTCAATTTCCATGTGTCCCCGGACCCAGAATATATGTACTTGTCTACCAGCACATAACCTACTTAGGACCTTCCTTCACATGAGCACAACCGAGAAGTAATTGCAGTCAACTGAAATTGCTTCAATAGCTGTTTGACTGTCTATATACCTATTCTGGTTAGAGGGGTGAATGCTAATTCTGCTGCCAATTTGACTGCATAGATTTCCGCCTGGAAGATGCTACAGTGATCAGGAAGTTTATAAGATACCTCTATACCGAACTACGGAGAGTAAACCGCAGCTCCCACCCGTCCATCCATCTTTGAACCATCAGTGAAAAAGTTGAAACCAGAACCACTATGGTTAAAACTTTCAAGATAGCTTTCTTCCCTTATTGTGATCTGTGGTTTGGCAGAAAAGTTCAATACTGGAATGATGTAGTCCGAGCTACACTCCATGTCTTTCAGGAATTTACTGTGACCAAATGATCTGTACGACATCTGTCCTGTTGTCCTGAGTTGGATAAAGGATTTGCATGCCGCGCTCACTGCAGTTAGTTTTATTGGTTTAGGGTCAAATATAACGTCTAAAGCTGCTGCTAAATAAAATGAAAGTTCGAACAATAATAATTAAAATTAGTAATAATATGATTTCCTATATGAAACAAATTGTTGTGAACATCTACATTGGGTATGGAATTGAATGTTACAAAATCAATAAGTCCACAAACATATTTTGTAGGGAGTTCAATTGGAGGAAAATATTCTCCAACCAGAGTTGAAGTGTTTCCGTTTAAAGATATTGTTATTGACATTTCAAGTATTCAGAATGAACTGATGTTTGATGATTATTTTACCTGATTTAAGTGTTAAATAATAAATCAAAAAAAAAAAAATTTCTTTTATAATTTTATGTTTTCTTTATTAATATTTGATTTAATAAACTTTCTTAAGAGTATTACATTTTTTTGAGCACATATACAATATTTTCTATGATAACAACAAACATTCACAGATTTATCATTTTGATATAATGTTTTTAAATTTGGGCAATTTAGATCGTCTAGGTTATAAAAATAAATTTTATCCTCAAAAATATTTTGAATCCACTTAATTTTTTCTAATCCTTTAGCATAACAAATAAAATTTTTATCTTTAACATGTGTAATATAATAGTTCATAATATTTGATAAGGTTGAATCACCATCTTTCCATTTTAATCCATGATGATGATTATAAAGCCAGTCAATTAAAGCTTTTTCTTTTGTTGTCAACGATGAATATGGAAAAGGTGGTTTAATAATAAATGTTTGAACTTGTGAGTCGTCAATTGAAATACTCAGTTCTTTTACAATGAATTTATTATTGACATAAAAACCTTGTACGTCTACAACTAAAATTCTCTCCTCCGACATTGTTTAGTACTAATTAAGTGACAACGATGACTGTAGAACTGTTGATAAAGTCTATGCTTTTAAATTATAATAAAAATTCATTATATATAATGCTTGATCCCAACTGTTATCGATAAGGGAACATTTACAGGTATCAGGTCCACAAGTTGTTTCATCGTTGGACCACACACAATTGTTATAATGATATCCAAATTTTGATTTACTTTTCTTATAAAATGCATATTCGTCGAATTGAGCTTTTAATTTTTTCAAAATAATCTCATGATCATAACACAAAAGCTTTTCTTCCTTCATGAATTTATGTAAAATTTTCGAATAAAACTCGTTATTCATTATTTTCTTATTTTAACTTTTTTTTTACTTATGTTAAATAAAACCTCCTATCACATTAACATCAAAGTTTATACTAACTAACTAATAGTAAATGTATTTCATCATATCAGCTAATTTATATTATTTCCATATCCAAATCATGTGTGTAATCTTGAATGTTGATTAATGTAACATCGGATCGGTACGTTGTATCATCCTCAGAAGCCACCTCAATTTCACCATTACTTAAAATTCTCTCGTATTCAACTTGACGGTATTCGAAGCATGAAATATTTAATCGACGTTTCAAGTAATTGCTGTCATATGTACAACGGATTCTCAATTTTATATTATCTTTGTATTGAAGTTGAAAATGTCTATAAAATGGAGCCGAACTTTCAATTATTCCTGCAATATTTTTTTCTTTTTTTACTAAATCTTGCCTAAATGTTTCAATAGCTTGTTCAACAGTAAAAGGTTGACTTATAGGCGGTGGGGAGTCTTCTTGTTATTCGTTTGATTTATTTTCTGCTTTTGTTGTTAACTCGATGTTTTTATTTAAATCATTACTATACTTTAAAAGTTTGAAATTTAGTTGTATGCTCACAGTATCATTATTCGGTAATTTTATAGCAAATTCTGTATTTTTAAGTTCATTTTCACTCAAATCAATAGGTAATGAAGCTGAAAACACTTGTATGATATAGATATATGAAAAAAATATGATAAAAATATTTTTCATTTTAGTTTTTCTTTTTAATAGATGTGTTCTTAAGTTAGCGCTATATTTTTAAATGAGATGATAAGAATTGTTTCTCATATTTATATACTAATTTAATAATCATCGTATTCAAATGATTTATCAACTAAGTCGCCACCAACGTTACTACCACCTTTCTTAACTTTACTATCATTAACTATTTTTTGAAGGAGAAGAGGTTTTTGTTGATTTTTATTCAATGAGTGGATATCAGTCTTACTATTATATAGTTTATTTGTATCTCTGAAAACAATAGCCTCTATTTCACTATAAACGCACGATGGTTTGTATGAGTGTACATTTATATCTTTAAAACCACCCTCATAGACTGTTCCAACTAGTGATATCATACCACCGATAACCTCAATTTTTATATGTTGATTGTGACTAAAATGAAATATTGGAATATTTGTTGACATTTCTTGTCCTCTATTAAGAGAAAAAATTTGAGTTCTTGTCCCTCCTTCTGCGGTTAGGAACACCTGCATTATAATATCCAAAACTACTGCATTTATTATTTGAAAAGTTTTCCACTGTGCATGACAAGTACAATATTTATCACCAGTTTTTAAAAATTTACCCCAATACATATTTAACAAAGTTTTTTAATTCAACTAAATCTCTCATTATAAATAACGTATATATATATAACACAAACTTGGATACAATAAGATTAAAACACCAGCTGTTTATATATTATTACATACATACATACGTATACTTTTTTAATATTTATGCTTAACCGCAATTGATAAGAAGTTATTAAAATATCTAAAAACACCTTATAGTATCAATTATTGAATATAAAGAATCAGTTTGAAAATTCGTTTTACGGTGAAAAGTTAAAAGCAAAATAATGAGAGCAAGTTTAAGAAATCCTAATATTATATACTTACCTTTAAAGGATATGGAAGAAAATACTGCATATGAAATCAACAAGATAGAACGAGTAGATACAAAATATGGTGAAAGTATAAGATGTCTTGTAAATATATCATATTTATTTACCTAAACGATTTCTGATTATTACTAAAAATCAGATGGATTATCTAAACGCAAATCCACACATTTTAAAGAAAGTTAAAGAAGTGAATGGATTATATACTCTAATCATTAAAAAGAAGAAGCAATATGTATTCTACAGCAACTTGTATGATAGTACTGAAGAAGAAGAAGATGACGATGATGATGATGAAATAGAAGAAACATTTTAAACAGAAACCTTTTAAAATTAAAATCATATATATTTATATATATATATATATATATATATCAACAAAACTCTGCATACATTAAAATTTCTTTCACATTTGATTAAATAGAAACTTTATAAAAAAAACGGAAAAACCGCAACAGAAACTTTTTAAAATTTTCTCACACCTTTTAATTAAATAGAAACTTTATAAACAACGGACAAACCGCATCAGAAACATTGTTTTAAAATTTTATTGAAAAGAATGATAAGCTATAAAATTACTTCTCATAACATTGTTTTAAAATTTTATTGAAAAGAATGATAAGCTATAAAATTACTTCTCATAATTTTATATAAAAACCCACCCCCCATCTAGTTTTTCTTTAATTACTATTCAAGTTAAGTACAGAAATGGAAGCACACCTAAAATCAATTTTCAAAAAAAACCAAACAAAAAGCATTCTCCCCATAAAGGAGATGCTTTTTGAATATAAATATAAAATTACAAAAATGGAGCGTGTCCAGACGCCTTATGGGAAAAAAGTACGTTGTTTGGTGGAAAACACCAAATACATATACCTACCTGGTATATTCAACGAAACTCTAGACGATGATAGTATAGAAGAATTCCAGCGCAATACCTACTATCTTACTAAAGATAGAAAAGGTAGCAAAGGTAGCAGCAGCAATGAATATTACGAGCTGAATATACATGCAGCTGCAACAGGTAATTTTTGGTAAATAGTTTTTTTATTTATTTTATTATTATTAAATCTAAATATTATTTTTTTTGTTATCGTTCTAGCTCAAGATACACTAAAGAAACAATATGAATCTTAAATGTCGTCGACGACACTGATAAAACGGAAGCCGAAATTATTTGTTGAATTTGAATTGAGAGTTGAAGTGGAAAATTTTCTAAACTATTATAGAGGATATATTCCGGGAGATATCATCAGATATATGGAAAATTTCCTAGAAATCATACCTTTATATGAAGATTTGGAGTTAGTAGATTCATCAGTTCATGGTGTTTATTTTGAAAATTGTTTTAAATTGAAACAAATTACGGCTGATTCGAGTGTTATGTGTAATTGTAAATTATTTAGTCTACAAAAATATAGAATTGTTGCTAATATACATACATATGTTTTATAAGTATGTAGGTATATGATTAACACTAAAAATAAATAAATGTTTTGTTTTTAAATAATGTGGTTAACATTTTATACTGATAACAAATACGAGTAGTATTAGGGATATTAATATATACCGCAGTAAATGAATTTTATTTATTAAATACTAGCAAAAAATCACAGAGTTTCGTAAACCGCCCTAATGTAGTTTAATTCATATTGTATTAACCCTCTAACGAACACATTAAATGTTACGACTTCACTTCAACAAAAATAACATCCACCACGACTTCACGTTAAGCAAAACTGAACCCCCCACCACGACTTCACTTTAAGCAAAACCGAACCCCCCACCACGACTTCACTTTAAGCAAAACCGAACCCCCCACCACGACTTCACTTTAAGCAAAAGCGAACCCCCCACCACGACTTCACTTTAAGCAAAACCGAACACGCTGCAGCCTCATAACACAAAATATCATGGGGTCGAATTTAACCCCATCGACCGTTAAAGGGTTAAGGTATGCACATTTTTCCTTTGCACATTTCTATCTAGAAACCCCTTATTCATACTACTACCTGAGCAGTAGGTATGCCTTTAAGCAGCACACATTTTGTTGTTTTGCTTTAATTTTTTTGCTGCACAATTCCAAAAAAACGAGTAAAGATGCGTGGCCGACTATATTATACCCTACCCACTCTGGACATGTGGTAGGGAACTTACCTGAAAATTTTGACCTATTATACCCAATAGCGATTCCTTTTAATTTTTTGGGTCTTTTGAGTGATGTTTATGCGCGGTCTAAACATTTGGTTGAACATATTTTGCGAGCTCTGCTTAAAACATATATTTCACATTCCAGTTGGTTCTATTTGTACAATATACAATTTTGAATCTGAGCAACATGGTTATATTTGCAATTAAAGTTTCCACATGGTTCTACCATAAATAATATAGGCTTTCTCGGTTAACAAGGTTCTATCAGTCTGTTAGAACCATGTTAACTGAATCTCGAACCAAAAACGCGTAGTTAGAACCTAGTTGTATTGAATATCTCAGAAACTGTAAGAGATAGAAAGAAACTGAGAGCGCCAATCGAAAGAGCGTAGCCACTTTAGAGCGATGCGATATATAACTCATTTTTCAAAAAAATTTAAGTTAGAACCTTGTTGTCCTAAGGTCGCGATTTATATAATCTATAGGAGCATCACTGCAATGTTGAACTCAGATTATCAAGCCAGCCAATTGGATAGCTTTCCTATCCAACTGTTAATGTATTCACCCAGAAGAAGACAGTTTCAAACACAGCCATTCAAGCTTATCTTCTTGGGAAGAAATACAAGTGTAGAAATAATTATTTAATTGTATGGCTGTATGTACAAAGTACCGAAATCTCATAAATATAAATGTACATATTTTAAAATTTTTTAATTAAATTGGGTGAACCTGGAATATATATCTGACCAAAATATGCATAAGTAGGTATAAGGGTTAAAAATGTGGATGTGTTTTTACTAAAACAGCGCCATTAATCAGTAAATGAGTTAAAATTTTCAGCACGATTCCACCATGATTTTTCCATTGGAAAATCCCTTTCATTTGATAGCCATATCATATAAGTGATACAAATAGCGGTTCGCCGCTTTGGGGTAACTACCACGTTTTTTGGGTACGGAATCTCCACACATTGATCATGTCGTTGTAGTTATATCCTATCTGCCGTATTCATAAAAAATATTTCAGGTTTATTATTTCTATGGGAAATTTGTCAAATAAACCTGTAATAAACCTAAAATATATTTTATGAATAAGGCCGTATATGTATACGTACATAGTACGTATGTATGTAGGTATATGTATTTTTTCCCACAATGTAACTTTATTTAATTTCTGTTCGAAAAAGTAGAAATCACAAATTGATTTTTATTTATTCTCGATATATTAATAATTATTTCTATAATTATTATTTCACTAGGCTAAAGTTTGTATCTCTCTGTAAGCCAAATTACATGTGATAATTTTTAAGGAACAAATAACACCAAAGCAGTCGTAACGCAGCTCTGGGTGAGTCAACATCAAACGTCGTTGGCAATTATATCTTAAGTGCAACCAGGCCACTGTTGTTTATTGGCCTTCGAGTGTTTTGCGTCTCGCACTGGTTGACTGATCTGCCACGGATAACCGTATATTCTTGCGGTTCTTTTGTGGAATTTCTTTAACAACCACGTTGCTACTTCCTATATGAAGGCATAGGTCGTATATAGTCAGTCACATTTTTAAAATACTGTTAATACCATCTTGGGCATATGGTCTAGTTAATCCGCCCATATTTCTGCAACAATACTTTGCAAATTTACGTTGTAAAGTATTATTAATTAAATAAATAAATAACACCAAATTTAATTGTAAATATTCTGACAAACACCAACAGAACGAAACCATTAACAATTATTTCTGCTTGAAAAAAGAAAAATCAGGAAATAACAATTATGTCTGCTTAAAAAATAAAAATTTTAATTTTAAAATCATTGGAGTTTAGCAAAATCTAGTTTAGAACAATTAAAATGGTGTGACTGTCCACGTTGTTTGATGTTTCCTTGTATTTAGTTGCTTTTCTTCTTTGAAAGTTCGAGAATAATTACTATTTTTGGTCCCTGATTAATTTCTTTTTCAAAAATATATTGAGAAAAATAAATTTTTAAGTACTTTTGGAACTCAGCATACGAATTTTAATATGCCGACTTCTTACTTATTAGCCATGTTACCATTTAAATCTTACGTATTCTGTTACAATATATATTCAGAAAACAAATAAGCCAATCAAACACATTCAAACAATCTTATCCACTGTGAAATATTTATAACAATTCAATGCTCTTTAACATGCGCTTATTTACTTATTTACATAATATCGCCATACATTAGCAAACGAATTTATACATATATGTATGTATACTTGCGCACATTGAATATGCAAACATATGTATGTATATACATACATACGTATTTACAATCATACATATATTTCATATATTTGATCAACACGCATTCATTAGCACATACTTCCCAGTTCTTACAACAAACATCTTAATATTCTTCTTTCAATACGTTTGCTAGCATGTTGTAGTAGAGTAGACTACATACGTACAAACAATTGGATATTCTTCTTTTAATACTATTGTTAATGTTGTAATTGTTCATATGAACACTCTTATGCATATACATATGTATGTATGTACGAGATGAATGGTCGTCATGGAAGCGTATATTTATACATACATATCTACATATAGTGTTTTGCATGACGCTACCCTTCAGAAAATGCGAATAGTGAAAATGTAATGATTTACTAGTGAATTTATCAGTAGCACTAGGTTAGGTTAAGTTAGATTAATCTCGGTGGTCCAACGACCTCGCATAGACCGGGATTGAAGATAACTGTAAGTATGGCAGCCTAGTTTGTGGTGCCTGTATCGAATGACTCCCACACAGATTCAACAAATTTTACCAATCTACACAGTTCTTCTCTCGATACAAGTTCAAGACTACGAAAAGTGTGAGCACCAAGACAGTTATATTTAGTGCGGCTTAGAGCCTGACAGTTACATAGTAGATGTTCCATTGTTTCAACTACACCGGTTTTCTTGCACTTCCTGCAGGTACCGTCAAGTATTCGTCCTATTTTAACAGCATACGAAGCCGTCCAGCAGTGTCCAGTTAATACCCCCACTAGAAGTTTACAGTTACTCCTAGTTAATGATAAGAGGAATTTAGTCGATTTGGCATCATAGGAGCTCCACATGATTTTAGAAGTTTTGCAAGTTTTCGTCATACGCCAACATTTCTCCGCTTCTTCCCTCATCTTAGAGTCTATGATATCTTTAAGGTGTTTAATTGGTTTTCGGACATATACCATTTCCTCAGCCGGTAATTAAATTCCTCTTTCACCAATGTATCGGCCATTTCTCTCAATTTCCATGTGTCCCCGGACCCAGAATATATGTACTTGTCTACCAGCACATAACCTACTTAGGACCTTCCTTCACATGAGCACAACCGAGAAGTAATTGCAGTCAACTGAAATTGCTTCAATAGCTGTTTGACTGTCTATATACCTATTCTGGTTAGAGGGGTGAATGCTAATTCTGCTGCCAATTTGACTGCATAGATTTCCGCCTGGAAGATGCTACAGTGATCAGGAAGTTTATAAGATACCTCTATACCGAACTACGGAGAGTAAACCGCAGCTCCCACCCGTCCATCCATCTTTGAACCATCAGTGAAAAAGTTGAAACCAGAACCACTATGGTTAAAACTTTCAAGATAGCTTTCTTCCCTTATTGTGATCTGTGGTTTGGCAGAAAAGTTCAACCCACGCAATACCAGGTGGGATTATTACAGGAGGAACATCGAAAATAATTTATATCATGCCAAACCGATTGGGAGTGAGGCTGATATTGAAAAGTTTGTTAATTGCTTAACGAAGGCCACAACAAAATCATATGAATCAGCTTGCCCCCTTTCTCGCGTATAACGTAAGTCTAGACCTCCATGGTGGAGTAGTGATTTAGACTTACAAACACGCAAACTGCGTGAGTTCTTCAGATTGGCCAGATACATAGACTAATTTGAGTGCCGGAGGGTCTACAAAAAAGCACTTAAATCTTTTAAGAAAGAGGTGAGAAAGGCCAAGAAAAATTCATGGAAGAATTTTTGTGGGAAATTTAAAAAAACTACGGAAACGGCCAGAATGAGAAAGCTGCTTGCAAGCAATCCCTTAGTGCCTAGCACAATTTGTGAAATTAAAGGTGATTAGACCTTGCGGTTCTCCTAGACACACATTTCCCAGGCTGCACGGAGATCTCCCCTCGCTCAGAAACGACAAATGAACTAAATACTGAGAATTGTGAAGTCATTTTCTTTAGCAAAGTGAAATGGGCCATAAATTCCTTTAAACCTTATAAATCACCAGGACTATATGGTATTTTCCCAGTTTTACTACAGTATCGTAAACAGAGGATAATTCCCTGGCTAATAGGAATATTTAAGGGCTGCCTTAGACTGAATTATGTGCCAAAGTCATGGAGGATAGCTAAGGTTTTATTCATACCAAAGGCAGCTAGGAGCAACCATATGTATCCAAAAGATTTTAGGCCTATCAGTCTGACATCCTTTCTACTGAAAACGTTAGAGAGAATTTTGGATATACACATCAAGGAATTTGTACACCCAAATATTCTGTCTTCCAACCAACATGCATACACAAAAGACAAATCGGTAGAAACAGCACTTCATAACGTTGTAGAACTGATCGAAAAATCGTTACACTATAAAGACTATGCTATAGGGGTATTCATGGACATAAAAGGCGCTTTCAATAATGTCTCTACGGACGCAATTATGGAAAGCGTAAATCGTTCCGGTGCTCACTTGCAAGTCAAAAACTGGGTTGACAACCTCTTAAAGTATAGAATAGTATCTGCAGTATTAGGCAATCCCACTGTAAACAAGGAAGCTAACAGAGGAACTCCCCAAGGATGAGTTCTATCACCACTTCTTTGGCCACTGGTTGTTAATGAAATTCTCATGGAATTCGAGGGTAAAGCAGCTAGGATTACAGCATATGCGGATGACATAGCCATCATCATAACTGATAAGTTCCTCGACACAATTAGTTCCCTAATGGAGTCCTCGTTAAGGGATATTCATAGATGGACAACGCGGGTAGGTTTGAACTTAAACCCTGGAAAAACTTACATTGTGCTTTTTTACTAATAGGAAAGTCAAGGAATGGAATACACCAAAGTTAGATGGTATATCGCGATCGCCCAAAACACCCACAAAGTACCTGAGGGTTATTTTGGATAGTAAGCTGACGTGGAGGGCCAATATAGAAGATAGAGTTAAAAAGGCCACCGTTGCTCTATATGCATGTAAAAAGATTCTGGGCAAGACATGGGGCCTTTCGCCAACTCTTACGTATTAGACCTACACAGCGGTAGCTAGACCAATTCTACTCTACGGAATACTTGTATGGTGTAGGGCGACTGAGACAAAAGCATACTTGAAAAAGTTGGAAAGTATCCAGAGACTAGCAGAGCTCTCCATCACTGGAGCTTTAAAAAGTACACCTACTGCAGCTTTAGACGTTATATTTGACCCTAAACCAATAAAACTAACTGCAGTGAGCGCGGCATGCAAATCCTTTATCCAACTCAGGACAACAGGACAGATGTCGTACAGATCATTTGGTCACAGTAAATTCCTGAAAGACATGGAGTGTAGCTCGGACTACATCATTCCAGTATTGAACTTTTCTGCCAAACCACAGATCACAATAAGGGAAGAAAGCTATCTTGAAAGTTTTAACCATATTGGTTCTGGTTTCAACTTTTTCACTGATGGTTCAAAGATGGATGGACGGGTGGGAGCTGCGGTTTACTGTCCGTAGTTCGGTATAGAGGTATCTTATAAACTTCCTGATCACTGTAGCATCTTCCAGGCGGAAATCTATGCAGTCAAATTGGCAGCAGAATTAGCATTCACCCCTCTAACCAGAATAGGTATATAGACAGTCAAGCAGCTATTGAAGCAATTTCAGTTGACTGCAATTACTTCTCGGTTGTGCTCATGTGAAGGAAGGTCCTAAGTAGGTTATGTGCTGGTAGACAAGTACATATATTCTGGGTCCGGGGACACATGGAAATTGAGAGAAATGGCCGATACATTGGTGAAAGAGGAATTTAATTACCGGCTGAGGAAATGGTATATGTCCGAAAACCAATTAAACACCTTAAAGATATCATAGACTCTAAGATGAGGGAAGAAGCGGAGAAATGTTGGCGTATGACGAAAACTTGCAAAACTTCTAAAATCATGTGGAGCTCCTATGATGCCAAATCGACTAAATTCCTCTTATCATTAACTAGGAGTAACTGTAAACTTCTAGTGGGGGTATTAACTGGACACTGCTGGACGGCTTCGTATGCTGTTAAAATAGGACGAATACTTGACGGTACCTGCAGGAAGTGCAAGAAAACCGGTGTAGTTGAAACAATGGAACATCTACTATGTAACTGTCAGGCTCTAAGCCGCACTAAATATAACTGTCTTGGTGCTCACACTTTTCGTAGTCTTGAACTTGTATCGAGAGAAGAACTGTGTAGATTGGTAAAATTTGTTAAATCTGTGTGGGAGTCATTCGATACAGGCACCACAAACTAGGCTGCCATACTTACAGTTATCTTCAATCCCGGTCTATGCGAGGTCGTTGGACCACCGAGATTAATCTAACTTAACCTAACCTAGTGCTACTGATAAATTCACTAGTAAATCATTACATTTTCACTATTCGCATTTTCTGAAGGGTAGCGTCATGCAAAACACTATATGTAGATATGTATGTATAAATATACGCTTCCATGACGACCATTCATCTCGTACATACATACATATGTATATGCATAAGAGTGTTCATATGAACAATTACAACATTAACAATAGTATTAAAAGAAGAATATCCAATTGTTTGTACGTATGTTCTACTCTACTACAACATGCTAGCAAACGTATTGAAAGAAGAATATTAAGATGTTTGTTGTAAGAACTGGGAAGTATGTGCTAATGAATGCGTGTTGATCAAATATATGAAATATATGTATGATTGTAAATACGTATGTATGTATATACATACATATGTTTGCATATTCAATATGCGCAAGTATACATACATATATGTATAAATTCGTTTGCTAATGTATGGCGATATTATGTAAATAAGTAAATAAGCGCATGTTAAAGAGCATTGAATTGTTATAAATATTTCACAATGGATAAGATTGTTTGAATGTGTTTGATTGGCTTATTTGTTTTCTGAATACATATTGTAACAGAATACGTAAGATTTAAATGGTAACATGGCTAATAAGTAAGAAGTCGGCATATTAAAATTCGTATGCTGAGTTCCAAAAGTACTTAAAAATTTATTTTTCTCAATATATTTTTGAAAAAGAAATTAATCAGGGACCAAAAATAGTAATTATTCTCGAACTTTCAAAGAAGAAAAGCAACTAAATACAAGGAAACATCAAACAACGTGGACAGTCACACCATTTTAATTGTTCTAAACTAGATTTTGCTAAACTCCAATGATTTTAAAATTAAAATTTTTATTTTTTAAGCAGAAATAATTGTTATTTCCTGATTTTTCTTTTTTCAAGCAGAAATAATTGTTAATGGTTTCGTTCTGTTGGTGTTTGTCAGAATATTTACAATTAAATTTGGTGTTATTTATTTATTTAATTAATAATACTTTACAAAGTAAATTTGCAAAGTATTGTTGCAAAAATATGGGCGGATTAACTAGACCATATGCCCAAGATGGTATTAACAGTATTTTAAAAAAGTTTTTGTGACTGACTATATACGACCTATGCCTTCACATAGGAAGTAGCAACGTGGTTGTTAAAGAAATTCCACAAAAGAACCGCAAGAATATACGGTTATCCGTGGCAGATCAGTCAACCAGTGCGAGACGCAAAACACTCGAAGGCCAATAAACAACAGTGGCCTGGTTGCACTTAAGATATAATTGCCAACGACGTTTGATGTTGACTCACCCAGAGCTGCTTTACGACTGCTTTGGTGTTATTTGTTCCTTAAAAATTATCACATGTAATTTGGCTTACAGAGAGATACAAACTTTAGCCTAGTGAAATAATAATTATAGAAATAATTATTTTCCGATTTTTATTTTTTCGAGAATAAATAAAAATCAATTTGTGATTTCTACTTTTTCGAACAGAAATTAAATAAAGTTACATTGTGGGAAAAAAATACATATACCTACATACATACGTACTATGTACGTATACATATACGGCCTTATTCATAAAATATATTTTAGGTTTATTACAGGTTTATTTGACAAATTTCCCATAGAAATAATAAACCTGAAATATTTTTTATGAATATGGCAGA
Organism: Nowickia ferox; assembly: GCA_936439885.1. Taxonomy (NCBI): domain Eukaryota; kingdom Metazoa; phylum Arthropoda; class Insecta; order Diptera; family Tachinidae; genus Nowickia; species Nowickia ferox. The sequence continues at coordinate 64,151,402 of OW387023.1, read as the reverse complement.
TAGGATATAACTACAACGACATGATCAATGTGTGGAGATTCCGTACCCAAAAAACGTGGTAGTTACCCCAAAGCGGCGAACCGCTATTTGTATCACTTTTATGATATGGCTATCAAATGAAAGGGATTTTCCAATGGAAAAATCATGGTGGAATCGTGCTGAAAATTTTAACTCATTTACTGATTAATGGCGCTGTTTTAGTAAAAACACATCCACATTTTTAACCCTTATACCTACTTATGCATATTTTGGTCAGATATATATTCCAGGTTCACCCAATTTAATTAAAAAATTTTAAAATATGTACATTTATATTTATGAGATTTCGGTACTTTGTACATACAGCCATACAATTAAATAATTATTTCTACACTTGTATTTCTTCCCAAGAAGATAAGCTTGAATGGCTGTGTTTGAAACTGTCTTCTTCTGGGTGAATACATTAACAGTTGGATAGGAAAGCTATCCAATTGGCTGGCTTGATAATCTGAGTTCAACATTGCAGTGATGCTCCTATAGATTATATAAATCGCGACCTTAGGACAACAAGGTTCTAACTTAAATTTTTTTCAAAAATGAGTTATATATCGCATCGCTCTAAAGTGGCTACGCTCTTTCGATTGGCGCTCTCAGTTTCTTTCTATCTCTTACAGTTTCTGAGATATTCAATACAACTAGGTTCTAACTACGCGTTTTTGGTTCGAGATTCAGTTAACATGGTTCTAACAGACTGATAGAACCTTGTTAACCGAGAAAGCCTATATTATTTATGGTAGAACCATGTGGAAACTTTAATTGCAAATATAACCATGTTGCTCAGATTCAAAATTGTATATTGTACAAATAGAACCAACTGGAATGTGAAATATATGTTTTAAGCAGAGCTCGCAAAATATGTTCAACCAAATGTTTAGACCGCGCATAAACATCACTCAAAAGACCCAAAAAATTAAAAGGAATCGCTATTGGGTATAATAGGTCAAAATTTTCAGGTAAGTTCCCTACCACATGTCCAGAGTGGGTAGGGTATAATATAGTCGGCCACGCATCTTTACTCGTTTTTTTGGAATTGTGCAGCAAAAAAATTAAAGCAAAACAACAAAATGTGTGCTGCTTAAGGCATACCTACTGCTCAGTTCGCTTAAGTTTTTGTGTTTCTCTTTTTGCATTTTTCTTTTGCTCATGATTTGTTGCTTACGTCAAGCAAAAAAACGGTAAATCGTGTGCATTTATTTCTAATATTGTATAGTGGAAGTGTTCGCGGAGGTTTCAATTAAACTATGTAATGTTAAAACTCAGGTAAATGTATGTGTGCCTCAAAACAAAAATTCAATTATGGCCCTAGCAATGCACTATTTTATGAAAACTCATCCCGACGTTGAAAGTATTACTATGAAATACTCATTACCGGGGCACTCAGCGCTGCAAGAAGTTGATAATGCACATAGCCAGATTGAAAAACATCTTTCAGTCAATGAATACTTTTCACCAATTATCACATGTAATTTGGCTTAAAAGGCGATACGAACATTAGCCTGTTCAATTCATTAAAAAAATATAGAAACAAATGCAGTTCGAATAATAATAATTAAATTAACTAAAATTAATAGTCATGGGCTTGTGGCAAAAATTAAAAAATAAAAATATACTTAATAGTAACAAACCAAAAAAGGTTGTCTTAAGTAGAACAAAAATAAGCAAATTAACTAACATGTGCATAATTAGTAATGAAAAAAACGACAATGGTAAGACTGTTGTAAATTTAGTGATGGTAAATTTGGGCCTTCATTACAAAACACATTTCAGCAAATTGAAATACGATGAATCAAACCAATTCACATATTCCATTTGCAAGAAAGTTTCGTATATAAGGCTGAAATCTACATCAACTGACACCACACACAGTGGACCAAATACAGAAGAACGCTGATGATGAAGGTTTAGTGGCCTTCGAAAACGGCTGGCTGTTCCATTAAACTATGTGTTGTCAGAATATTTACAACTAACTTTGATGTTATTTGTTCATTAATAATTATCACATGTAATTTGGCTTAAAAGGCGATACGAACATTAGCCTGTTCAATTCATTAAAAAAATATAGAAACAAATGCAGTTCGAATAATAATAATTAAATTAACTAAAAATAATATTTATGAATTTAAAAATGTGACTAAGTCTGATTTTTTTTAATTAATAGGAAAACTATTTATTTTAAACATCTTTTTTAAAATACAAAATAAAACCATAAAATTTATTAAAAAAATATTGACACTCCTATTTCATTATCCTTATGTTTATTACTTCTTTTAGCATTTATAATTAGACACATGGTTCTATCTGCAAAAAAATATTTCTTACCGTCACACAAAGTTCTATTAGGTACTTAGAACCATATTGTCCTACATTCATGTGCCTCATCGTTGAGCATCAGAGTTCTATCTGTTTCTTGAGACTCAAATTGTGGCAAAACTAATATAGTAGCTTGGATATTTTTAAAAACATAATAATATTTCAGGTCTAAATTCAAATTTTTCAAAAACAGTTTTTAAGTTAAGTGGAGATGGACTAAGTAAAACGATTAACAATATTCAACCTTAGTTCCCTCAAAATTAGTGTTGGTGCAAATAGAACCTTTATGTCCTAAGGTCGCGAAATATAATATATTTTAGTATGTACATATATACGAAAACAGTTTGAACACAAATGCTTTAATCGCAGGGACATTTTGCATTTGTGTTTAAAAGTACTGTGTTGGATATACATACTTAGGAACTTTTTTATTTTTGGTACAGAAGTTGAAATGTAAAAGTTGAAATGGCACATATGTGACAGCGCATAGAGAAAGGGACCTAAGAGTAAAAAAAAAAAATCAATTTTCACTTTTTTTTGTTTTGATGTGGACAACATCTGAGCATCGAATGATACCGATCCCATGCCCCAAAAGTGTTCCCTCCCAGAGATATGCGCGTTTTATTCAGTGATGGTTTACCAAATATACACGTATTTAAATCTTTAAAATGGCTCTCCTGAACAAAACCGGTTTTTACCCTTAGGTCCATTTCTATTTTGCGCGTCACATATGTAGCTCTGGCAAGGCATAAATTTTTGGTTGTAAAATTATGTGCCCGCTTGAGTTATTGTAGGGTAAAATCATGTGTTTTATTGTTGTAAAAATTAAACTATAGCGACTCGCACTGAATTAGAGTCAAATTGTTTTTACAAATTGTATATATAATTGTTTATATATAACATATATATGTACATATCTATTTGTAGGTATATATTTATGAAACGAAGATGTAATAAAACAAAACCTTATACTTGCTAACTTATAACTATTTATTAATTATATTCACAGATAGGTATACATACATATATATGTACCTAAATACATGATTTTCGAAGACTTTTATACGAATCTTAGGCCGGGTTTACATCTGTGTGTCATGTGCCACACATGTGCCAAAAAGCGTAACCACTAATTACTAATGAAAAACTGTTTGATTCAAATAATAATTTAATAAGTTAAACAGTTTCATGCATAACTAATAGACAATTTTATAGAATCGAACATGATTGGAATCAGTTTAAATCAATAAATCCATGTCTGAATCAAACAGTTTTTATTAGTAATTATTGGTTACGCTTTTTTGGGCACATGGCACACAAGAAATGCCAGATTTAAACTCAGCCTTACAAACTGCAAGAAATGAGCCGGATAGATCATACAAACCTCCAAAGTTTGATTCATTTTCATATATTTTTGCATGAACATAATAAATACTATATGTGATGAAAATTGCGCCCTTAAAAATATAAACTATTTTTTATAAGTAAGGCAATTGTTTTATAAATTAAGCCTTGCAATTATTTATGTATAGATATTAGCGTAATATTTAATTCGGTGTGAATCTATATACTTACATAAATATCTATTTGCAATTGTACAACCAGTGTTGCCATTGTGACACTAAAGTATCACTTTTGAATCTTTTTCGTGCCAATGACACTTTTTATGACCCTTTTTTATTTTATCCCTTTGTATCATTTTAACAAAATTAATGCCACTTTTTGAAAAAGAGTTAAAGGTCCAATATTTCTTACAAAAGTTTTTAGTATACTTTTATGCATGAGTGTTGTATACATATTTCCATACATGAGTTTTGTGAACGTACAAATAAAAATTGCATGCGATATTATTATTACAACAACTGACTTTTATGCAACTGTCATATTCAATGCATATCTATTTTTCTCATATAAAGTTTAACAATTGTGTAAAATGAACTGATGATAAACAGTGAGTAGGCCCTGATTTACATATATACATACTACAGGGTGTTTTTTAGAGGTATAGAACTTCGAATTGAAATAAAACACAAGAAAATCGTTTTAATGTCCATCAATTTGGCTTTATTGGAAGGATAATTTTATGCCATTAACGTTTAAATATGATTTCGGGCATGTGGCCGCCGCGGCTGGCTCGAATAAAGCCAATTCTACAGGTCCAATTTTCAACCACTTTTTCGAGCATATGGGGCCGTATGTTGGCAATAACGCCACGAATGTTGGCTTCCAAGTCCCCTAACGTTTCTGGTTTGTTGGCGTAGACGAGCGACTTCACATATCCCCAAAGAAAATAATCCAATGGTGTCAAATCACACGATCTTGGTGGCCAATTGACAGGTCCATTCCGCGAAATTATGCGCTCATCGAATGTTTCCTTCAATAAATCGATTGAACCACAACTCATCCACATTCATGCCATCCAATTCGGGAACAAAATAGTCGGTTATTGCTGTGCACGGTGGCGAATCGATTCATTCGGGTTCTCTTCAACACTTTGCTCTACAGCGGCAATTGTTTCTTCGGTGCGCACTGTTCGACGTCTCTGCCGATGCGTATTATCACATAGAGTAAACGTAGTGCGAAAACGATCCATGGTTAACCGAATTAATTGCTCTGATGGACGATTATGTCGACCATAAAATGGACGGAGCTTGCGGTAAACTTCGCGAACTGAACCATTATTTTCGAAATAAATTTGCACGATTTGCAAGCGTTGTTCTTTTGTCAACCTGTTCATGATGAAATGGCAAACCAAACTAAATATTAATCACTTGACAGCTGACAAAATGGCCGCTAGTTAAAAAAGTGATGCTAACTTAAAGTTCTATACCTCAATAAAAAACACCCAATATATTAAATATTAGAGCGTTGCACGAGCAACACCACACAGTGGCGTGAAATAAAAAAATATTAACGATTTTTTTCAAAACTATCACTGATTAAAAATAAACTTACAACCAAACTTGAAATAGAAACTTGTGAGTCCATGCTTTCCTCTTTCAATTTGCCCGAATCAGAGCTGGAAGAATGGACTCCAAGTGAAAAATTAATTACAAAATATAGAATAAGTATTTATTTTTTGATAATATGATAATGTATTTAATTAATTATTAAAATTCGTGTTTGTTTTTTTAAATTAAAAGAAATTTTATTTTTTTGTTCACAAGAAACTATACCCTATTTTACATTGAAATACCCTTTTCAGACCCTTTTATTTCTTAAATACCCTTTTTATTATACTTTTTCGAAATTTTCAACGGCAACCCTGTGTACAACAATAAAACATGTATTCGTTCCCTGCAATTAAAAAATTGACAATATTTGGCTTACGTAGATTATTTGCAAGGAAATTGCATGAACACTTCTCCTAGTTTGTTTATACATTTTGTTTTCAATATGTATATATAGGGTCCGCCATCTAACGTTTTTTTTCAACTAGTGCTTATTTCGTGAATGGTAACACTTAGCTCATGTCTGATTTGACAGATAATTAGTTTTATCCTTCCGCTGAACGAATATGGTTGTGTATACGCTTGAACAACGCTGGGAAATATTGCCTGCGATCGACTTACAGAATATGCCGATTTTGCCAAAAAAAAAGTCATCTTTTTGATCTTGTAAACAAGCAAAATTGTCGCATTTGGGGCACCCGCACGCATACATTGAAAAGCCGACGCGAGTTAATTCCTTGGTGAAGGAATGAATCAAAAAAATTTAAATAAAGTTTTTTTCACACCGAAACGTGTGTTTCTTTATTATTTATATTCTTAGGACTACTTACAATATTTTCTTAACATCTATTTATAATAATAATTATGTTTATCGTTTCTTTGTCTTTTATCTCGGAATATGTTTTCTACAAGTATCTTTTTATTATTAAAACATATTTTGAGTTTACTTTGACTGATAGTGGTCTCGTTGTAAGTCTTTGTTCTAACGTATGTAAGTGATAATATTGATGTTGACCTTTGTTCCCTGTTGTAAGTCCTTGTTCTAACGTATGTAAGTGATAATATTGATGTTGACCTTTGCTCCCCATTATGAAGATGTGTGTGTCTACTTATCTATTTATGTCAGTGTTGCCATGTAGACTATACCCTGTGCATTAACTCCCCTCCTTCTTAAAATAAAGTGTCCTCACTTTTCCTAAATAGTACTCCTTTCTGCTCTTAATCTTCTTAATTCCATTTCATAAATGCGTTCGGCTATTCTTCTTCTTTCTGTTCGTTTTATTTCTTTGCAGTAGTTAATTAATTTTATTATGTTATATGTACATAGTATTGTGGCCAAGATTCCGAGAATTAAGTAAATGGTGGTTTGTATGGGGTGGTCTTCTATAGGGATTAAATATTTTGACATTTCCTGTAAATTTGAAAATTTATGGTATGAGTCCGAATATAATATATGGAGGATTTCCATGCGTTCATCATATTTTTGATGTAAAGCCTCTTTTATTTCTTGCTGATGGTTGAAAAAGTCTTTTGCGTCTATATTGGTTGAAACATTAAATTGAATTAACTTAGGTCCTTTGATTATTTGACCATTCCAAATATGTTCGCCATCAGTCAAGATGTAACCGTGTAACACGACAAATGTTTTATGCTGGGATAGAGCTCAGTCGGGTCCAGAGTCGTGGTTTTGTCTTCTTTTATAGAAACAGCACGTACTTTCTTTCAACGTTATAATTCGTATAACTTTCAAATTCTTTATTTCAATCTTAACAAATTAAATTATTATTTTTACAGTTTTATATTTATCAAGTAAATAGGATTTATTTATGGTATGGCCTGACTCTTATGTACAACTTCAAATTCTTTATTTCATTATTGACAATTTAAAATTTATTTTTACAGTTTTAGATTTATCAATTAAATAGTATTTATTTATGGTGTGGCCTGGCTCTTATGTACAACGGCACATAGCCACCAATATTATTGTGGAGCTTGATTTCGCCTCGCAACAAAGAAGTCGTATTGGCCGTGTAAGCGCAGCTACCAGAAGATGTTCTTACTTTGCGAGCCGTAAGCAAACTGAAAAACTATGCGTAATTGTCCGGCCTTTTATAGCAAAGTTTCTCTGTGATGGTCAGACACGCACATGTCTGAGTAAGTTTGCATACATGCTGCTTTGGCACACACACGATCTTGTTGTGTGTGTGAGCATTCCCTCAGTCGGTGCTTATTCGTCGTTGTTTGTTACATACACCATCCACCATTGTGGTTGTATTTAAGTGATGCTTATACAAAACAAAATATTACAATAACTAAATCTACTATAAATGTATATACTATACAAAAAAAACTAAGGTAAATACAATTCGCTCTCGCGAGCAAATAACAGGTACGTAAATGCTATTTATTTGCGATTTGTTAAATAGCGAGTATATAAAAAAAATAAGAGTATAATAATACAAAAAGAAAAGAAATAAGTAAATAGTACCTAAAGAATGCTATTCATTAGCCGTTAAGTCAATGTCTATATATTTATTAAAGAACAGAATTAAAATACATATTAATGTAGTCCAAAAACGAGCGGCGACTTTTGGCGTTACATTTACTTCCCCTCTTCATTTGCTTTGTGGCTCGGAATTTTTCACGTGATTGCTCAAAGCGTCTTCTTTGTGCACTCATAGTGGGTAAGGGATATGTATTTTTATTCTCTGGGTTTTTTTATTTAATTTTTTTTTCAACTTTTTATATTTTTATTTTTTCCGTATATTTTGGCTGCTTCAATTTCTGTGTCCGCGGCAGAGAATCTAACATGACTGAAAAGCAAAACTTGATTAGTTTGGTTTAGCTACGTAAGGTTTTATATCTTTAACGTGCGCTGTGCGCATTTCGTGATTATCAGTTGCGCTCAGTTCCACGATGACGGGGGATGTAAAGCCTCTAACTATGTATGGACCTCCATACTTGGGTGCAAGCTTAGCTGCGAATTGATCTGCTGCTCTAGATAACGGATGTTGTCGCACTAACACCAGGTCACCGATATTTGGGTGCCAATTTCGCCGCCTTAAATTGTAATACCGTTTTTGCCGTTGGGATGCCTTGGCCATATTTTCTCGCACCTGCTCGAAAATGTCTTGCAGCTCTTTTGCTCTTTGGTCGGTTTCTACCTGGCGCGATCCTGACCCAATTGTGACCTCATCATACAGAGCTTTCGGGAGTCGTGGCTCACGACCTTGGGTGAGGTATGCGGGTGAATAACCTGTTGTCTCGGACGCGCTTGTATTAATCGCCAGCATCACCTCAGGTAATAATTCATCCCATGTGGTATGGTTCTGTCCAGAGAACTGTGCGATTATTGTTTTGACGGTTATACATATTTACTCTCTCTGTGGAATTCTCCTGTGGGGAGTAAGGTGCTGTAAATTTTTGACGTATTCCCAAATCCCTTAAGTTTCTCTGTAGGGATCGAGCAGTACACTGGGGACCGTTGTCAGTTATGAGCACCTTGGGCACCCCGTATCTGGCAATAATTCGCTCTCGCAGGGCTTTCATCACGCCTTCTGCCGTAGCTCGTCGACAAGGTACAAGTTCACACCATTTGGAGAAGTGATCGAAAAAAACCAACAGCATGGTGTTGCCATGCCGTGTTTTGGGCAGAGGTCCGACGAAATCAGTACAAAGGAGCGCCCATGGTTCTTCTGAAATGTGTGTGAGCATCTTTCCTGCTGGCATGTGTTGAGTCACCTTGTAGCCTTGACAAACATCACATTGCCGTACGTAGTTCTTGATATCCCGGGACATTCCTGGCCAGTAATAGCGGCTGGCGATCTTTTGTGTTGTTTTCCGTTTTCCTAAGTGACCTCCAGCGACTTGGTCGTGGTTTTCATCTAGGACGTGCTTTCGCAGGTCGGTGGCCACACATAGTTTCCATGGAGTGCCTTTGTCCTGGTTCACGATGGAATAGTACGGATATCACTCCGGGTTGGATTCCACCTCCGACCTGCGCTTGGTGATCCATTTACAATTTGTGGGCACCTCACTATGAATGAGGTTCACTTCTTCCGCATGCAGCCTGGATAGTGCGTCAGCGATGACATTTTGCTTGCCCCGCCTATAAGAGATAGAAAACTGGTATTGTTGTAATTCAAGCGCCCATCTAGCCAGACGCCCCGATGGGGTTTCGATTGAATTTAGCCATTTCAACGCCAGGTGGTCAGTAACAACAACAAAAGTGTAGCCTTCGAGGAAATGTCGTAATTTCCGGATGCCCCATATTATTGCCAGAAACTCTTTCTCCGTCGTCGAATAATTTTTTTCCGCTGGATTCAGATGTCTGCTCACATACGCAATCACGTGCTCGCCATCCTGTAGCTCTTGCGTCAGGACAGCGCCTAGTCCATATTCACTAAAGTTTCAAAACATATATTGTATAATTTATATTCCGATTATGGCTTATAACAATGTCCATATGTAAATGAATACATATCTACATATATGCGAATATATGTACAGGGTGGGCCAAAAGTTACCAGGGGGTTTAAAAGTTTAATAACTTTTTCGTTTATTAATTTTATTTTTATTTTTTTTCTCAGATTATATAACATACAAAATGGAATTTTTTTTACACTAAGTATGAAAAATAGTGTCTCTTAAATGACCACCGTTTTCAGCTTCGCACTGATGGGCGATTATGATTATCAGTGATGAAGCTCATTTTCATTTGAATTCTGGTGTTCTGAAAATCCAAGAGCCATTCATAAACGCCAATTGCACCCCATTAGGTGTACAATATGGTGTGGGATCACATCTGAAAATATCATTGGGCCTTACTTCTTCGAGAATGAAGATGGAAGTGCTGTAACCGTAAATGGAGAGCGGTATCGGTTTATGATAGAAAATTTTTTACGTCTTGCTCTTGAAAACATACCTGGTATGTGGTTTCAGCAGGACGGAGCCACTGCCCGCACTGCCCGAGAGCGAATAATTTCCAGAAATTCGGAAATAATTTGGCCCAGCGCGATCGCCAGTTTTGATAGCACCCGACTATTTTCTTTGGGGTTATTTGAAGTAGCGAGTGTATGTGAACAAGCCAGAGACAATCCTTGAACCCAAGGCAAACATTGTTGCAGAAATTCGAACGCTACAGCCACAAATTTTGAAAGATGTTATGGAAAATGCTCTAAAACGAGCCCATCAGTGCGAAGCTGAAAACGGTGGTGATTTAAAAGACATTATTTTTCATACTTAGTGTAAAAAAATTTCCATTTTGTATATTATATAATCTGAGAAAAAAAATTAATAAACTAAAAAGTTATTAAACTTTTAAGCCCCATGGTAACTTTTGGCCCACCCTGTATTTACTGTTAGTGTTATTATTTAATATTCGGGTTTCAGATTTACTATCAATAAAAAGTCTACCAAACAATGGCAAACGTTTAATCTGAAAAATTTCTTTCATTATTTTATTTAGCAATTGAGTAGGAATATGAATTCATAAAAACTAATCGAAATAATTATATCAGTAAGTAAAAACTGACAGATTAGTTGAAGTACTACAAAAAATTTTGCGTCATTAATATTCGGTTTTTTGATGAGTAAAGAAAAAATCAAGGGAGTATGAACCGTTTTGATTATAATTAGTCCTTGTAAGGATATTTATCTCATCATAGGACTTCACTTAAACAATTTGATATATTTTGAATTAAAAAAATACTTGCACACGATATTTTTTCCGAATATCACTTTAGTTTTCCTCCCAATTGTAACTAAAGTCGAGAATGTGTCACAGACTTTACGGGATGAATTTTTCACTCAAACTTTGATAAAGATTAATACCTACCACTTCGTGGGTAAGATGAACTATTTTGAGACAATTACATGCGAGCTATACCTGAAAGGGGCTGTTTTATGACAAGGGTCATATCCTTCGTAGTACTGAAATGTGTTAAAAATATCTCGTTTGGCAGGATAACACTTCTAAATCTTCATAAATATATTTAAATTCTTTCTAAAATATACATTTAGCTAAAAAATATAAAATTTTCAAGTTTACATCCAACTATGCATCACCTTGTTGCCCTCCGATTCTCTGGTCTTAGATCCTCGTTCAGTTTTTGCCACAGTATCACATCCGCTTATTATTAAAATTGGTGTACAGTATTTCATCATAAAATAATAGTGTAATGGAAAACTCTCGGGTAAATAAGATCAAATAATTTTAAAGAAATGGTAAACAAAAGCATTACATGGTGATTATTATCCTTACAATCAGGATTCTACATTATTTTTATGTCTGATGGGAGCAAATAGGATCAAACATTAAAAGTTTTATTCATTAATTGTCAACTGCAGACAGTATTTGAATAGATTAAGAGAATTTTATAAACATTATAAAACGAAACGAGATATTTTTAACACATTTCAGTATTACGAATTATATGACCCTTGTCATACAACAGCCCTTTTTAGGTATAGCTTGCATGTAATTGTCTCAAAATAGTTCATCTTACCCAAGAAGTGGTAGATGTTAATATTTATCAAAGTTTAAATTCAAATTCATCCCGTAAAGTCTGTGACACATTCTCGACTTTAGTTACAACTGGGAGGAAAACTAAAATGATATTCGGAAAAATATCGTGTGCGAGTATTTTTTTAATTCAAAATATATCAAATTGTTTAAGTGAAGTCCTCTGATGAGATAAATATCCTTACAAGGACTAATTATAATCAAAACGGTTCATACTCCCTTGATTTTTTCTTTACTCATCAGAAAACCGAATATTAATGACGCAAAATTTTTTGTAGTACTTCAACTAATCTGTCAGTTTTTACTTACTGATATAATTATTTCGATTAGTTTTTATGAATTCATATTCCTACTATACTATACTAGAGGAACCGCGGAGAGGCTAGACCTAAATTCACAGAAAACGACTTCGTTTTCTGTTGATCGCTTTTCAAGAAGAAAATAAGTGTGTTCATTGTGATTTGACTAATTTAAAAGTACATTTAAATTCAGTCTTATATCTATATGTTGATCTTAACATAAAATTTAAAAGTGAACGTTATTCAGTTCTATATGATATACGTATATCTAAGATTCCAACAAAGCTACTACTCGTATATGAAAGAATTTCAAGCGATTGTAACTGCATCAGAGTTTAAGATGAAAGCTCCTTTTATTCAATAGCGGACCAACTGATATAGAAATTTAATTTGAAGCAGCAAGTAAGGACCTCAGCTACTGCATTTTTACTGATGATCGAATAATAGAAAGTCCGGAAAGTCTTTTAAATTAAGTAATATGAATGAAAAAAATGGTTTTTAATAGACGAGCAAGGTTTTAAAACTAATTCGAATGATTTTCATTATAAAAAGAAGTAGCGGATGTTTTCAACAATAATGAGTATAACAATTTCATCATAAAACTCTATTTTAATTTTAAATGTTTATCAATAAAAAAAGGTAAAAAGAAGCAAACTGTCTAACAAAAAAGCTATCATCAATTAAGCTAGACTGCTACATCAATTTCATTCCAAAATGAATGGCAACTTTTAAAAGTCAATGCAAGATGTTCTAAAGTAAATGTAAAAGGTAAAGAAAAAAAGCCTATGGTTTTAAAAATTTCTATATCGAAATATTTCTAACAAATGGAATTTAAATATATTAAATATTTGTACTATAGTTACTACAACTAGAAAGGAATTAAATTTTACTTAAAACAGAAACTCCTCACAAACTTTTAAATAAATACATCTAAAAATTAAAAGAACGTTTTTTAATTTCAAATCAAAAAACTATGGAGATATTTCACTTCTATACACAAAAGACCAGGCGAATATTTACAACAACAATAAAAGACCGCACATGACAAAAAATTTATTTAAACAGGGAACCACAGACTTATTTGTATATACATACATACATACATAAAATCAATTTGTAGATACATATGTGCAAATATTATGAAATTTCTTACCCATGCTCAAGTATTTATTGGATCTTAAAAATCACACTTACATATCTACATCATGAAAACATACAAACCGTCCTACAAGCTATTGACGCTTGAACAGCCACTTAGTCAAAGAAGACAAATGTACTTAAATAAACAAACTTATCACAGACAGCCAAACTCTATACCGCACACACACATCCAAACACACAAAATCGCCACGATCGTACACCAGAATTTTACAAAATCTGAAATTAATATTTATCTTAATATAAACAAATTTCTGACCGACAGACTTTAACACTGGTCAAATTTAAGCTTGACAAAATATAAAGCAATCGCATCATCCAATATGAAAAATATACTAAGATTAGTGAAGTTCAGATATATGATAATATTTTATAGCACCAAATGTCTATATGAGAAACAATTTATTTCTACGCACATGTAAATACTAGCGTGAGAAAATCATATACACACATATACTAGAATTCATCTACGAAAAATTTAATCTATTTCAACACAACTTCACCTACCTCAAATCAAGGACAGCCTTAAATTCCTACAGATATACTTGCACAAATTCTCAAGGTCACATACAATCGATCAATGTCAAACACTTCGCATAAATCACGATAAGCCTTAAGTTTCCAAATACAGCACACATAAATACATATGTATATACACACAGATTCCCACGGATACATATTACAACAACGCCCCGCCCCCGCCAATCACAGCTTGGGTTAAATTCCAACAGACAGATACGCTCACAAATTTCCCCGGTTACATATATAATACATTTCAACAACACCCCTCCCACCGCCAATCACGGACATTCATAAATTTCCTCAGTCTGATAACACTCGAACTTTCCCGTCGTCATTAGAAAAAATCATTTTCATGATTTTCCCGTCGGCAGTAGGAAAAATTAATTTTCACGTTTTCTCGTCGGCATTTGGAAAAATCAATTTCATGATTTTCCCGTCGGTATTAGGAAAAAATATTGATGTTTTGGCGTCGGCATTTGGAAAAACCAATTTCATGATTTTTAATACATTACCACAAAAAAAAAAACACACGTTCACACAACTAATGTAAACAAAAACTCCTAATTTAAACGAAAAAACTCCTAATGTAAACAAAAAACAGAATTTCTCAAATTTCATATTTTAATTACCCAAATTTTAAAATTTTGCATTGAAATTTACAAATTTCAAATTTTAATTACCCAAATTTCACAAATTTTAATTGGCCCCGGACGCCCATTTTACAACTACTACTGATGTTGTTATTGCTTTCTGTTGAACTGGTTGCTTTAATGTTGTTGTTTTTGTTACTGCTTTATTTTTCAATGTATTTGTGTTGTATATTATTATTATTTTGTTGGCCTTAAATGTATTCGTATTGTAATTTCCTCTCTTCGGAAATTAATTAAATCGCCGTGCTGATCAACTACGCGCAGCGCTAGTGAACTTACGTCTCGGGCGTTTACAGGTATTTAGATGAGATTTCTTGAGACCTCATCTATTATATAGCCTGGAGACACATTAATCGGAAATTCATGAAGTGTGTGCGATTTGGAGTTATTCATATACGAGTATGTATTAATAGCAATACTACTTTCAATTCGCAAAAGATGCACTTTAAAAATATTGATTGGAAGATCTGAGTAATAATATTTGTTTGGTGTTAGGATTTTGCTATTGAATCCTAAAAGTTTTCCAATTGTATTGTCTTTATTAAAATATACAGGATCCCTGGAACTAAAGGGTCCGCCATCTAACGTTTTTTTAAACTAGTGCTTATTTCGTGAATGGTAACACTTAGCTCATGTCTGATTTGACAGATAATTAGTTTTATCCTTCCGCTGAACGAATATGTTGTGTTTTCGCTTCGCCAAGTGGGCCTGCGATCGACTTACAGAAGATACCGATTTTGCCAAAAAAATCATCTTTTCAGATGAAGCTCATTTTGATCTTGGCGGGTATGTAAACAAGCAAACTTGTCGCATTTGGGGCACAGAAGACCCGCACGCATACATTGAAACCCAAAACGAGTCACTGTTTGGTGCGGATTTTGGTCCAGAGTCATCGGGCCATTTTTTTTTCGAAAATGAGCAAGGAGTGGCCGTTACAGTCACTGGCGATCGTTATCAGGCCATGTTGAACGAATTTTTGTTCACAAAAATTGAATAGGAGGATATTGGCAACATTTGGTTTGAATAGAACGGGCGCTACGTGCCACACAGCCGAAGCCACACTCGATGTTTTGCGCCCTGTTTTCAAAAAAAAGTTAACTGGCGGACCCTATATTAACTTTAACTTGCATTGTGTTGTTATTGGCTTAAATAAAAATCTTATTTTCTGGAGAGTCGTTTGTATTGTTCTTCTATACAATCTACAATATCATACAATTCATAAGATCCAATTGGTATTTCAATTTTATGTTCCCCTATATGGAACATATTGTTATAGGTGTCTAGATCTGGAATACTGTTGTATGAATAATAAGATGAGATAATTCTGATGAGTTAGAGCTCAGAGTAAGTGTTATTGACATTATCACTGTAAGGTTACAAATAAATAAAGTTTAGTATAACATATGTTTTATAAGTATGATTTACATATTTATTTCATTTTATTATTTTAAAATTAACATTAGTTTCTTAATATTACTGCTATTGTTGTTGATGGTGTTCGGCTGTAATATTTCATCCTTACTTATCCAAGAATTGTGTTGTTTAGAAAATCCCATCCATTTAACGTATGTCTCCTTTCCTTTAGAACCTTTTCAACTTGATATGTATTTTGATATCTAGTTTTCGAAAGTTCTTCAGTATAGAATCCACCTTTAATAGGATTACCAAGATAATCTTCTAATATGTATGTTGCAGGATTTGTATTTTGAACTCTTGTAATTGTGAAAATTTCTGTGGTACAATTTGGAGTATAACAGATTTGTTATGAGGATTTTGGTTTAAAAAAAAAAACACTTTTTGTTTTTCTTTATTTGATCCTCTTTATTTGATTCAAAGTATGTGAATGATTCTTTCTTACAAAATACTTAGTATTAAATATTCAATTTTACAAAAGAAATGCTTACTTCTAAAATATTATTGGTTCTTAATAATTATTGTTCTACATTTAATATTTCCCAATACCTTAAATAAACAAAAATGCTTACTTTTAAATATTATTGATTCTTAATAATTGTTCTACATTTCAAGTGCATACATACTTGTATGTATGTTTGGGTCATTAAACAATTTGGGTGTTCGTTGCGACATTTATTCAAAAGAAAAAGAAATCGTTTAACTTCAAGTGCATACGTATGTTTGTATGTATGTTCACATGTTTATTATATTTTAATTTATTCTTTCTCTTCCTTATAAAAAATGTTGCAGCGCTTATTTATATCAAATTACAAAGGCGTTAAAATATCTAGGGAAATATGTACTTAAAGAATATTTAAATTATTATTTTATGAGGGGTTGTTATCGTAACTCCCCCATCGTTAGAGTGAGGCTCCGACGAACTAATGATGTAGGTTTTTCTATTTAGTTTTAGATAAATTATAATTATAATAAAGATTAAAATTACAGAAACGCTTATATGACTACTTGTGAGAACTAAAGTGTTTTTCAATAATTTATGGTTTACAATTTTTAGTGTTTCGTTAAAATGTATTTCTTTCATTTTTAAATCGGGAAGTGTCATGTTATTTTCGTTAATTTTCAACATAAAATTTTCTAAAATGAACATTTCATTTATATTTATTTTATAGTTTTCATAAGTTCTTAATTTGGTTTTTATTACACAATTTTCAAATTTTATTAAGTAGGTTTTTAATTTTTCGAATTTGTATGAGTTTTTGCAATTAGAAACAATTTTATCTTTATAATTTTTAAAAATAAGTAGGCCTGCGTAAATTTCTTGTTCTTCTGCATTTATAGACATATTCATTGTGCATTTAGGTTCCAAATGTTTCACAATGTTTGTTAAACAGTTGTCATTTAGTCTTTCAAGATTTTTGTACTCTAAAGAATTTGACTTGTATGTTTCATTTTTGTAAATAAGTACTGTATTTTCATTGAGTGTTAAAGTTTTATTTTGGTAATTAGGAAGTGGTTCAAATATAATTTTTGTAAAAGTTTGATTTAGGAATTTTGGAACATTCAAAGTTAGCATTATTAGTTCTTCTTTATATGACAATGAAACTGTAGTATGGATGTAGGATTCTATATTGCCTATAATGTTAAATTCTTTTATTGTTAGCATATCTGATGGAATTATTCCCAGTTTTGTATTAAAAACAACATGTCCAATTTCATTAACGTGATCTATTAGTAAGTTTAAATCATTATTTATTTGGAAAATATTTTCTAAAAATGTGGTTTCGTCTTCTAGTCTCAAAATCTTATTTTCTATTTTCGTTTTAAATTCGTTTACGTACCTTTGAACGATTCTTTGTTGGCTATTTATATGATTTGTAATGTTCGTTATTATCTGTGAAAAATGAGTGTTTAAGTAAGTTTGTTCGTCTAATGCATGCATAGTCTCTTCGTTGTTCTTTTCTAAGGTCTGAATCTTTTGAAGTATTTTTGATTCGTCATCGCTGTCCATTGTTCCAGCAACGTATTTCAGTCCTTTTCCTAATGCGTTTATCAATCCTCGTTTCTGTCTGAATGCAGGTATTAGATTTCGAATTTTTGTTTTACATAAGTCCATGCTTTTACGGATACTGCCTAATAGTGGTTTGACGTTCGTATAAGTTGTTGTTAGTTTGTGTATGTTGTCTTCTAATATGTTTGTTGTTTCTACGTATTTGGTTGTATTAATGATATGAATTATTTTTATGTAATTGTCGATCATCTGTACGTCTTTGAGTTTAATTGGCACATACCCATGGTTATCTGACAAGTCTTGTACTTCCAATATTTGCATATATATGACATCTAACGTCGTTATCAATAACAATATAATAGGAATCATCTGTAAATAAGAACGAAATCATATTGTTTCTGGGGTATTTTCATTTTGAAATTTTTTCTTTCTTTTGATATGTGATTTATAATATTTGTGACCTTTATCAGTTACTACATGATCTTCATCTACTTGTGATACTATTACTTTCCGAAACCTTGAATGATTCTTTCCGCCTCTTTCATCCTTTAGATAAATTGGTCCTGTTTGGATGTCTACATTTTCTCGCTCTGCGTTCAGTTTTCTTATTGTTCTCTCTTTTGTTTTGACTATTTTTTCCTTAATATCTGGGCATTCTTCACATTTTATTACACCATTTTTAAAGTCTATGGGTCTTTTTTTCGTGGTGGAATGGATTGTATTGTTGTAATATTTGACGCATCTATATATTTTTTCCTCTACCGTTTCTACATCTCTTTGAGAGTCATGTTTAAGAATCCTAATATGCTCATTCAAAGTATTGTGAAATCTCTCTATGTCTGCATTGGATGTATGATTATTATTCGACGTGTAATGGATTTCGATTTCTTGTTCCCGTAAATATTCTAGGAGTGGCAAAGCTTTAAACCCAAGTTCATTATCGACTATAAGCTTTTTAATGTTTCCAACGGATGATAGGTATTGAGCTAATGCAATTTTAAATTCTATCCAAGACCTATTTTGTATTTTAATTGCCTGTGCATACTTTGAAAATTTATCGATAAACGTCATAAATAACTTTTTCTCTAAGCTATAATATATGTCTGCATGTATTACTTCACCTGGTTTTTCTGGAGTTTCTGTTAATTTAAATTCTTGTTTTATCGGTCGTCGTTCATATTTCTCTTTATTACAAATATCACAATTATTGATAAATTGTGTGATGCGTAATTTTAGTTTTGGATGGTATATTTCGGATTTGAGTCCTGCAAAATTCTCGTTAATACCTCTATGATTGTTTTTCTTATGCTCTCTTTCTATTCTTTCGGTCAATTCAACCTCGTTGCAAATATCCTGTAAAATAGTTTTGCTTCTATAAATTTTAAATTTCCTATTATCACCAAAGTATCTGTTTACAACTTCCTTGAACTTTTCATATATCATTTCTTGGTCTATTACCACTGCATTAATTTTTTCTGGGTCAAAATGATTCTTTATTAGTGTTATTAATGTTTGCTCGTCCAAACTTTTTGCAGAAATGGTTTTTCTTTTATTTTTGAATATTTTGTCAGTTTTTATTTTTAGTGAACCCGATGTTGTTTGTTTAATAATGAATTGTCGTTTGAAGAAATTTAGTGGGGTGGGTGTTTCCGTTATAACGTTATTTTCTTCTATTAAATTTATTTCATGTGCATTGGTTTCTATTCGAGACAATGCATCTGCGTTACCGTTCAAAACACCCTTCTTGTATTTTATTTCGTAATCGTATTCCTGCAACTTCAATCTCCATCTGACCAACTTTGAACTTGGTTCCTTTATAGAAAAGAGCCAAACAAGTGGTCTATGATCAGATTCGATCAAGAATCGCCTACCGAATAAATATGGTCTTAGTTGTTGTGTGGCCCACACTATTGCTAACAACTCTTTCTCTATGGTGCTATAATTTTGCTCGTGTCCATTTAGTGTTCGGCTAATATAGCAGATAGGGTGTCCATCCTGAGAGAGTACAGCTCCCAGTGCGAAATTACTCGCATCGGTTTGCAAAATAAATTTTTTATTGAAATCTGGGTATGCTAGGACTGGAGAGTTTGTTAATAATTTCTTTAAATTTTCGAAACTTTCTCTATATTCAGAATTCTTTACATCTACTTGTGCATCCTTCCTGAGGTATCTTGTCATAGGCCTAGAGATTTTGGCATAATCTCTGATAAATTTTCGGTAATAACCTGATAATCCCAAAAATTGTTTAATCTGTTTCTGTGTAGTTGGTATAGGAAAATTCTGTACACACTTTATTTTATCTGGGTTTGGTTTTATACCAGATTCGGTCACTATATGTCCTAAAAAATTTGTCTCTCGCTTCATGAATTCACTTTTGTCCAACTGGATTTTTAGATTTACTTCTTTTAAACGTTTGAATATTTTCGTAATAGATTCCAAGTGTTCTTGGAGTGATGTAGAAAATATAATTATATCATTGAGATATACCAAGCAGATTTTATTAATATAGTCCCCTAAGACGTTGTTCATCAGCCTTTGGAACGTGGCTGGTGCTGTTTTGAGGCCAAACGGCATACGAAGGAATTCGTAATGTCCGCCTTCGACACTAAATGCTGTTTTTGGTATGTCCTTCTCATCTATTTCTATCTGATGAAATCCTTTGGCCAAATCCAAAGTTGTAAAATATTGGCACCTTCCGAGTTTTTCCAATATCTCCTCTATATTTGGAATTGGATATTTATCGTCCATCGTAATTTCATTTAATTTACGATAATCGACTACCAATCCCCATTTTCTCTCACCACTGGCGTCCATTTTCTTTGGCACTATCCATACTGGAGCAGAGTAGGGTGAATGGCTTGGTCGAATTATGTTATTATCTAACATTTGTTTGATTTGTTTTTGGACTTCACTTTTATGAATATAAGGATAACGGTAAGTCTTAGCCGTGATTGGGACGTTGTTAGTTGTTCTAATTTCATGTTTAATTGCGTTTGTAAAAGTTAAGTCTGTATTCTCAATGTAAAATACTTTTTGGAATCTTTTAATTATTTCTAAAAGTTTAGTTTTTTCTTCATCATTCAAATGATCAGTTCTAATTTGATTCAAGAGAGGAACCGTGTTTTCCTTTTCTATGTCTTGGATATGAAAGTTTTCGGTAGTTACTTTTTCTGTTTTCTGAGTTTTAAATATAACCCTTTTTTTATTATTTCTTTTCACATTAATGAATGCTGCAATCTTAAAATTTTCTGCGTTGTATACGCCTTCCATAATTTCAATGTTTTTATCGTTTGATACTGTTTTATCTTTAAATACTAATCCTTCTTTGCAGTCAACAGGTATTTCGACTTTATATGATCCTTCTTTTTCAAAATAATATTCTGCTTCGTTATGTTTATATATTAATGGTATTTCTTTTTCTCCAACAACCAAAGTATCATTCTCTAAATTGATTATTGCTCCTAATTGTTTTAGTATATTATTTCCAATTAACCCGTCATAATAGGTGTGGAATTTACAGACAAAAAATTCAATTCGACAATTGCTATCGCCGAGTTCTTCAAAAAGGGGTATGCGGACTTTTTCATTAATTTTAATTAAGTGTTGTAGTGTTTTCATTGTTACTTCTTCGGAGGGTACATTCCATTGTGGGTGGCATATGCCGGGATTAACAATAGAATGAGTTGCTCCTGTATCTATAATAAATTTTAAATAACCTAATTTAGTTCTTAAAACTATATATGGTAAGTTCCCTTCGAGGCTGAATACTGAAAATTTTCCAAAGGTGTATTTTCTTGAAGATTTTGGACTATATTCACGTCCATTGGCTCTGGAGCTACTTGTTCATTTCTTTGGTAATTGTGGTTGAAGTTTGATCGGTGTTGTGGATTTTGATATTGATTCTGATTGGTATAAAAATTAGGTCTATGTTGTGAATTTTGGTATTGATTCTGATTGGTATAAAAATTAGGTCTGTATTGTGGACTTGTAAATGGTCTTTGTTGATTATGTCTGTGTTGGTTTTGGTTAGGGTTAAAATTCGGTCTGTATTGTGATTTGGCAAATGGTTCTTGTCGGTTGTCCTGATTATAATTTTGGTTAAAGTTTCTGGTTTTAGTGTTTTTATTATATAGTCCTTTGTCATTTTTATTATGTACGTAAGCCTGTGATTTTTCAGGTTTACCACCGTAGTAGCCGTAGCCTGATTGAATTAATATTTCCATAGCACTTTCGAGAGTTTGTGGATTCCTACAAGCCAATATTGTTTTCATAGGCTCTGGTATTTTTTCTTTAAAAATATTCAAAGCCGACCTCATATTATTATTAACTATTGTTTCTGAGCCTGCATTTGCGCCCATTATAAGACTAGCTTTGTTGTTAAGTCTTCTTAACCTGTCTTTTATTTCGGTGTAAAAGTCCAGTGTGTTAGTTCTAAATCCTACTGATCTCATTTTGTCGTATAATTCTTCTATGCTTAATTTCTCGCCGAAATTATTCACCAAAACATCTTTTATACCTGTCCACGATTGGACGTGAAAATTTATTTCAATAACTTCTCTTGCTTTACCTTGAAGTCTACTTTTAATAATGTCTGAGAAAACTAACTGTGACATTTCATCGTATTGCGTCAGTAAAGGATATATTCTGTCTACTAGTGTAATGAAATTGTATAGATCCCTTCTATCTCCATTGAATTCTGGGAGGGTTTTCAAGTATTTTATGGGGTCTAGACTTATAGAGTGTACTACTGGTTGGGCCATGATAAAAAATTAATTAACGTAAAATTGTCTCTATAGAAAAAATTCTCGTATTTGAATAAATTTTTAATTTTAAGCAAAATAAATCTTATTATTAATTTAACAAAAATGTATTTTACTTCTTTTGTACAAAGGAAACTGTTACAAGGTCTGAATTTAATTAAATACTTATTGCTATTACATTAATTTACTCACATTAATAATTTAGTAATAATCGTTCCCGAAATATTTGTAGATTTCCTTAGTAGTCTTCTTTTTTAGTTGTATTAGTAGTAACCGTTCCAGGTAGATTTTGTTGATTTTTGCTGTAGATTTTCTTAGTAGTCTTCTTTTTAGTTGTATTAGTAGTAACCGTTCCAGGTAGATTTTGTTGATTTTTGCTGTAGATTTTCTTAGTAGTCTTCTTTTTAACTGTATTTTTGTTGTGGAGGATATATTTTTTTGCAAAAGTTCAAAAATGGTCTTTTCTTTAGGTGTTGTACACTTTTTACATTAGTAAAAAACAAGTTTCACTTTTGAGTCTGTAGAATTATTTCTCAGATTTTTTTTTCAAAAATAAAATTCACCTTTGGGTTTTGAGTCCATAGAATAGTTTGGTTCACTTTTGAAGAATTATTCCTTCAATATTAAAACACTTTAGGAGAATTATTCCTCCAATATTAAAACACTTTAGGAGAATTATTCCTCCAATCCCATCCTCGTCGCCAGATTTGTTATGAGGATTTTGGTTTAAAAAAAAAAAACACTTTTTGTTTTTCTTTATTTGATCCTCTTTATTTGATTCAAAGTATGTGAATGATTCTTTCTTACAAAATACTTAGTATTAAATATTCAATTTTACAAAAGAAATGCTTACTTCTAAAATATTATTGGTTCTTAATAATTATTGTTCTACATTTAATATTTCCCAATACCTTAAATAAACAAAAATGCTTACTTTTAAATATTATTGATTCTTAATAATTGTTCTACATTTCAAGTGCATACATACTTGTATGTATGTTTGGGTCATTAAACAATTTGGGTGTTCGTTGCGACATTTATTCAAAAGAAAAAGAAATCGTTTAACTTCAAGTGCATACGTATTTTTGTATGTATGTTCACATGTTTATTTTATTTTAATTTATTCTTTCTCTTCCTTATAAAAAATGTTGCAGCGCTTGTTTATATCAAATTACAAAGGCGTTAAAATATCTAGGGAAATATGTACTTAAAGAATATTTAAATTATTATTTTATGAGGGGTTGTTATCGTAACTTATAACCTTTTTCAAATGTATGCTTATATTTGCTTATGCGTACATGATCTCCAACATTAAATTTCGACATTTTGTACATCTTCAAATTACTGTATACTGTATTTAGTAGCTTTTGCTCATTTGTTGAGTTGACTTTAATCGGAGACATTTTAATGGTATGATGAACTTTTCTATTGTATGCATTAAGTAAATCTTTGTAAATATCAATCCACTTATATGAACCATAGTACTTGAATAGTGTATGAGGTACCCTCATTAATTTTAATGTGGTAATAAAACTGATGTTAATTAGCCAATTAATTATGTGATAAAAAATTAATGGGGGTGTCGGTCTTGTTTGATGTGTGTATGTTTATATTTGGTGTTTGTTTACATATATTGCGTTTGTGTTTCGTCCGTCTGTGATGCGTATTGATTTCGGTTTGATTGTATATATTTGGAGGCTGTCGGTGGCGCGTTAGGTTCTGTGTGTCTGTCCTTGGAATTCTTGTAGTTTGATACTTGGTGATAAATTTTTTTCATATTTTTGTGTGCCTGGCATTCATCTATGTTATACGCCTCTTCGTCTGTCCATCTTGAGATCGCCTCGTGTACTCGCTGCCGTATGAATGATTAACAAAAATGAAATGAAGAAAAAATGGTTGTCAAGTAATTTTGCAATAGAATAATTTGTAATTACTTCTGATAAAGAAATAGATTTTTTGTTATCGCATTTATATACATATCTATGTATGTATGTTTACACATTTGATATACATAAATACATTCAGACATACGAATAAATATTTGTTTACATTAAATTTTGAGAAGTATGCATGCTCGAGATTGCTTCTATGTTGTCCCTCAAATTTGTTCGCTATTTGTTTACATAAAGTGGTTGATGTGAAATTATGTACAGTACTTTTCGCTTATAGTCACGTCGCTTATGGTCCATTTAGCGATATAGTCTAAAATATACGTTTTAATAGCCCTCTATAAGCAAATTCATACAAAATATTAAGGATATAGTCCATTAGCGATATAACCACATTTGACATATATGCCATCTATGTGTGGTTATTTAAAGCTTACTTACATGCAAATTATTTAGGATATTGTCACATACATTTAGATAAAATTAGCTGTTTAAGCCACAAACCAATAAAATGTTCGACGAAATAGAAAAATTCGTTGAAATTAAGCCAAACTAAAATAATAGATTTTTTTAATTAAAAACTTTGTTATTTTTTATGAATGGTTTTTATTATAGGTATTACATATTTAACTTTTTGAAGTTTCGTTATTTCATTTAGAAAATATTTAATGGAGTTTTGAGGGCAATCAAAAAAATTTTTTTAACGTACAAAGTGTTTACGTATTTGCTTATTACGTATACAATACGTAATCACATAGATTGCTTATATCCGATTTTGTTTATATGCCATATTGTGGCATATAAAAAAATTAGGCTTATAATCACATTAGCGATATAGTCACAACATTGCGTGCAACTAATGGATGTGACTATAAGCGAAAAGTACTGTATATTTTTTTGTGCATGCTTATGCTGGACATCTCAATTTTGTCTTAAAGTTTTGTTTGATATACTTACATACAGATGTACATGCATATGTACATACGTACATATAAATCTACAAACAAATGTAATAACATGATAATGTTTTTTAAATTCTCCTTAGAAACAAATATTCGTCTGATCGATTAAATTTCCAGTTGTGTTGCTACTTAGCAACAGTGTCAGATTTAGTTGCTGAATATTTGTTTGACTGTGGGAATTTTTCAAATGTGTGTTTGTTACGGTTGATCATGTGTGCTTTGTATTTTTGAATGACCGTACATGCTTTACTTTTTTGGTGGACATGCTGATGAAATTTGTTTATACATATTAAATCTATGAGTAATTAAATTCTCCAAACTTTTGGCACAAGCTGGTCTCCCTGACAGCTGTTAAAACTAAACAAGGGACTATAGGAAAATATACACCACGACACGAGACACGCTAGGACCAATCTCTAAACACTTATAGTTCAACCATTACATGGCGATCCTGCCAAATAAAACTGATGTTTCAACCTTTACATGGCTATCCTGCCAAATAAAACAGGTGCTTCGACCTTTACATGGCGATTCTGCAACCACGATTCTGAGACAACTGCAACCACGATCCTGAGACAACTGCAAACACGATCCTGAGATCCTTAGACCACTGAGACCACGATCCTGCGACCGAGATTCTGCAACGTACAAAAAAAAGAAACTTCTGACAAAAAATTAAAAACTGCAACGGAACAACAAGAAATTTTGATAAACAATGAAATTATCCTGCAATCAGCGGATAACGAGTTAGTTATACAAAATATAAAATACCTACAAAAAAAACTTTGCAATACCTTTTCAACACGAAACAACAACATGTCAAATATAAAATACCTGCAAAAGCTTTGCAATAGCTTTGCAAAACAAGGCAACAAGATGTCTGCATAAATACAGAATTTTACATTCGAAATAAGTTTTTGAAATTACCAACTAATAATGAAACTAAATCACACTTTTTAAAGGCTAAACGGAAAAGTACTTCAATTGTAATGTCAGCACTCCAATTAGAACACAAAACGTTTATGTGGATGACAAAAATATTTTTTTTAGCTATTTGTATTAAATTGTACACATACTTAACTTTTCTCAATATTAGAATAAATTATACTTTTTTTAAAATAAAAACATTTTGAACTCTTATAAAAATATAATTATGTATCATTAACTTAAAAACATTAATATGCCAAAAAATATATGTTTATCTACAAATTTTGAACACATTAAATTCAAAAGCTATTCATTCAATTTAACACTAAAATACTTAAAGACTATCAGATATTAAATTACAGAAACATAAACAATGAAAGAATTGACAGACAAAGTGCATTTCACTCATGTATTATAGGAAAAGAATAGTGAAAAAAATCTACAATCAAAAATCATGACATCAGACCACACTACAGTGTACATAAAAAAACTACAGACTACGATGACATAATAGAAGCACTAATTAGCCCATACAGTGCTCCAAACCTCTTGGTACTCAAGAATAACACGAAAGACAAAAGTAAATGGAGACTAGTAGTAGGCTTTAGGAATCTGAACGTCCGAATTGTTAATGACGAATTTCCACTAACTAGATTTAGATTTAGACTTTTCAACTGTATATAAAAACATAAACTCGGACATATTAAAACAAATAATACCACTAAAAAAAACAATGAAAAGAAATACAATTATTAACAACTACAAGGCAATGAAAAATAAAACTAATGAGGCAAAGGAAAGTATACATATAAAGGTCAGGCTCAAGGACGTTAATACTAAGATAAGAAATTATGTATGTAAAATATATTTTAGTCTAACAAACAAAGAAACTACCTATGTGTGTATAAATACAAATACAAAAAATTTAATATTCCTTTGTTCTAGTTTTAGAATTAGAAACACCCTTAAAGATAAAAAACAAAACATGATCAATCTTGTTTGAGAAACAAAGAAATAAGATTTATAATGTTAAATGTAGGTACTACATACATAGATATAAGTTATGATAAGAAATGAATTATTTTAGTATTTAAGAAATATATTTGAAAATTGTCGGGGGAGTGAAGATTTAGCATGTGAACTAAACATAACTCGTTTAAGTGTAGTTTAAGATATTTTTGAATTAAATAAATATAAAAAAGTGAGGCGCATACGCGTCGAGGAAAAAATATTTTTTTAATTTAATTATATAACAAAACATTAATTGGCGATCCTGCCAGGAGTATAATAAAATTTATACTTTTTGAGCGGACTACAGAAATAATTCCTGTCGCAGCAGTGAATATGCAACACAGTGTGAAACAAAATTGTATTCCTTATGAAAGGATAAAACCAATGAAAAGACAAAAAACGGAACAGCTATACGATAAAAATCGATATTACAATACCGAAGAAATGGCTACAAATAACGAAGTCCTAGTAGCAACCCTCTCCGCGAGACTCCACGAAATGGAAAACTCCTATAAAGATATGATGGAAAAAATAGCAACTTTAGAAATGAATTCTCCATACCAAGCAACACAAATAGACAAACTGGAAGACGTCATCACGAATTATAAAAGTCGTGAAGATATATCGCTGGAAGTTTTTAAAGCTCTTCCAATATTTACCGCTCAACAAACCGAATACAGAGCATGGAGAGAAGATGCCTCCAGACTAATGAAAGACATCAAACATTTTGAAGGTCATAGCCGTTACTGAAAGGCTTTGTCTACGGCAAAATCTAAAATCAGAGGTCAATCATCTGATATACTAATAAATAACAACACACCATTTAATTTCGATGCAATTAGAAATATACTGGACTACACGTATGCTGGTATGAGACCCCTTTATGTACTCCAGGAAGAAATGAGGAGAATTACACAAGGCAAACTATCTCTATCAGAATATCACGATAGAATAAACCAGGCACTAAATCTAATAACATCCAAAATTTTTAATGTCTGGTGAAAAACCAAATACAATTGATGCAATGATAAGAAATTCAAACGAGGAAGCAGTACGTGTGTTCACAACAGGATGTACAAATACATTTATAAGGTCAACTCTGTATGCCAACACACTTAATAACTTAGAGCATGCATACGCAGTGGCAAGAACGATAGAACACGATAATCATCACCAAAATCTACGACTATTCCACGATATTGGAAATAATCGAAGTCGTAATAACCACATACATCAAGTTAACCCACACTATTCACAACATCACTATTCACAACATCAGAACTTACATCATTCCAATTTTAACTACCAAAATCCACAACAATATAATACACGTAACCAAAATTTACAACATCACAGACGCCCTAATTATGAATTCCAAAGATTTCAACAAACACCACAACGATTCCAACAAACAAGACCTGCGCCAATGGAAACAAACTCTAGACAAGTCATAGAAGCACAAAGAAGAATCGACATGCAATACAACACTCAACATCGGCCATGTCCAACTAATCCACCATGGAAAAGAGAGCGTAGCGGCCACTACCAGAGTAATAAACAATAAAGGATCAACCAATCATCACAACAACATGAAGATGACAACACCAGCATGTATGCAGAACCGGAAAAACAAACGATAAATAGCTTAAGATTAGATAATTTAAACTATGATGGTTTTTCCATGATAGATACCAAAAAAGTAATCAAACTAATAAACAAAGAAATAACATTTTGTGAATTAGAAAACATAGAATCATTTGACATGATTTTGGGCTTAGAAGTGTTAAAAATACTTAATGCCAAAATTAATTTAAGGGACATGACCTTAACCACAATGAGTAGTGATAGGCAACCTAAATTAAATTATATTGTAGGAGAAGAAAAATATAGGTAAGAAATAGATAATCTGATGAAGGAAAACAATGGCATAGGACCATTATCCTTTACAACAACTATTGAAGCCATAATTAGAACCAAAAATGAGGAACCAATATGGACAAAACAATACCCATACCCCATATCAGATAATGAATTCGTTAACAAGGAAATTAAGAAACTATTACATGAAGGAATAATTCAAAAGAGTAACAGTCCCAAAAAAGGGTTTGGACGAATTAGGGAAACAAAAGAAAAGAATGGTTATTGACTACCAAAAACTAAATGCAAATACGATTACGGACAGATATATAATACCAGATGTCAACATGACAATACAATACTTAGGAAAAGCCAGATATTTTACATTAGATTTGAAATCTGGATTCCATCAAATAAAAATAGCGGAAAAAGATAGAAAGAAAACAGCATTTTGTGTAAATGGAGGAAAATATGAATTTATTCGTATGCCATTTGGTTTAAAAAAATGCACCCTCAATCTTTCAAAGATGCGTAGATGACATACTCACGGAATACATAGGGAAATTCGCATATCTATATATCGATGATGTACTTATATATTCCTCTACACTTGAAGATAGAGCTGGCAAACTATCGATAGTCACGCCATTCGATATTTTCGATAGTTTGTTGGAAAACTATCGATACTATCGATAGTATCGAATTATTTTATTATTTTTATAATTTTGTTCACACGGTAACCACTTTGTTTGGTCTATGAATCACGATAGCAAATCATGCCATTCACACGACGCATTCGTGATTAGTTTTGATAGTTAGTTCTTTTTGATTTATATAGATGGCTAAAAAAAATTAGGTTAAAATTATAAATAATTAATTTTATGTTTAATTTGATTCTAATTTTTCAATGTAATAATTTTGTTTTACAAGCCAGTTCAGAAAAAGATAAAAAGATTCATTAAGATTCAGAATGAAACAAAATTTTTTATAATTAGTGTTTTTTGTAAGAATTGTTACAATTTAAGTTTAAAATTTTTTAACGCACTAGTAATCCCAAATTATTATTTTACTTATTAAGTAAAATATTTTTTTAATAAAAATACATTGAAATTGATTATTGAGGGGTTTAGCTGGATCCTATGTGCATTTCACTGTTGCTAATGCAGATCATCACGGAACCTTTACCCAAAAATTTCTTAGAACAACTAGAGTTAATATGTTGAACTTTCATTTAAGCTAATGAGAAGCTCAACAAATAACAAAGTTGAAACAAGAACTCAATAATCAACATGTTTTTTATTTTCTTACTTTATCATTACTACATTGGCTGACTTTTTTTCAGCTTCAAATTGCAGTTGTAAGAGTATGTAAAGAAAATAAATGTAAATAACAACAACAGCTATTCAAGAATAGAGTGTTGCCACACAAGTATTTTTTGACCGGGTGCTGTCAAGTTAATAATTAGTGTTTTTTGTGGGAATTGTTACAATTTAAGTTTAAAATTTTTTAACGCACTAGTAATCCCAAATTATTATTATTAATTTTTTATAGTTCAATCAATGTTCAGCGAATCGCGAATGAGAGAGCAAACCTTGATATTTGCTATCCGTGTGAACATGCTATAGGAATGTTGAATTTAATTTTTCAATACAAATCGCTCATTTATTTAAACAAAAAACTAGTTTTGAAAAAAATGAGTTTGGTTTTCAATTTACTTACAACTCAGTACAGTTACGAAACGAGCGATATGTACTTATATGTATTTTCAATACAAGAAACCTAATATGTTAAATTTTATCGAGTTGATTGCCGATTTGGTAATAATTTTTTTCAGCGATAGTATCGCTATCGAGAAAAAACTATCGATAGTCTAATGGAAACCAAACTATCTATACTATCGATAGTACTATCGATAGTTTGCCAGCTCTACTTGAAGATCATATGAAGCATATTAGAATAATATTTGATGCGTTGAATAAAGCCACATTAAGGACTTCTGCAGAAAAATCAAAATTTTTGCAAACGGAGGTAGAATACTTAGGTCATATAATTAAATATAATAAAATTAGCACAAATCCAGAAAAAGTGGAAGCAATAAATAATTATTCAATACCTAAAACATTGAAGGAATTAAGAGGATTTTTAGGAATGACTGGATACTATAGAAAATTCGTCAAAAGATACGCTGGTATAGCCAAACCTTTGACAGTACATTTAAAAGACATCGGACAAATAGGAAAGAATCAAAGCAAAAATACCCCAGTAAAACTTGACGAACAGGCAATAAAAGCTATTGACATCTTAAAAACAAACTTAAAATAACAGGTAGAACTTTTTCAACCTGATTATTCTAAACCTTTCGAACTAACAACGGACGCATCCAATACAGCACTTGGATCAGTCCTTAGTCAGGAGAAAAAACCAATATTCTTTCTATCACGCACCTTAAGCAAAACAGAGGAAAATTATAGTACTAATGAAAAAGAACTCTTAGCAATCATCTGGTCTTTACAAAGACTGAGAAACTACATATCTGGAGTAGCTAATTTAACGATTTATACCGATCACCAGTCTCTAACATTTGCTACATCAGAAAAAAACCCAAACATAAAATTAAGGAAATAGAAAACTATAATTGAAGACTTTGGTGCAAAATTAGTATATAAACCAAGTCACTTAAACGTTGTAGCCGACGCCCTCTCGAGACAAGAAATAACTCATCTACAATTAGTACATCACACTCAGACGAGAGTTCACCAGTAGAGTTCATTAAACAAGTATCACGACCATTTAACACATACGCATTACAAATCGAATTTATACGAAATAAAAAGATAATTGCAACGAGAACACGTACAGTGTTTCTCTAATAAAGTTAGGCACATGATAAACTTCACGCACTTCAAGCACTTTAATAAAAAAAAACACATTCAACAGCATACAATTTGTATTTACACCAACAAAACTAATCGATGGTCAGAACAATGATAGACAAAAAGAAATAGTAAAAAATACATACGACAGAGCTCATCGAGGTTATAAGAATAATATGCAAGAAATACTCAAAACCCGTTACTGGCCTGAAATAAAACAACAATGTAAAGCATATAATAAAAAGTTTACTCCACGTCTTTTTGGCAGATACGAAAGACAACCTATACGGGAACCCCTAACAGACTCGGACATACCGACAGAAAAGGGAACACATATACATGCGGATATATATTTTAATTTTTTTTTCTATGCGTATATTTATTTATTATATCTTCAAAAAATTAACTAATAATAAGTATTCAAATCTTAAATCTAGATATAATAATTAGGCCCAACCAGTGTCAGGCATGAACTTAGTGATAGTAATCAATAATACATAAATATCGTATTAAGCACAAAAATATTTTCAAGCTCTTTCATCTGGAGTGTTGAGTATTAGAGCCATAGTGTCCCTCTCTTTTAAGCGGACGTGTCCAGTAAAATTCAAGATGTTACGAGCAAGTGGATTAGGATGAAACTCGAGTTTTGTTAAGTATTTGCCTGCGTATTTTTTAATTTCTTCAGTCACTAGTGGCATATTTAAATCACGATGTAAATTTGAATTTTTGATGTAAAATGGAGCCGATGTTATTAGTCTTAAAATCTTGTTTTGCCTTCGTTGGATTCTCTCTATACTGGAAGCTGAAGCAGTGCCCCATAGCTGTATTCGGTAGTACCATATAGGTTTCAACAGCGACTTGTATATCAAAAGTTTACAATCCAGACTCAGCGTGGAATTTCTACTAATCAGCCAATGTACTTGAGTTAATTTGAGTTTCATTTGTGTTAGCTTATACTCAATATGGTGTTTCCATGTTAGCCGTCGGTCAAGATATTTCTCACGTCAGTGTTGAGGAACAATTTGATTATTGATTCTAATGGGGGAACAAGTATCTTTTAGTAAATGTTATCTGAGCACACTTCTGTTCGTTTACTTTTATTCTCCATAAGTTTAGCCATAGTTCCAGCTGGGTAATATGTTCCTGAAGATATCGAGATGCCTCGCGAGAGTTTTCGTGCATACTAAGGCAGGCTGTATCATCGACAAATGTAGATGTGTGGATGTTACTGCTCACAGGCATATCACAAGTATAAATCAAATACAAAACTATCCGCAGTATACTCCCCTGTGGCACACGGGATGAGATTGATTCGGGCACACTCATGAAGTCTCCTTCCACAAAAGTGAATTTCCGGGCAAGAATATAACTTTGTTAAAGATTAAGAATGTTTATTGGTAGATATGTCTTCAATTTTAAAATTAGGCCTTCATGCCACACTTTATCAAATGCCTGAGAAAAAGATAAAGAGGGCAGAACAATATTACTTTTCTTCAAATGTTCTTATAAATTGAACCAATCTATGCGTTTGTTCAATGGTGCTATGCTGACTTCTAAACCCAAATTGATGATCTGGTATGCACGCATTATCAGTTAGAATTGGGGAAAATTTTATCATCAGTAGCTTTTCGAAGAGATTTGACATTGTTGACAGTAAACTTATTGGCCTGTATGACTCAGCCTTGGTAAGATCTTTGCCCGACTTTGGAAACATTTTGACCTTGGCAAGTTTCCAAGTGGTGTGGATAATACTCCAGTCGTAAAATGGCATTAAAAATTAATAACAGTATTCTAATTGCAATACGAGGCAACTTCATCAACATCTGATTACTAATTTCATCAATACCCGGAGCTTTCTTTGGGTTGAGTTCAGCAATTAGTTTTTGTACCTCATGCATCTTAAACTTTAAGGGTCGAGGGGGTAGAGCTAATACACACTGCAAATCAACAACGCCTGTGCATGTCTTTGGGGTAAAAACGGATTTTAAATGCACAGAAAATATGTTACCTTTTTCAGTATCACTTGTTTAAACTCAACGGGATGCAGTTTTTTCATATGCAAGCAACTCTTGGAGTCGTTGAGTGCACTCTTTAAATCTGATTTTATGTTGTGGTGATCTGTGTTGATGCCATTCCCTTCTAGCTCTTCTTTTTTCACATACGAGACGTTCAATATCCGTAGAATAAATTCTATTAAACCCAATCTGCGGGTGGGAGATAGTAGCATGTTCAGCAGCCTGCTTAATATTTTCGTTAAGATTCGCAGTGTGAGATGCAATATCATCGGATGTTCGTAGCATTATGTTTTTCGTGCAATAACTACTAAGATATTTTTTGAATCTCAGCCAATTAACACGATTGATCATCTTCACATATGGGTGAGGCAAATCATTTCTAAGTGAGTTACAGATTGTAACGATAGTCGGAGAGTGATCAGAGGAGAGATCTCGAGAAGCTTCGACTTGAACTAAATCCCTAGAAATATTTTTCATGACTCCAAAATCTATAACATCTGAAATTTTTTGGATGTCTGTAGGCCAGTAAGTGGGCTCTCCACTCGAAATGACGTCCAATCTCATTTTTGAAATTGTACTCAACCACGCTCTTCCTCTTGGTGTAATAAGGCGCGAACCCCAGAAAGTATGTTTTGCATTGTAGTCTCCAGCTGCTACGAAACAAGGCCCAAGAGATTTGTAGAAATCCTCGTATTGATCCTCAGTGATTGAGAATCTTGGAGGGGAGTAAATTGATGATATAACGAGATTTGTTCAAAAATTGTCAACACAAATATTAGTTGCTTGTAAATGTTCTGCACAGATGTTATCAAGAATATAGTACTTGAGTCTTGACTTTATTAAAATTGCTGATAAACCGCATGCTCTTCCTCTCGGGTTCTTAGTATCATATAAGGTGTAGCCATTCATTTTAAAAAGGCTTCTCGAAGTCAAATGAGTCTCAGAAACAAACATTATATCAATACTTTTTTCCGTAAGCAAGCTCGAGTTAATTTTTGTGTTGGCGAATGCCGCTTGCGTTAAAGAAACATATTTTTAACGTGTTCATAGTTTGTTAATTAATGATTGAAGTCGAGTTTTCTGCATCATGTTAGTCATATTTGTAGTAAAGTTGTTTATAGTTTGCTCCAGATTATCAATAGTGGCTTCAAGGCGACTGAAATTAAAGATTGTGTTATCATTTGTTGAATTACTTGGGTGGGGCACTTTCTGCGTGGGAATAGAATTTGTCTTAACAGCATCGGCATACGATACACGTGAAGTACTTGGTTGGCTCATTGGTGGAAAAGTGGCGGAGTATGTGTTTGCTGATTGAGCTGGAGCTAATTTAGGTTTTTGTCCCATAGTCTGCTTAACGAAAGAATATACAGGTCATCCTCTGTAGTTAGCGGTGTGATTACCTCCACAATTACTACATTTTTTTCTGCTTGATCTTTTGGCTTCGTACAGCCAGCAGAACCATGCAATTCACCGCAGATAACACAAAGTGTAGGTAAATTACAGTAAGTTTTTGTGTGGCCATATTCTTAGCAATTATGGCACTGTACTGGACCTGAACGCTTACGTGGCTCTTCAACTGTGATTTTTCGGTGTAAATTGGATGAGTTTCATTTTTTTCAATTGTATGTCATTCGGCTTCAGTTCGACCCGAAATAGGGGTTGGGGGAGCTTTTCTCTGTTAATTATATTAGTAAATTTTTTTACCTTAAATCCTTTGTCGATAAGAGCACATTTTACTTCTTCGGGGTCAACATAAGAATCTATGCTTTTTAATACTATTTGTAGGTCTTTAGCACTTTTAAGTTGGTAAGTGTAAAAATTTGTTTTGTTTTTTCCAAATTGACTAATAAATTTTCGGAAATATTTTTCATCATATATTTGGATCTTAGTTTCATCAATATTACCTCGTTTAATTGGAATGATGTGAAAAGTATTTTCACTAATGGCTGACAATAGTTTTTTTAGAAGCGTGTTAGAGTTTTTTTCTCTCAGATAGATAGGTGGTAGCTTAAACGACTTTTGCGATGATGCAGCGGGCTTGTCGTTATTGTCTTGCGCTGATGATGCGCTGTTATCTTTAAACATCTTTGTAGCAGATGACATTTTTAAGAATTTGGGCTTCGCCCACGCTTTACCACAGTTATATATCTGTCCATTCCGACTTGGACCTTGGGTTTAGTGCAACTATTATCTGTAGTGATAACTTTGTTAAGTGATGTATACGAGCCCGAAGGGGATGATATCGCTGACTTATATAAAGAAGTACTAGGCAATTGTAATGTTAACGAATCACTAGTTGGCATTGGACAAAGCGAAGTTGATCGCTGACGAAAAAGTGGCTTTGCCGTTAGAAAAAGATTATCATCAGATTTTTTATTTTTATTGTTAACATTAAGAGCTTTAGAACTCACAGTAAAATAGGCATTTCTGCCGTTAGAACTCACTTCACAATTTTTTGTTTTTGAGGTACTCATGTGTAGTATTCCTCAAAGGCACTTTGTTTGCGGTTTTTTGATTGTTTTTGTTTCTTGCTATGTAAAAAAATATTAGCAATATTTGCTTTGCTTATTTATCAAAGTTAATGGGTCTCATGCATAAAAACGAGTAAAGGCGCTGAGTTGAGCCAGGTGAGCAATTGCTCGTAAGTCGAGTTCGACCCAACAGCAACAGCTTTTGCTCAATTTCGTATTCATAAAAATGAGTTCAAACCAATTGCAATTACTTGAGCAAAGGAAGATCAAAAGTCTAATGGTTATTGAAGTGCAAACGTGTCGTCAAGTGAAAGTGAAGTAGAATCAAATAATAATAATACAATACAAACTGACGACATTTCTAAATTTTTAGTAGAAAAAATGGGGCGCTAACTCTGTCTATACACGAATTTTGTATTGAAGTATCGAAAATCTTTGCTTCACTTGCCCAAAACACCGTTCTATAATGACATGTTCCCTTGTAAACACTTTGTTGAATATTTTTTCTGTCAGTTGTTGGGTTCCGGAATGGTGTCATTAGCAATAAGCATATTCCATAGCCCTCATCCCCGAGAAGTAATGCATCGTTCGTTGCATTTTGCATTATTATACATACCTCGCTGTTTCGTAAGATGCGTGAGCCATGAACTGAACCAGGCCAGGATATGTCAACGCTTGTAAAAAGTTCTTTTCCATCACAAGTTGCCTGCACATTTATAGAGTGAAAGCCTTTTCTACAAATATACTCATCGCTTTGATTTGTGGGTTTTTTAATTTTTATATGAGTACAATCAATCACTCCAATTGCAAATGGAAAGCAATAATTTGCAATAATTTGAGCATCTTTTATTTCATCTGCATTTTTCGGGAATTTTATCCACTCACTTGCTTTGGCAGATATATGTAAGTTTCGCAACTTCCGCAATAGTTCGCGACACAGTTGATTGGTGGACTCCAATATCTGTGGCTATACCATTTTGGAATCTAGGATCTGCACAAAATCTTAAATACAGTCGAATTTTATCAATGTTGCTGAGTGCACCACCACGTGTTTCTTCTGACTCCTCAAAAAAATAATTAGCCAAACAGCAGATGCTACTATCATCAAACCTATGTATTTATCATTTTATTATTAATTATATAAAAAAAATTGATAATTAAGAATACAAACTTGTATAATTTTTTATCCTCACTTGCTAAATTTGTTTTAAGCTGTTGATAACATTTTGTATTTCTTTGTGGCACAAAATATTCAGCCATGATTCCTTTTTAGTGTATGCGAGTCAACTGTAAGGCAGGCTCAACAAAATTTGAGCAAGATCTCACAAAAGAAAGCAAAAGCTTGTTTTTGTGCATATGAAAATGAGCACAAGCTCGTCTAACTTAGGTAAAACTGAGCAAGACGAGATCAAACGTGAGCAATGAGTAAAAGCAAATACATAAAATGTTATTATGCATACGACAAGCACATTTTACTCAAACAATCGAGTCCGAGCTCAAGCTCACGTTTTATGTATTACGAATATTATGTATTACGAATATATTTTTAATGATATTTTGTTTGGTTATGTATGTATATGAAAAAAAAAACTCAGCTAAGACGTGTGTTCACTATGAAGGTTCAGCGAGAACTCGTATAATTAAATTACACTCAGAAAATATAAATAATAGTAATAGCGGTGTGTAATGGTAGAGTTGTGTAAATTCATTTCAAATTCGATTTCACTCAGAAAGACAAGTAAGTGTTAGTTAGCGTGAAATTTAATTTTGTTTTTGTAAATTGTGCTTAACTTGGAACCATTAAGTATTATCTACATACAAATATGTACTAATAAGATAAAATTGTAAGTTTAATGCTTTTAGTTGCATTATTTGGATTTGGAAACACGAAGTTTACTTGAAATATAAAATAAAAGTAAATAAAATGTCGGAATAAAACAATCGGGGTTGTGTGGAAATAATTAACAGTGTTTTAATAATGTCGAAAGAACATAGGTAGGGTGGATGTTGAGACAAAGCAGGTGCAATTCCATCAGCATCGGAAGTTATATTACATGACTTGCTATTAAATACGTTATTTAAATTTCCTTTTCGCAATAGCCCGGAATTTGCTTAGTAGAATTTTAGTCTCTGTAATTTGTTTATTCATTGGCTTAAAGGACTCTTTAAATAAAATTGCGTAATGTGCGTAGGTGCGAAGGGTCAACGGATTCACGATTCCAGGTCGTCCGCTGTACCAGTTTACCGTGATGCCATTCAGGTTATGTAACGATCCGCAGACGATGTGTTCTTATGGACGACATAATTCCCCCCGATCTGAAAACTTGCGTATTCGGATACATGGACGATGTTTGCGTTGTGTCAGATTCTTTTGAGGATTATTTATCTGTGTTAGTTCGTTTGGCTGAACACTTTCACTTTGAATAAAGATAAAAGTAAATTTTGTGTAATGAAGGTAAATTTTTTAGGATATATCATTGGCGAGGGTGGTATATCAACCGATCCAGCTAAGGTGGAATCTATTAAGAATTGGCCGGTGCCAAAAACATTGAAACAACTTCGCGGGTTTTTGGGGATAGCTGGCTAGTATCGGCGGTTCATTCACAATTTTTCCGAGCTTACGTTTCCCATAACTAACGTGACCAGATGGTTTTTTCAAAAAGCGGGACATGATCGATCAAAAAGCGGGATTTTGAAGAAAATACCTCCAACAAGCGGGATTTAAAAACAGATATTTTTTTTAAAAGCGGGATGAGTTTTAAACTCAAAAGAAATGCTTTTAAATAAACACAAATATTTATAAACAAAAATATTTGTCTATATAAATAAAAATCAAATGTCGTTCGTTTGTAATCGCATCAATTAAGAGCGGCTGCACCGATTTCCTTTGTTTTAAGTGGTACCTCCTATACAAAGTTTTTGTGTTTTGGAATATCTTTGCATCTAAATGACCAAACAACTGTATGCAGTCTACGACTTCAGGAACAATCGCTGTGAAATTACCAAAGTCCATAACAAAATCTACGACAGTAACTTCAACTTCTCTCAAAATGATGTTATATTTTCCTTTGTGCCTATTTGTCTTTGTAGTTTTGTTTAAAAATTTTTATGAA
This sequence comes from Nowickia ferox, assembly GCA_936439885.1. Lineage (NCBI taxonomy): Eukaryota > Metazoa > Arthropoda > Insecta > Diptera > Tachinidae > Nowickia > Nowickia ferox. The sequence goes on along the minus strand of OW387023.1, from coordinate 64,111,648 downwards.
AAATGTGTTCACAAGGCAAATCTGTTTAATCTTTTGTGTATGTAACGATTTTTATAATGTGCGTTGTGGTATAAAAAAGTTAAAATTGGACATATAAATATGACACCACCCATAAGGAAAAAATATTTACTGTGAGATATCTGGAAAACTAATATAAGGAGACCTTGAAATTTTGTGGGGATAACTCTGTTGATATAAATTTCAGAATTTAACAAGTACGCGTGGTGCGTCTCATATAGTGTATCATATTTTTTTATTTAAAAATAATACTAGCGATGATGATGATATTTTAATGCAGTATTTTGAAATTCCTCATGACTATTTATGTTAATAACAAGAATTGTATTCTACAAAATAGTGAAGATTGAACCGCAAGAGTTTTCCTTTCTTTTCATTTCAAAATGAAAATGGAATGAATTTTTCCAATTACATATTAATGAAAATTGAATAAGAGATTGAAAATCTCAAAAGTCTAAAAAGCGGAATAATGCGGGACATAAATTCGAGGCGGGATCGACCTATGAAAAGCGGGATAATCCCGCCTAATGCGGGATGTCTGGTTAGGTTACCCATGAACGAAGTTTTATCTAAGAAGAAGAAATTTGTATGGTCTGAGTCAGCGCAACGTTCATTTGAAAATATTAAAAGTGTGCTAACTACTGCACCAGTATTACGAAACCCTAATTTTACGCAAATTTTTTTTGTACATTGTGATGCCAGCAATTTCGGTATTGGTGCGGTGTTAGTACATTTGGACGATGATGGACAGGAATGTCCGATTTTTTTTATTCAAAGAAGCTTGAAAAGGAATGTCTTGCAGCGGTGGAAGCCATTGAAAAATTTCGTTGCTATCGAATTCGAAGTAATCACAGACCATAGTTCTCTTATATGGTTAATGCTACAACCTAACTTGAAGGGCAGACTAGCAAGATGGGCCCTTAAATTACAGGGATATAAGTTTATAAATTTCACATAGAAAAGGAAAAGATAACGTCGCACAGTGGTTCAGAATCGTTTTTTATCGGCCAAAACGCTGTAACAATTGAACTAATGAAGATTTTTTTAAATTTTTTTTCCTGGATAGATAACATCTTAAGCTTTTATCCAGTTTTAGTTTCATTAAAATCAGTACAGTGGTTGTGGAGAAATTTAAGGTTAAAGTTGAACTTTCAATATTTTTTTTAATTTGCTTAGAAATGCGCGCTTTTTATTTTTGATAAAAAAGGCCTTATAATGAAACTTAATAATTTTTATAAAAACAACAAAGTAAGTTTTTGAAAATTTAATACATAAGCCTAGTTTTTTCAGTCATAAATAGCTTATAGACTCTTGGTTATTTTAATATATATATATATATATATAAGTATGTAAGACATGTGCAGACATAAATAACTGAACCGTTTCTACTAGATGAATATATGCAAGACACTGAATTAAAAAAATTACTTAAACACTACTTATGAGAATCATAAAACTAGTTTAAAATAATTAAGTATCACTTATAATTAGGTATCATAAAGCCCTTACGCTAAGTATTGTATAATGAAGGATTTTTCCCAAAATCTGGTTATTAGATTTTTTTATGATGGATTTATGAGAAACTTTAACAATAATTCAAAACTAAATATTAGTACCTCAAAAAATTTTAATCTATGGATATATCATAGATATTTATATTGCGACCTCTTTTTATACAATGCACAAAACACGTTAGAAACACGTTATTTTAATATCATTCATTAAATATTAATATTGTTATACTTTATTTCATTCAAATAATAGTAAATGCAAATTATAATTATTATTCGTTTGGCTGGAATATTGTTTGCAAATATTCATTATTCAGTTATGTATTACTTCTGTCGTGTAGTAGTCCCTTAACTTCGGCTTCCACTTTCGTTAGTTGTTTTTGTGATCGCAATTGGCAAAGTAAACTATCTTTAATGTTTTCACATCCGTTTTCTTCATTTATATTTTTCAGTTTTCACCTCTTAGATCTATCGCTACACTTATCTAGCGATAGATACTTTTTTTGTAAGTCCAATTCTGTTTCACTGCTGTAAGAATTTAAGTTTAATTTTCTATAAAAGTAACGTGTAGAATCAAATATTTGAATGAAACTTATTTTTATTTCCAAATTATTATCCTTATATACTATACTCAATATAAAATTGTTAAAGCTAATCTAGGTTACCTACTTAAATTCTCAATTTTCGAATAAAGTTAAGTCCTCCGCTCGCTCCATATCCCTCCTTCTTTATTTTCTTTCAGGTAAGCATGAAAAGACATTCGAAATGAACCTGAGTTTATAGCTATATCTTCCCAGCAACCAGTCTACCTACCCTAATATTCAAAAATCAATTAACTATACAAAATTACAGGAAAACAATCAACATAATACGTTTTGCTACCTGCCATTTGTACTTATGATTGTTTATTTGGAGTGTGCAGTATTAAATATATAAATCTCTATTTTTATAATTCAAAGTTATGTATATAATAATAAGTTTGCTATTGTTATTTTTATTTTGTTCAGGTAGAATGGCATTTACGTGATTTCTAAGGTAGATTATCTAGCAATTTGGGTACAAATTTTTTTTTATAATTTTTGAGTATTTTCATTAAAATAAAAAAAGTGTTCCACAAGCGGGTCGTGGCGGGTGCAAAAGTATATATACGCTTAAAGGAGACACTTTTGTCTTTCTCTGGAGGGTTACGGTTTTTTTTATCCCTTTTGATCTTCAAAAGTTATACACTACTAAACTTCAAGTTTTACGAAAATATGGGGGATTAAAATTTCTTACATCGCACTCTAACTACAAATTATACAGGGTGCGCACATATCATTTCTTAAAATTAACAGCTTACCCAACACAACAAAAAAGACCCCAGCTCTTTATCGATAATAGTTTTCGAGGAATTGTAATTTATTTCAGATAAAATGAGAAATTTTTCTTTTTTTTTAAATTAACATAAATTTTTTGTTTTTATCAGCATGCCACGCCCACTACTAAAAATATTTTGACCAAATTTTTTGGCTACCTTAGTTTTAATATGTTTCCTTTCTAATGGCGTAACAATTTTTAAAATCTGTGTCAAGAAAAAATATAGGTTTTGGCCGATGAAAATTGATTCTGAGCCACCGTGCGTCGTACCCGATGCATTAAGTAGAAAACATAAAAATGAGATAGCAGCAATAGAATTATTACGACCGGAAATTGATTTAGAATCACCACATTTTGACGATCAAGATTACACCGAACTGAGAGAAATAATATTAAAAAATCAATAAGTAGATAGGTAATGGAGGATGCAAATTTCCGTCTCTTTCTAACAATATATCTATCTCTTTCTATCTTTGTCTGTTGTGTGAGGTCATGGTTTGTGACGTCAGAAATGAGTATGTATGTGTGTAATTGCGAGAGAGGGGGCGTTGACTTTTATATTTCGTTGTATTTGAGAGATATGTAGGTGTTGCCTTATAATTTCTGATATCCCATCATTAGGGATTTGTAGGTTCGGTATTTGGTATTAATAAAAAAAATATTGTGATCATATATATATATATATATATATAAATTTGGTTCTCCAGTTAAATATCTATGCCATCATTGGGGATTTAGGGGTTCGCCATTGCCTGCCTATCAATAATATTGAAATCATAGATGTTTTCTGCAGTTACATACTCACTTACTAAAAATTTCTGTAGTGTGTATGTGTGTAGTATTTTTATTGTTGGATAAATGTATATGTGCTCGTATCAGAGGGGTTGGTTCTTCAGTTGGGATATATGCTCCTTCTCCTGCTACAAAAAATTATGTAGTATGAGTGTAAATTTTTAGTGTTGGATCTATGTGTTCACACTTTTACCAAATTTCGGTTAAAGTGGTATCAAAAATTTGCAAAGAGAGCTTAAATTATGTAAAAATACTATAATATATATATATATATTTTTTTTTAATACATATATTATTTTATTGTATCTTCAATTATGAACAACCAGTGTTCAAATCTTAAATCTAAATATAATTATTAGGCCCGACCAGCGTCGGACATAAAGTTAGTAATAGTAAATTAATGATACAAAAGAGTCGTGCTAAGCAAAAAATAAAAAAATTAAGAATTTTCCAGCAGTTTCATCTGGAGTGTTCAGTATTAAAGCCGTAGTGTCCCTCTTCTTTAAGCGGATATGTCCAGTAAAATTCAAGATGTTACGAGCAAGGGCATTAGGATAGGACTCGAGTTTTGTTAAGTACTTGCCTGTGTATTTTGCAATTTCTTCAGTCACTAGTGGCATATTTAAATCTCAATGTAAATTTTAATTTTTAATGTACCATGGAGCCGATGTTATCAAACTTTTTTTGTTTTGTCTTCGTTGGATTTTCTCAACATTTGAAGCTAAAGCAGTGCCTAATAACTGAATTCCGTAGCACCATATTGGTTTCAAAAGCGACTTGTATATTAATAGTTTGCAGTCTAGGCTGAGGGTTGAGTTTCTACCAATCAGCCAATGTATCTGAGTTAGTTTAAGTTTCATTTGCGTTAGCTTAGAGTCAATGTGGTGTTTCCATGTAAGCCTTCGATCAATGTGTATACCAAGGTATTTCACTTGTAAATTTTGAGGAACAATTTGATTATTGATTGTAATGGGGGAACAGGTGTCTTTTCGATCAAGCTGTATACCAAGGTAGTTCACTTGAGAATGTTGAAGAATATTTTGATTGTTGATTCGAACGAAGGAAAAAGTATATCTTCTTAAGGTAAAGGTTATATGGACACACTTTTGCTCATTTACTTTAATTCTCCATAAGTTCAACCATATTTCCAGCTGGGTAATATGTTCCTGGAGATTGCGAGATGCCACATAAGGGTTTTCGTGTATACTCATACAGACTGTATCATCGGCAAATGTAGAGTATACATTCCTCTACATTTGCCGATGCTCACAGGCATATCACAAATATATATTAAAAACAAGACTGGCCCCAGAATACTACCCTGTGGAACACGGCCCCAGTGAACTTCCTATCAATAATATAACTTTCCAAAACTTTTTGTATGTTTATTGGCAATCAGCCAATGTATCTGAGTTAGTTTAAGTTTCATTTGCGTTAGCTTAGAGTCAATGTGGTGTTTCCATGTAAGCCTTCGATCAAGGTGTATACCAAGGTATTTCACTTGTAAATTTTGACTAACAATTTGATTATTGATTGTAATGGGGGAACAGGTGTCTTTTCGTAGGGTAAATGTTACCTGAGCACATTTCTGTTCGTTTACCTTTATTCTCCACCTGTTTAACCATAGTTCTAGCTGGGTAATATGTTTCTGAAGATATCGGGAAGCCTCGTGAAGGTTTTCGTGCATACTAAGGCAGGCTGTATCATCGGCAAATGTAGATGTGTGAATATTACTGCTCAAAGGCATATCACAAGTATAAATCAAATACAAAACTGGCCCCAGTATACTCCCCTGTGGCACCCGGAACAGTGAATTTCCGGGCAATAATGTAACTTTCTAAAAGATTTAGAATGTTTATCGGTAAGTAAGTCTTTAATTTTAAAATTAGGCCTTTATGCCACACTTTATCAAATGCCTGAGAAACGTCAATAAACAGCGCAGAGCAATACTTCTTTTCTTCAAAAGTTTTTCGTGTAAATTGAACCAATCAATGACTTCTAAAACCAAATTGATGGTCCGGTATGCACTCATTATCAGTTAGAATTGGGGACAATTTTATCATGAGTAGCTTTTCAAAGAGCTTTGACATTGTTGACAGTAAACTTATTGGCCTATATGACTCAGCCTTGGAAAAATCTTTGCCCGGCTTTTGAATCATTTTAACCTGGGCAAGCTTCCAGCTGTTTGGATAATATTCCAGACGTAAAATGGCATTAAAAATTAATAACAGTATTCTAATTGCAATACGAGCAACTTCATCAGCATCTGGTTACTAATTTCATCAATACCCTGAGCTTTTTTCGGGTTAAGTTCAGCAATTTGTTTTTGTACATCACGCGTCTTAAATTTTATGGGTCGAGGGGGTAGCGCAACTACACTCGGCAAATCAACAGCACCAGTACATGAGTTTGGAATAAATACGGATTTTAAATGCTCAGCAAATAATTTACCTTTTTCACAGTCGCTTCTTGCCCAATCTCCGGTAGATGTGCCCGGAGGTGGTTTAAACTCGACGGGTGCTTTAATCTTTCTAGCAGGGCGCCACAAAGAGTAATTAGATGCTGGTGTGACATCGAGGATTTCCAGATAATTCTTAAAATATGCAGTGTTTTACAGATGCAAGCAACTCTTGTAGTCGTTTAGTGCACTCTTTACATCTGATTTTATGCTGGGGCGATCTGTGCTGTTGCCTTTCCCTTCTAGCTCTGGTTTTTTCATATACGAGACGTTCAATATCCGTAGATAAAAATCTATTAAACCCAATCTGAGGGTGGGAGGTAGTAGCATGTTCAGCAGCCTGCTTAATGTTTTCGTTAAGATTCGCAATGTTAGATTCAATATCATCGGATGTTCTTAGCATTATGTTTTCCGTGCAATACTGCTATGATAGTTTTTGAATCTCAGCCAATTGAGGTAAATCACTTCTTAGTGGGTTACAGATTGTATCGATAGTGGTGATCGGAGGAGAGATCTAAGGAAGCTTCGGCATGAACTAAATCTCTAGAAATATTTTTCATGACTCCAAAATCTATAACATCCGTAATTTTTTTTATGTCTGTACGCCAGTAAGTGGGCTCTCCACTCGAAATGACGTCCAAGCCCATTTTTGAAATTGTGTTGAACAACGCTCTTCCCCTAGGTGTAATAAGGCGTGAGCCCCAGAAAGTATGTTTTGCATTGTAGTCTCCAGCTGCTACGAAACAAGGCCCAAGAGATTTGTAGAAATCCTCGTATTCATTCTCAGTGATTGACAATTTCGGAGGGGAGTAAATTGATGATATAACGAAATTTGTACAAAAATTTTCAATACAAATATCAGTTGCTTGTAAATGTTCTGCACAGATGTTATCAAGAATATAGTGCTTGAGTCTTGACTTTATTAAAATTGCTGATAAACCGCATGATCTTCCTCTCGAGTCCTTAGTATCATATAAGGTGTAGCCATTCATTTGAAAAAGGCTTCTGGAAGTCAAATGAGTCTCAGAAACCAACATTATATCAATATTTTTGCTGTAAGCAAGCTCGAGTTAATTTTTGTGTTGGCGAATGCCGTTTGAATTCCAGAAACATATTTTTAACGTGATCAGAGTATTCTGCATTCGCAGCATTTCTTGCATCATGTTAGTCATATTTGTAGTTGTTTATAGTTTGCACCAGATTATCAATAGTGGCTTCAAGGCGATTGAAATTAAAGCTTTTATTAGCATTTGTCCCATAGTCTGTTTAACGAAAGAATATAAAGGACATCCTCTGTAGTTAGCAGTGTGATTACCTCCACAATTACTAAATTTTTTTTTCAGCTTGATCTTTTGGCTTCGTACAGCTAGCAGAACCGTGCAATTCACCGCAGATAGCACAAACTGAAGGTAATTTGCAGTAGGTTCTAGTATGGCCATATTCTTGGCAATCGTGGTACTGTACGGGACCTGAACGCTTACGTGGCGCTTCAACTGTGATTTTTCGGTGCAAGAGAAATTTTACGCTACAAATTGGATGGGTTTAATTTATTTTTCCATTGTATGTCATTCGGCTCCAGTTCGACATGAAAAAGGGGGTGGGGGACCTTTTCTCTGTTAATTATATTAGTAAAATTTTTAACCTTAAATCCTTTGTCGATAAGAGCACATTTTACTTCTTCGGGGTCAACATATGAATCTATGCCCTTTAATACTATTTGTAGACATTTAGCACTTTTAAGTTGATAAGTGTAAAAATTTGTTTTATTTTTTTCAAATTCACTAATAATTTTTCGGAAATCTTTTTCATCATATATTTGGGTCTTAGTTTCATCAATATTACCTTGTTTAATTGGAATGATGTGAAAAGTATTTTCACCAATGGCCGACAATAGTTTTTTTAGAAGCGCGTTAGAGTTTTTTTCTCTCAGATATATAGGTGGTGGCTTAAAAGACTTTTGCGATAATGCAGCGGGCATGTCGTTATTGTCTTCCAATAGTGAAAACCGATTTTTGACGATTAGTAGATGATGCGCTGTTATCTTAAGACATCTTTGGAGCAGATGAAATTTTAAGAGAATTTGGGATTCGCCCACGCTTTATCACATTTATATATCTGTCCATTCCGACTTGGACCTTGGGTTTTGAGCTACTGTTATCATTAGTGATAACTGGGTTAAGTGGTGAACACGAGCCCGAAGCGAATGATATCGCTTATTTATATGGAGAAGTTCTAGACAACGATAGACTTAACGAATCACTATTTGAAATTGGACAAAGCGAAGTTGATCGCTGACGAAGATGTGGCTTTGCCGTTAGAAAAATACTATTATCAGATTTTTTAGTTTTATTGTTAACATTAAGAGCTTCAGAACTCACAGTAAAACAGGCATTTCTGCCGTTAGAACTCACTTCACAATTTGAGGTACTCATGTAGAGTATTCCTCAAGGGCACTTTGTTTGCGGTTTTTTGTTTGTTGTTTTGTTTCTTGCTATGTAACAAAATATTAGCAATATTTGCTTTGCTTATTTATCAAAGTTAATATGAATTACGATTATTATGTATTATGAATATTTTTTTGTATAATTTTTGTTTGTTTAGTATATGAAAAAAAACTCCCCTAAGACGTCTGTTCACTATGAAGGTTCAGCGAGAACGCCCATATTATAATGATAAAAATACTTTTTTGGTTGCAATAGATAAATATTCAAAATACATAGTAATAAAAAAATGTAATTCAAAAGAACGAATGAGTGATAAGCTAGAGGAGCTAATTATAAATAATTTTCCGAACTGCAAACGACTTATGACTGATAACGAATCATGCATGACATCACCCTCAATAAAATTGATGTGTGAAAAATACAGCATAGAAAAAGTAGAAACTCCAATCTACAGATCAACAGCAAACAGTCAAGTTAAACGAGCACACAATACAATATCTGAATTAGCTAGAATATTTAAAATTCAAAATAGTACAACAATAATAGAAGAAATATTCAGAACAGTCAAAGCACTTAATGACTCAATACATACGGTAACAGAATATAAACCCAGCGAAATACATTTTGGAAGAATAGAATACAGACATCAAGAAATATCTGATAAAGTAAATATCAGCATCAAAAAAGACATTAGAAAGACTGAACAAAGGAAGAAAACACCGCACATTTGAACCAAGCGAACAAATACTTGTAAAAATATCTGGACTAAGGATAAAAACGACGCTAGATATATCAAATATATTGTGAAAGAAGACCGTGAGGACACTGTCTGAACTACGAAGGGGGTAATCGTTCACAAAGATAATATTAAAAACTACACATTTAACAAAGATGATTCTCTTCCTGATGTTACTCGCGGTGGGCGCACCAAAAATCAAAGCAGAAGTAAAAATAGACAACCTGCAAGGGCAAAAGTTCATTCTAACAAAGACGGATGATGTCTTCATATTTGACGATTATTAATACCTCTTCCACGTTACCAACATAACAACAATACTTACACCATACAGACAAATCGTTACGACAAACTATAAGCCCACTACACAAGAAACCATCTGGATAAGTAGAATTAAATTAGTAGGAAACCAACTCAATGCTCCTGAACGCCATAAGAGATCTTTAGACTTCTGGGATCTGCACTAAAATTTATCACAGGAACTCCAGACCATGACGACTTAATCAACATGAAAGAAGCAATAAATAAATAAATAAATAACAATGAAAAACAGGTCAACTCAAGATTTGAAAGACTAATTGAAAGGCCAAACGATAAAAAATAACCTCATCATTGAGCAGGTACACGATCAATTATTATTACTTGTTAGGACAATTAATGCCGCTAAAAACAATGAATACTTAACGGACTCTTTGAACTTGAAGGACATAAAAGAGGTCATACAACATCAACTTATCTCAGGACCAATTATAAACATTTTAGAATACGCAGACATATACACAGCAGGAACGGGAGAGTTATTCATAACTATGTATAAATACCCCATACTAAAAAGGGCTGCCAATTTTTTAAAATTTCCCGCATAAGTTTCAAGCACTGAAAGATAGAAACTGATGACCTAATTGCCCAATGTGACACAAAATACATACGGGTAAAACAATGTAAGAATTTTCTGGGCAGAAATATTTGCCAAACAAATAACGAAACAGATATATGTATACTCCCACTACTGGACAACAGGAAAAGTAAATGCAATGTCATACAAGAATATAACAGTGCACTACTCTAAATTGACGAAGGTTTCATATTACTCGATGGAAACCATAAGGTAAACAACATTACCACTACAGGAATAACATTAGTTACATTCACAGATATTGCTAACATAGACGACAAGACATATAAAAATCTTCACAACGAAATAAAACAGGCAATACACAAGAACCATGAAGAAGACTTTGAAATCATGAACATACTCACATCGGACAAAGACAATGCGTTTAATAATATTGACTCAATAAATAAATTCATTATCCCATTTGAAGAACATCCCATTAGATAATTTTTTTATACTACATTTGTTTTCATAAATTTATTAAAATTATTATTTTTCTTATACTAAAAATAATGTCATGCATAAAGGAATGCAGACGTATATCAGCAATTGATAATTTCAATAGGGCATACGAAATAGAATCACAACGTATTAAGAAAGATCGGCACGATCTTGCTTAATTAAATTAAAAAATATTTTTTTAATTTAATTATATAACAAAACATTAATTCGCGCAACAGAAAGAAATATGGAACAATATGATTCTCAGAAGTCTGATCAATTCCAAATATGGGAATGCATATCCATTTATGACGTCAGAAATATAAAGAAATTAAAATGTAAAAGATATATTTATTGAATGATAATTCATCAAAACCAGATTCGAAAATGAAGAAATCGCGTACCTAAAAAAATATAGGATGTAATGATAATTCATTCGAAACCAGATTCGATTATGAAGAAGTTACATAGCCAAAATATGAGTAATGAAATTAATAAGCTATCAAGATTCAGCGATAATTTAGCGAAACTAGATTAGATTCTGAGAAAACTGATATCTAAAATGAATAAAGAAAACATCAAAGAATTAGCGGTATTAAAGAATGATGAAATATTTAAAGAAATAAAAGAAGCATATGCCAAGGTAATAAAAGTCCTCAACTAAAAATACTAATATACAATGCCCCAACAAAGATAACTGATGACGTATTTTAATACAAAAACCACATATAGATACATTCCATTCGCGATATGAATTATTATATGAAAAATTGCCATCCGATATTTTAGATAATAACAATAGATTTTATAATTATGATGACTACGTACAAGAACCACGACTCACGTTACAAATTACACTGATCATTGATAATGAACTAGCTGTAAAAGCAAAAAAAAAATATTAAACAATAATTGTTACAATTAATTAAATATTACTCCTATATTAAGACTTAGTATCAGTTAAGCTAGACCATAAAAAAAGGAACCAAACCACATAAATAGAATATAATTTAACAATAAAAGAAGTTCATAATAATAATTCAAAACCATATAAACCTTTCGAAAACTAAAAATTTGAGAAGATCATTAACATTATAAGAATATTTTTAAGCTTAAGAAAATTTTAACGTAAATATTGCTAAAAAAAAGTATCAATATTTCATGATTAATTTTTAAGAAAATTTATAATTAATAACATTATTTATATTATAACTTAAAACAAGTTTATAACAAGTTTATGATAATGATAAAAACAAAAATTTATTTATATAATTTTTCTCTTAGGGGTGAGGGTGTAGTATACCTCACTTACTGTAATACATAATATAATTACATTGCAACACAGTTCATTGTAATAATTAACAGAACGCTTACTTTATAAAATTTAAATGACACACTTTTGTTTTCATTACAAAATTATAGATGGTCAGCAAAGTAAAGACATAAAGAAACTCAAAAATAATAAAATGTAAAATAGTATATAAGTAGAGTAAAATATTCATTAAATCAGACTTTAATTTCTAAACACAAACTGCCAATAACTTGCCTTGTTTTTTAATTAAATTCTCCAAACTTTTGGCACCTCTTTTGAGCGCCTACTGACAAGCTGGTCTCCCTGACAGCTGTAAAAACTAAGCAAGGGACTATAGGGCAATATACACCACGACACGAGACACGCTAGGACCAATCTTTAAAAACAGATAGTTCAACCATGACATGGCGACCCTGCCAAATAAAACTGATGCTTCAAACTTTACATGGCGATGGAAACATTTCATCTACAGATTCACTAGTTCATTTTAGTGACATATTAATCAAATATAAGCAAGCTTCAGCGGCAGTGTGGCCAGTGAGGTTAATAGGAAATGTTAATAATCTTGGTTCTATGCACGGTAGTTTTTTCATGCAATTTTAGAAATGTATGATAAAACCATATATATAGAACTTCTGGGAACCGATTTTTGCTGATTTTCATAACCAATTGCTCTAAGACAAGTGCGGTCGTTTCAGTTCAACTCCGAGCTTCTTTGGAAGCTTCGAAAGCGCATTTCAAGCCACCAAATCTGTACAGACAGACGGACAGTCGGACATGTCTTTTTTTTCAACTCCTATTCATAAGGATTCAGAATAACTAACTTTATGTGGCCACAAATGAATATTGTAGAAGTTACAAAAATCTGGATAAACCTATATATACCCTTTACCATTTTTGGTGTACGGTATAAAAAAGAGAAAAAAATCCGGGTTCAAGTACAAACATGTTAAAGTATGCATAGTTTGACGAATTTAATACATACAAGCATTGCTTTGTATGTAGTATGTATATCAAATAAACTTACTACAAATATATCGAAAGATACGGAGGGATACGTACATACATACATACATAATTAAAAAAAATCCTAACGTTGCTAAATTTTGTAGCCAAAGAAATTTATATTTAGTAAACGATTTCGAAGTCAAGGAAAAAATTTTGAAAATTTTTATTTTAAAAATGCATCAAGATTTGTTTAACTATGAACGTTCAACCATATCATACACCTCAACCTACAACAGGATCAGGCAGAAAGTTAATTGAAATTCTTGAAGTTGAAGTGCTGCCAAACATAGATGTTGCAAGTTTTCTTGCACTCTATGAAAACACAAATGACCAGTTGCTGAATATTCAATTATATTTTTATATCCTGCAATATTTTTACATACACATGTACATAAGTATATATGTATATTGTTACGGAAATGGCCGTCGACAGAGTAAATGCTGCATTATGCAAAAATATTCCAACGGGGTTAACGCAAGTGCTACGGAACATATTCCTACAGGGTATTGTAAAGGTTGAAGCATCTGCTTTATTTGGCAGGATCGCCATGTAAAGTTTGAAGCATCAGTTTTATTTGGCAGGGTCGCCATGTCATGGTTGAACTATCTGTTTTTAAAGATTGGTCCTAGCGTGTCTCGTGTCGTGGTGTATATTGCCCTATAGTCCCTTGCTTAGTTTTTACAGCTGTCAGGGAGACCAGCTTGTCAGTAGGCGCTCAAAAGAGGTGCCAAAAGTTTGGAGAATTTAATTAAAAAACAAGGCAAGTTATTGGCAGTTTGTGTTTAGAAATTAAAGTCTGATTTAATGAATATTTTACTTTACTTATATACTATTTTACATTTTATTATTTTTGAGTTTCTTTATGTCTTTACTTTGCTGACCATCTATAATTTTGTAATGAAAACAAAAGTGTGTCATTTAAATTTTATAAAGTAAGCGTTCTGTTAATTATTACAATGAACTGTGTTGCAATGTAATTATATTATGTATTACAGTAAGTGAGGTACACTACACCCTCACCCCTAAGAGAAAAATTATGTAAATAAATTTTTGTTTTTATCATTATCATAAACTTGTTATAAACTTGTTTTAAGTTATAATATAAATAATGTTATTAATTATAAATTTTCTTAAAAATTAATCATGAAATATTGATACTTTTTTTTAGCAATATTTACGTTAAAATTTTCTTAAGCTTAAAAATATTCTTATAATGTTAATGATCTTCTCAAATTTTTAGTTTTCGAAAGGTTTATATGGTTTTGAATTATTATTATGAACTTCTTTTATTGTTAAATTATATTCTATTTATATGGTTTGGTTCCTTTTTTTATGGTCTAGCTTAACTGATACTAAGTCTTAATATAGGAGTAATATTTAATTAATTGTAACAATTATTGTTTAATATTTTTTTTTTGCTTTTACAGCTAGTTCATTATCAATGATCAGTGTAATTTGTAACGTGAGTCGTGGTTCTTGTACGTAGTCATCATAATTATAAAATCTATTGTTATTATCTAAAATATCGGATGGCAATTTTTCATATAATAATTCATATCGCGAATGGAATGTATCTATATGTGGTTTTTGTATTAAAATACGTCATCAGTTATCTTTGTTGGGGCATTGTATATTAGTATTTTTAGTTGAGGACTTTTATTACCTTGGCATATGCTTCTTTTATTTCTTTAAATATTTCATCATTCTTTAATACCGCTAATTCTTTGATGTTTTCTTTATTCATTTTAGATATCAGTTTTCTCAGAATCTAATCTAGTTTCGCTAAATTATCGCTGAATCTTGATAGCTTATTAATTTCATTACTCATATTTTGGCTATGTAACTTCTTCATAATCGAATCTGGTTTCGAATGAATTATCATTACATCCTATATTTTTTTAGGTACGCGATTTCTTCATTTTCGAATCTGGTTTTGATGAATTATCATTACGTCCTATGTGCGCAATATTATTTTCAATAAATATATCTTTTATATTTTAATTTCTTTATATTTCTGACGTCATAAATGGATATGCATTCCCATATTTGGAATTGATCAGACTTCTGAGAATCATATTGTTCCATATTTCTTTCTGTTGCGCGAATTAATGTTTAATTAATGTAGATCGTGCCGATCTTTCTTAATACGTTGTGATTCTATTTCGTATGCCCTATTGAAATTATCAATTGCTGATATACGTCTGCATTCCTTTATGCATGACATTATTTTTAGTATAAGAAAAATAATAATTTTAATAAATTTATGAAAACAAATGTAGTATAAAAAAATTATCTAATGGGATGTTCTTCAAATGGGATAATGAATTTATTTATTGAGTCAATATTATTAAACGCATTGTCTTTGTCCGATGTGAGTATGTTCATGATTTCAAAGTCTTCTTCATGGTTCTTGTGTATTGCCTGTTTTATTTCGTTGTGAAGATTTTTATATGTCTTGTCGTCTATGTTAGCAATATCTGTGAATGTAACTAATGTTATTCCTGTAGTGGTAATGTTGTTTACCTTATGGTTTCCATCGAGTAATATGAAACCTTCGTCAATTTAGAGTAGTGCACTGTTATATTCTTGTATGACATTGCATTTACTTTTCCTGTTGTCCAGTAGTGGGAGTATACATATATCTGTTTCGTTATTTGTTTGGCAAATATTTCTGCCCAGAAAATTCTTACATTGTTTTACCCGTATGTATTTTGTGTCACATTGGGCAATTAGGTCATCAGTTTCTATCTTTCAGTGCTTGAAACTTATGCGGGAAATTTTAAAAAATTGGCAGCCCTTTTTAGTATGGGGTATTTATACATAGTTATGAATAACTCTCCCGTTCCTGCTGTGTATATGTCTGCGTATTCTAAAATGTTTATAATTGGTGCTGAGATAAGTTGATGTTGTATGACCTCTTTTATGTCCTTCAAGTTCAAAGAGTCCGTTAAGTATTCATTGTTTTTAGCGGCATTAATTGTCCTAACAAGTAATAATAATTGATCGTGTTATTTTATCGTTTGGCCTTTCAATTAGTCTTTCAAATCTTGAGTTGACCTGTTTTTCATTGTTATTTATTTATTTATTTATTGCTTCTTTCATGTTGATTAAGTCGTCATGGTCTGGAGTTCCTGTGATAAATTTTAGTGCAGATCCCAGAAGTCTAAAGATCTCTTATGGCGTTCAGGAGCATTGAGTTGGTTTCCTACTAATTTAATTCTACTTATCCAGATGGTTTCTTGTGTAGTGGGCTTATAGTTTGTCGTAACGATTTGTCTGTATGGTGTAAGTATTGTTGTTATGTTGGTAACGTGGAAGAGGTATTAATAATCGTCAAATATGAAGACATCATCCGTCTTTGTTAGAATGAACTTTTGCCCTTGCAGGTTGTCTATTTTTACTTCTGCTTTGATTTTTGGTGCGCCCACCGCGAGTAACATCAGGAAGAGAATCATCTTTGTTAAATGTGTAGTTTTTAATATTATCTTTGTGAACGATTACCCCCTTCGTAGTTCAGACAGTGTCCTCACGGTCTTCTTTCACAATATATTTGATATATCTAGCGTCGTTTTTATCCTTAGTCCAGATATTTTTACAAGTATTTGTTCGCTTGGTTCAAATGTGCGGTGTTTTCTTCCTTTGTTCAGTCTTTCTAATGTCTTTTTTGATGCTGATATTTACTTTATCAGATATTTCTTGATGTCTGTATTCTATTCTTCCAAAATGTATTTCGCTGGGTTTATATTCTGTTACCGTATGTATTGAGTCATTAAGTGCTTTGACTGTTCTGAATATTTCTTCTATTATTGTTGTACTATTTTGAATTTTAAATATTCTAGCTAATTCAGATATTGTATTGTGTGCTCGTTCAACTTGACTGTTTGCTGTTGATCTGTAGATTGGAGTTTCTACTTTTTCTATGCTGTATTTTTCACACATCAATTTTATTGAAGGTGATGTCATGCATGATTCGTTATCAGTCATAAGTCGTTTGCAGTTCGGAAAATTATTTATGATTAGCTCCTCTAGCTTATCACTCATTCGTTCTTTTGAATCACATTTTTTTATTACTATGTATTTTGAATATTTATCTATTGCAACCAAAAAAGTATTTTTATCATTATAATATGGACGTTCTCGCTGAACCTTCATAGTGAACAGACGTCTTAGGGGAGTTTTTTTTCATATACTAAACAAACAAAAATTATACAAAAAAATATTCATAATACATAATAATCGTAATTCATATTAACTTTGATAAATAAGCAAAGCAAATATTGCTAATATTTTGTTACATAGCAAGAAACAAAACAACAAACAAAAAACCGCAAACAAAGTGCCCTTGAGGAATACTCTACATGAGTACCTCAAATTGTGAAGTGAGTTCTAACGGCAGAAATGCCTGTTTTACTGTGAGTTCTGAAGCTCTTAATGTTAACAATAAAACTAAAAAATCTGATAATAGTATTTTTCTAACGGCAAAGCCACATCTTCGTCAGCGATCAACTTCGCTTTGTCCAATTTCAAATAGTGATTCGTTAAGTCTATCGTTGTCTAGAACTTCTCCATATAAATAAGCGATATCATTCGCTTCGGGCTCGTGTTCACCACTTAACCCAGTTATCACTAATGATAACAGTAGCTCAAAACCCAAGGTCCAAGTCGGAATGGACAGATATATAAATGTGATAAAGCGTGGGCGAATCCCAAATTCTCTTAAAATTTCATCTGCTCCAAAGATGTCTTAAGATAACAGCGCATCATCTACTAATCGTCAAAAATCGGTTTTCACTATTGGAAGACAATAACGACATGCCCGCTGCATTATCGCAAAAGTCTTTTAAGCCACCTCCTATATATCTGAGAGAAAAAAACTCTAACGCGCTTCTAAAAAAACTATTGTCGGCCATTGGTGAAAATACTTTTCACATCATTCCAATTAAACAAGGTAATATTGATGAAACTAAGACCCAAATATATGATGAAAAAGATTTCCGAAAAATTATTAGTGAATTTGAAAAAAATAAAACAAATTTTTACACTTATCAACTTAAAAGTGCTAAATGTCTACAAATAGTATTAAAGGGCATAGATTCATATGTTGACCCCGAAGAAGTAAAATGTGCTCTTATCGACAAAGGATTTAAGGTTAAAAATTTTACTAATATAATTAACAGAGAAAAGGTCCCCCACCCCCTTTTTCATGTCGAACTGGAGCCGAATGACATACAATGGAAAAATAAATTAAACCCATCCAATTTGTAGCGTAAAATTTCTCTTGCACCGAAAAATCACAGTTGAAGCGCCACGTAAGCGTTCAGGTCCCGTACAGTACCACGATTGCCAAGAATATGGCCATACTAGAACCTACTGCAAATTACCTTCAGTTTGTGTTATCTGCGGTGAATTGCACGGTTCTGCTAGCTGTACGAAGCCAAAAGATCAAGCTGAAAAAAAAATTTAGTAATTGTGGAGGTAATCACACTGCTAACTACAGAGGATGTCCTTTATATTCTTTCGTTAAACAGACTATGGGACAAATGCTAATAAAAGCTTTAATTTCAATCGCCTTGAAGCCACTATTGATAATCTGGTGCAAACTATAAACAACTACAAATATGACTAACATGATGCAAGAAATGCTGCGAATGCAGAATACTCTGATCACGTTAAAAATATGTTTCTGGAATTCAAACGGCATTCGCCAACACAAAAATTAACTCGAGCTTGCTTACAGCAAAAATATTGATATAATGTTGGTTTCTGAGACTCATTTGACTTCCAGAAGCCTTTTTCAAATGAATGGCTACACCTTATATGATACTAAGGACTCGAGAGGAAGATCATGCGGTTTATCAGCAATTTTAATAAAGTCAAGACTCAAGCACTATATTCTTGATAACATCTGTGCAGAACATTTACAAGCAACTGATATTTGTATTGAAAATTTTTGTACAAATTTCGTTATATCATCAATTTACTCCCCTCCGAAATTGTCAATCACTGAGAATGAATACGAGGATTTCTACAAATCTATTGGGCCTTGTTTCGTAGCAGCTGGAGACTACAATGCAAAACATACTTTCTGGGGCTCACGCCTTATTACACCTAGGGGAAGAGCGTTGTTCAACACAATTTCAAAAATGGGCTTGGACGTCATTTCGAGTGGAGAGCCCACTTACTGGCGTACAGACATAAAAAAAATTACGGATGTTATAGATTTTGGAGTCATGAAAAATATTTCTAGAGATTTAGTTCATGCCGAAGCTTCCTTAGATCTCTCCTCCGATCACCACTATCGATACAATCTGTAACCCACTAAGAAGTGATTTACCTCAATTGGCTGAGATTCAAAAACTATCATAGCAGTATTGCACGGAAAACATAATGCTAAGAACATCCGATGATATTGAATCTAACATTGCGAATCTTAACGAAAACATTAAGCAGGCTGCTGAACATGCTACTACCTCCCACCCTCAGATTGGGTTTAATAGATTTTTATCTACGGATATTGAACGTCTCGTATATGAAAAAACCAGAGCTAGAAGGGAAAGGCAACAGCACAGATCGCCCCAGCATAAAATCAGATGTAAAGAGTGCACTAAACGACTACAAGAGTTGCTTGCATCTGTAAAACACTGCATATTTTAAGAATTATCTGGAAATCCTCGATGTCACACCAGCATCTAATTACTCTTTGTGGCGCCCTGCTAGAAAGATTAAAGCACCCGTCGAGTTTAAACCACCTCCGGGCACATCTACCGGAGATTGGGCAAGAAGCGACTGTGAAAAAGGTAAATTATTTGCTGAGCATTTAAAATCCGTATTTATTCCAAACTCATGTACTGGTGCTGTTGATTTGCCGAGTGTAGTTGCGCTACCCCCTCGACCCATAAAATTTAAGACGCGTGATGTACAAAAACAAATTGCTGAACTTAACCCGAAAAAAGCTCAGGGTATTGATGAAATTAGTAACCAGATGCTGATGAAGTTGCTCGTATTGCAATTAGAATACTGTTATTAATTTTTAATGCCATTTTACGTCTGGAATATTATCCAAACAGCTGGAAGCTTGCCCAGGTTAAAATGATTCAAAAGCCGGGCAAAGATTTTTCCAAGGCTGAGTCATATAGGCCAATAAGTTTACTGTCAACAATGTCAAAGCTCTTTGAAAAGCTACTCATGATAAAATTGTCCCCAATTCTAACTGATAATGAGTGCATACCGGACCATCAATTTGGTTTTAGAAGTCATTGATTGGTTCAATTTACACGAAAAACTTTTGAAGAAAAGAAGTATTGCTCTGCGCTGTTTATTGACGTTTCTCAGGCATTTGATAAAGTGTGGCATAAAGGCCTAATTTTAAAATTAAAGACTTACTTACCGATAAACATTCTAAATCTTTTAGAAAGTTACATTATTGCCCGGAAATTCACTGTTCCGGGTGCCACAGGGGAGTATACTGGGGCCAGTTTTGTATTTGATTTATACTTGTGATATGCCTTTGAGCAGTAATATTCACACATCTACATTTGCCGATGATACCGCCTGCCTTAGTATGCACGAAAACCTTCACGAGGCTTCCCGATATCTTCAGAAACATATTACCCAGCTAGAACTATGGTTAAACAGGTGGAGAATAAAGGTAAACGAACAGAAATGTGCTCAGGTAACATTTACTCTACGAAAAGACACCTGTTCCCCCATTACAATCAATAATCAAATTGTTAGTCAAAATTTACAAGTGAAATACCTTGGTATACACCTTGATCGAAGGCTTACATGGAAACACCACATTGACTCTAAGCTAACGCAAATAAAACTTAAACTAACTCAGATACATTGGCTGATTGCCAATAAACATACAAAAAGTTTTGGAAAGTTATATTATTGATAGGAAGTTCACTGGGGCTGTGTCCCACAGGGTAGTATTCTGGGGCCAGTCTTGTTTTTAATATATATTTGTGATATGCCTGTGAGCATCGGCAAATGTAGAGGAATGTATACTCTACATTTGCCGATGATACAGTCTGTATGAGTATACACGAAAACCCTTATGTGGCATCTCGCAATCTCCAGGAACATATTACCCAGCTGGAAATATGGTTGAACTTATGGAGAATTAAAGTAAATGAGCAAAAGTGTGTCCATATAACCTTTACCTTAAGAAGATATACTTTTTCCTTCGTTCGAATCAACAATCAAAATATTCTTCAACATTCTCAAGTGAACTACCTTGGTATACAGCTTGATCGAAAAGACACCTGTTCCCCCATTACAATCAATAATCAAATTGTTCCTCAAAATTTACAAGTGAAATACCTTGGTATACACATTGATCGAAGGCTTACATGGAAACACCACATTGACTCTAAGCTAACGCAAATGAAACTTAAACTAACTCAGATACATTGGCTGATTGGTAGAAACTCAACCCTCAGCCTAGACTGCAAACTATTAATATACAAGTCGCTTTTGAAACCAATATGGTGCTACGGAATTCAGTTATTAGGCACTGCTTTAGCTTCAAATGTTGAGAAAATCCAACGAAGACAAAACAAAAAAAGTTTGATAACATCGGCTCCATGGTACATTAAAAATTAAAATTTACATTGAGATTTAAATATGCCACTAGTGACTGAAGAAATTGCAAAATACACAGGCAAGTACTTAACAAAACTCGAGTCCTATCCTAATGCCCTTGCTCGTAACATCTTGAATTTTACTGGATATATCCGCTTAAAGAAGAGGGACACTACGGCTTTAATACTGAACACTCCAGATGAAACTGCTGGAAAATTCTTTATTTTTTTATTTTTTGCTTAGCACGACTCTTATGTATCATTAATTTACTATTACTAACTTTATGTCCGACGCTGGTCGGGCCTAATAATTATATTTAGATTTAAGATTTGAACACTGGTTGTTCATATTTGAAGATACAATAAAATAATATATGTATTAAAAAAAAATATATATATATATTATAGTAGTTTTACATAATTTAAGCTCTTTTTGCAAATTTTTGATACCACTTTAACCGAAATTTGGTAAAAGTGTGAACACATAAAAAAAAAAAAAAAAAATTTACACTCATACTACATAATTTTTTGTAGCAGGAGAGGGAGCATATATCCCAACTGAAGAACCAACCCCTCTGATACGAGCACATATACATTTATCCAACAATAAAAATACTACACACATACACACTACAGAAATTTTTAGTAAGTGAGTATGTAACTGCAGAAAACATCTATGATTTCAATATTATTGATAGGCAGGCAATGGCGAACCCCTAAATCCCCAATGATGGCATAGATATTTACCTGGAGAACCAAATTTATATATATATATATATATATATGATCACAATATTTTTTTTATTAATACCAAATACCGAACCTACAAATCCCTAATGATGGGATATCAGAAATTATAAGGCAACACCTACATATCTATCAAATACAACGAAATATAAAAGTCAACGCCCCCTCTCTCGCAATTACACACATACATACTCATTTCTGACGTCACAAACCATGACCTCACACAACAGACAAAGATAGAAAGAGATAGATATATTGTTAGAAAGAGACGGAAATTTGCATCCTCCATTACCTATCTACTTATTGATTTTTTAATATTATTTCTTTCAGTTCGGTGTAATCTTGATTGTCAAAATGTGTTGATTCTAAATCAATTTCCGGTCGTAATAATTCTATTGCTGCTATCTCATTTTTATGTTTTCTACTTAATGCATCGGGTACGACGCACGGTGGCTCAGAATCAATTTTCATCGGCCAAAACCTATATTTTTTCTTGACACAGATTTTAAAAATTGTTACGCCATTAGAAAGGAAACATATTAAAACTAAGGTAGCCAAAAAATTTGGTCAAAATATTTTTAGTAGTGGGCGTGGCATGCTGATAAAAACAAAAAATTTATGTTAATTTAAAAAAACAGAAAAATTTCTCATTTTATCTGAAATAAATTACAATTCCTCGAAAACTATTATCGATAAAGGGTTGGGGTCTTTTTTGTTGTGTTGGGTAAGCTGTTAATTTTAAGAAATGATATGTGCGCACCCTGTATAATTTGTAGTTAGAGTGCGATGTAAGAAATTTTAATCCCCCATATTTTCGTAAAACTTGAAGTTTAGTAGTGTATAACTTTTGAAGATCAAAAGGGATAAAAAAAAAAAAAAACCGTAACCCTCCAGAGAAAGACAAAAGTGTCTCCTTTAAGCGTATATATACTTTTGCACCCGCCACGACCCGCCTGTGGAACACTTTTTTTATTTTAATGAAAATACTCAAAAATTATTTAAAAAAATTTTTACCCAAATTGCTAGATAATCTACCTTAGAAATCACGTAAATGCCATTCTACCTGAACAAAATAAAAATAACAATAGCAAACTTATTATTATATACATAACTTTGAATTATAAAAATAGAGATTTATATATTTAATACTGCACACTCCAAATAAACAATCATAAGTACAAATGGCAGGTAGCAAAACGTATTATGTTGATTGTTTTCCTGTAATTTTGTATAGTTAATTGATTTTTGAATATTAGGGTAGGTAGACTGGTTGCTGGGAAGATATAGCTATAAACTCAGGTTCATTTCGAATGTCTTTCCATGCTTACCTGAAAGAAAATAAAGAAGGAGGGATATGGAGCGAGCGGAGGACTTAACTTTATTCGAAAATTGAGAATTTAAGTAGGTAACCTAGATTAGCTTTAACAATTTTATATTGAGTATAGTATATAAGGATAATAATTTGGAAATAAAAATAAGATTCATTCAAATATTTGATTCTACACGTTACTTTTATAGAAAATTAAACTTAAATTCTTACAGCAGTGAAACAGAATTGGACTTACAAAAAAAGTATCTATCGCTAGATAAGTGTAGCGATAGATCTAAGAGGTGAAAACTGAAAAATATAAATGAAGAAAACGGATGTGAAAACATTAAAGATAGTTTACTTTGCCAATTGCGATCACAAAAACAACTAACGAAAGTGGAAGCCGAAGTTAAGGGACTACTACACGACAGAAGTAATACATAACTGAATAATGAATATTTGCAAACAATATTCCAGCCAAACGAATAATAATTATAATTTGCATTTACTATTATTTGAATGAAATAAAGTATAACAATATTAATATTTAATGAATGATATTAAAATAACGTGTTTCTAACGTGTTTTGTGCATTGTATAAAAAGAGGTCGCAATATAAATATCTATGATATATCCATAGATTAAAATTTTTTGAGGTACTAATATTTAGTTTTGAATTATTGTTAAAGTTTCTCATAAATCCATCATAAAAAAATCTAATAACCAGATTTTGGGAAAAATCCTTCATTATACAATACTTAGCGTAAGGGCTTTATGATACCTAATTATAAGTGATACTTAATTATTTTAAACTAGTTTTATGATTCTCATAAGTAGTGTTTAAGTAATTTTTTTAATTCAGTGTCTTGCATATATTCATCTAGTAGAAACGGTTCAGTTATTTATGTCTGCACATGTCTTACATACTTATATATATATATATATATATTAAAATAACCAAGAGTCTATAAGCTATTTATGACTGAAAAAACTAGGCTTATGTATTAAATTTTCAAAAACTTACTTTGTTGTTTTTATAAAAATTATTAAGTTTCATTATAAGGCCTTTTTTATCAAAAATAAAAAGCGCGCATTTCTAAGCAAATTAAAAAAAATATTGAAAGTTCAACTTTAACCTTAAATTTCTCCACAACCACTGTACTGATTTTAATGAAACTAAAACTGGATAAAAGCTTAAGATGTTATCTATCCAGGAAAAAAAATTTAAAAAAATCTTCATTAGTTCAATTGTTACAGCGTTTTGGCCGATAAAAAACGATTCTGAACCACTGTGCGACGTTATCTTTTCCTTTTCTATGTGAAATTTATAAACTTATATCCCTGTAATTTAAGGGCCCATCTTGCTAGTCTGCCCTTCAAGTTAGGTTGTAGCATTAACCATATAAGAGAACTATGGTCTGTGATTACTTCGAATTCGATAGCAACGAAATTTTTCAATGGCTTCCACCGCTGCAAGACATTCCTTTTCAAGCTTCTTTGAATAAAAAAAATCGGACATTCCTGTCCATCATCGTCCAAATGTACTAACACCGCACCAATACCGAAATTGCTGGCATCACAATGTACAAAAAAAATTTGCGTAAAATTAGGGTTTCGTAATACTGGTGCAGTAGTTAGCACACTTTTAATATTTTCAAATGAACGTTGCGCTGACTCAGACCATACAAATTTCTTCTTCTTAGATAAAACTTCGTTCATGGGTAACCTAACCAGACATCCCGCATTAGGCGGGATTATCCCGCTTTTCATAGGTCGATCCCGCCTCGAATTTATGTCCCGCATTATTCCGCTTTTTAGACTTTTGAGATTTTCAATCTCTTATTCAATTTTCATTAATATGTAATTGGAAAAATTCATTCCATTTTCATTTTGAAATGAAAAGAAAGGAAAACTCTTGCGGTTCAATCTTCACTATTTTGTAGAATACAATTCTTGTTATTAACATAAATAGTCATGAGGAATTTCAAAATACTGCATTAAAATATCATCATCATCGCTAGTATTATTTTTAAATAAAAAAATATGATACACTATATGAGACGCACCACGCGTACTTGTTAAATTCTGAAATTTATATCAACAGAGTTATCCCCACAAAATTTCAAGGTCTCCTTATATTAGTTTTCCAGATATCTCACAGTAAATATTTTTTCCTTATGGGTGGTGTCATATTTATATGTCCAATTTTAACTTTTTTATACCACAACGCACATTATAAAAATCGTTACATACACAAAAGATTAAACAGATTTGCCTTGTGAACACATTTTTCATAAAAATTTTTAAACAAAACTACAAAGACAAATAGGCACAAAGGAAAATATAACATCATTTTGAGAGAAGTTGAAGTTACTGTCGTAGATTTTGTTATGGACTTTGGTAATTTCACAGCGATTGTTCCTGAAGTCGTAGACTGCATACAGTTGTTTGGTCATTTAGATGCAAAGATATTCCAAAACACAAAAACTTTGTATAGGAGGTACCACTTAAAACAAAGGAAATCGGTGCAGCCGCTCTTAATTGATGCGATTACAAACGAACGACATTTGATTTTTATTTATATAGACAAATATTTTTGTTTATAAATATTTGTGTTTATTTAAAAGCATTTCTTTTGAGTTTAAAACTCATCCCGCTTTTAAAAAAAATATCTGTTTTTAAATCCCGCTTGTTGGAGGTATTTTCTTCAAAATCCCGCTTTTTGATCGATCATGTCCCGCTTTTTGAAAAAACCATCTGGTCACGTTAGTTATGGGAAACGTAAGCTCGGAAAAATTGTGAATGAACCGCCGATACTAGCCAGCTATCCCCAAAAACCCGCGAAGTTGTTTCAATGTTTTTGGCACCGGCCAATTCTTAATAGATTCCACCTTAGCTGGATCGGTTGATATACCACCCTCGCCAATGATATATCCTAAAAAATTTACCTTCATTACACAAAATTTACTTTTATCTTTATTCAAAGTGAAAGTGTTCAGCCAAACGAACTAACACAGATAAATAATCCTCAAAAGAATCTGACACAACGCAAACATCGTCCATGTATCCGAATACGCAAGTTTTCAGATCGGGGGGAATTATGTCGTCCATAAGAACACATCGTCTGCGGATCGTTACATAACCTGAATGGCATCACGGTAAACTGGTACAGCGGACGACCTGGAATCGTGAATCCGTTGACCCTTCGCACCTACGCACATTACGCAATTTTATTTAAAGAGTCCTTTAAGCCAATGAATAAACAAATTACAGAGACTAAAATTCTACTAAGCAAATTCCGGGCTATTGCGAAAAGGAAATTTAAATAACGTATTTAATAGCAAGTCATGTAATATAACTTCCGATGCTGATGGAATTGCACCTGCTTTGTCTCAACATCCACCCTACCTATGTTCTTTCGACATTATTAAAACACTGTTAATTATTTCCACACAACCCCGATTGTTTTATTCCGACATTTTATTTACTTTTATTTTATATTTCAAGTAAACTTCGTGTTTCCAAATCCAAATAATGCAACTAAAAGCATTAAACTTACAATTTTATCTTATTAGTACATATTTGTATGTAGATAATACTTAATGGTTCCAAGTTAAGCACAATTTACAAAAACAAAATTAAATTTCACGCTAACTAACACTTACTTGTCTTTCTGAGTGAAATCGAATTTGAAATGAATTTACACAACTCTACCATTACACACCGCTATTACTATTATTTATATTTTCTGAGTGTAATTTAATTATACGAGTTCTCGCTGAACCTTCATAGTGAACACACGTCTTAGCTGAGTTTTTTTTTCATATACATACATAACCAAACAAAATATCATTAAAAATATATTCGTAATACATAATATTCGTAATACATAAAACGTGAGCTTGAGCTCGGACTCGATTGTTTGAGTAAAATGTGCTTGTCGTATGCATAATAACTTTTTATGTATTTGCTTTTACTCATTGCTCACGTTTGATCCCGTCTTGCTCAGTTTTAACTAACTTAGATGAGCTTGTGCTCATTTTCATATGCACAAAAACAAGCTTTTGCTTTCTTTTGTGAGATCTTGCTCAAATTTTGTTGAGCCTGCCTTATAGTTGACTCGCATACACTAAAAAGGAATCATGGCTGAATATTTTGTGCCACAAAGAAATACAAAATGTTATCAACAGCTTAAAACAAATTTAGCAAGTGAGGATAAAAAATTATACAAGTTTGTATTCTTAATTATCAATTTTTTTTATATAATTAATAATAAAATGATAAATACATAGGTTTAATGATAGTAGCATCTGCTGTTTGGCTAATTATTTTTTTGAGGAGTCAGAAGAAACACGTGGTGGTGCACTCAGCAACATTGATAAAATTCGACTGTATTTAAGATTTTGTGCAGATCCTAGATTCCAAAATGGTATAGCCACAGATATTGGAGTCCACCAATCAACTGTGTCGCGAACTATTGCGGAAGTTGCGAAACTTACATATATCTGCCAAAGCAAGTGAGTGGATAAAATTCCCGAAAAATGCAGATGAAATAAAAGATGCTCAAATTATTGCAAATTATTGCTTTCCATTTGCAATTGGAGTGATTGATTGTACTCATATAAAAATTAAAAAACCCACAAATCAAAGCGATGAGTATATTTGTAGAAAAGGCTTTCACTCTATAAATGTGCAGGCAACTTGTGATGGAAAAGAACTCTTTACAAGCGTTGACATATCCTGGCCTGGTTCAGTTCATGGCTCACGCATCTTACGAAACAGCGAGGTATGTATAATAATGCAAAATGCAACGAACGATGCATTACTTCTCGGGGATGAGGGCTATGGAATATGCTTATTGCTAATGACACCATTCCGGAACCCAACAACTGACATAGAAAAAATATTCAACAAAGTGTTTACAAGGGAACATGTCATTATAGAACGGTGTTTTGGGCAATTGAAGCAAAGATTTTCGATACTTCAATACAAAATTCGTGTATAGACAGAGTTAGCGCCCCATTTTTTCTACTAAAAATTTAGAAATGTCGTCAGTTTGTATTGTATTATTATTATTTGATTCTACTTCACTTTCACTTGACGACACGTTTGCACTTCAATAACCATTAGACTTTTGATCTTCCTTTGCTCAAGTAATTGCAATTGGTTTGAACTCATTTTTATGAATACGAAATTGAGCAAAAGCTGTTGCTGTTGGGTCGAACTCGACTTACGAGCAATTGCTCACCTGGCTCAACTCAGCGCCTTTACTCGTTTTTATGCATGAGACCCATTAACTTTGATAAATAAGCAAAGCAAATATTGCTAATATTTTTTTACATAGCAAGAAACAAAAACAATCAAAAAACCGCAAACAAAGTGCCTTTGAGGAATACTACACATGAGTACCTCAAAAACAAAAAATTGTGAAGTGAGTTCTAACGGCAGAAATGCCTATTTTACTGTGAGTTCTAAAGCTCTTAATGTTAACAATAAAAATAAAAAATCTGATGATAATCTTTTTCTAACGGCAAAGCCACTTTTTCGTCAGCGATCAACTTCGCTTTGTCCAATGCCAACTAGTGATTCGTTAACATTACAATTGCCTAGTACTTCTTTATATAAGTCAGCGATATCATCCCCTTCGGGCTCGTATACATCACTTAACAAAGTTGTCACTACAGATAATAGTTGCACTAAACCCAAGGTCCAAGTCGGAATGGACAGATATATAACTGTGGTAAAGCGTGGGCGAAGCCCAAATTCTTAAAAATGTCATCTGCTACAAAGATGTCTAAAGATAACAGCGCATCATCAGCGCAAGACAATAACGACAAGCCCGCTGCATCATCGCAAAAGTCGTTTAAGCTACCACCTATCTATCTGAGAGAAAAAAACTCTAACGCGCTTCTAAAAAAACTATTGTCAGCCATTGGTGAAAATACTTTTCACATCATTCCAATTAAACGAGGTAATATTGATGAAACTAAGATCCAAATATATGATGACAAATATTTCCGAAAATTTATTAGTGAATTTGGAAAAAACAAAACAAATTTTTACACTTACCAACTTAAAAGTGCTAAAGGCCAACAAATAGTATTAAAAAGCATAGATTCTTATGTTGACCCCGAAGAAGTAAAAAATTTACTAATATAATTAACAGAGAAAAGCTCCCCCAACCCCTATTTCGGGTCGAACTGAAGCCGAATGACATACAATTGAAAAAAATGAAACTCATCCAATTTACACCGAAAAATCACAGTTGAAGAGCCACGTAAGCGTTCAGGTCCAGTACAGTGCCATAATTGCCAAGAATATATATGGCCACACAAAAACTTACTGTAATTTACCTACACTTTGTGTTATCTGCAGTGAATTGAATGGTTCTGCTGGCTGTACGAAGCCAAAAGATCAAGCAGAAAAAAATGTAGTAATTGTGGAGGTAATCACACCGCTAACTACAGAGGATGTCTTGTATATTCTTTCGTTAAGCGGACTATGGGACAAAAACCTAAATTAGCTCCAGCTCAATCAGCAAACACATACTCCGCCACTTTTCCACCAATGAGCCAACCAAGTACTTCACGTCTATCGTATGCCGATGCTGTTAATACAAATTCTATTCCCACGCAGAAAGTGCCCCACCCAAGTAATTCAACAAATGATAACACAATCTTTAATTTCAGTCGCCTTGAAGCCACTATTGATAATCTGGAGCAAACTATAAACAACTTTACTACAAATATGACTAACATGATGCAGAAAACTCGACTTCAATCATTAATTAACAAACTATGAACACGTTAAAAATATGTTTCTGGAACGCAAGCGGCATTCGCGAACACAAAAATTAACTCGAGCTTGATTACGGAAAAAAGTATTGATATAATGTTTGTTTCTGAGACTCATTTGACTTCGAGAAGCCTTTTTAAAATGAATGGCTACACCTTATATGATACTAAGAACCCGAGAGGAAGAGCATGCGGTTTATCAGCAATTTTAATAAAGTCAAGACTCAAGTACTATATTCTTGATAACATCTGTGCAGAACATTTACAAGCAACTAATATTTGTGTTGACAATTTTTGAACAAATCTCGTTATATCATCAATTTACTCCCCTCCAAGATTCTCAATCACTGAGGATCAATACGAGGATTTCTACAAATCTCTTGGGCCTTGTTTCGTAGCAGCTGGAGACTACAATGCAAAACATACTTTCTGGGGTTCGCGCCTTATTACACCAAGAGGAAGAGCGTGGTTGAGTACAATTTCAAAAATGAGATTGGACGTCATTTCGAGTGGAGAGCCCACTTACTGGCCTACAGACATCCAAAAAATTTCAGATGTTATAGATTTTGGAGTCATGAAAAATATTTCTAGGGATTTAGTTCAAGTCGAAGCTTCTCGAGATCTCTCCTCTGATCACTCTCCGACTATCGTTACAATCTGTAACTCACTTAGAAATGATTTACCTCACCCATATGTGAAGATGATCAATCGTGTTAATTGGCTGAGATTCAAAAAATATCTTAGTAGTCATTGCACGAAAAACATAATGCTACGAACATCCGATGATATTGCATCTCACACTGCGAATCTTAACGAAAATATTAAGCAGGCTGCTGAACATGCTACTATCTCCCACCCGCAGATTGGGTTTAATAGAATTTATTCTACGGATATTGAACGTCTCGTTTGTGAAAAAAGAAGAGCTAGAAGGGAATGGCCTCAACACAGATCACCACAACATAAAATCAGATTTAAAGAGTGCACTCAACGACTCCAAGAGTTGCTTGCATATGAAAAAACTGCATCCCGTTGAGTTTAAACAAGTGATACTGAAAAAGGTAACATATTTTCTGTGCATTTAAAATCCGTTTTTACCCCAAAGACATGCACAGGCGTTGTTGATTTGCAGTGTGTATTAGCTCTACCCCCTCGACCCTTAAAGTTTAAGATGCATGAGGTACAAAAACTAATTGATGAACTCAACCCAAAGAAAGCTCCGGGTATTGATGAAATTAGTAATCAGATGTTGATGAAGTTGCCTCGTATTGCAATTAGAATACTGTTATTAATTTTTAATGCCATTTTACGACTGGAGTATTATCCACACCACTTGGAAACTTGCCAAGGTCAAAATGTTTCCAAAGTCGGGCAAAGATCTTACCAAGGCTGAGTCATACAGGCCAATAAGTTTACTGTCAACAATGTCAAATCTCTTCGAAAAGCTACTGATGATAAAATTTTCCCCAATTCTAACTGATAATGCGTGCATACCAGATCATCAATTTGGGTTTAGAAGTCAGCATAGCACCATTGAACAAACGCATAGATTGGTTCAATTTATAAGAACATTTGAAGAAAAGTAATATTGTTCTGCCCTCTTTATTGATGTTTCTCAGGCATTTGATAAAGTGTGGCATGAAGGCCTAATTTTAAAATTGAAGACATATCTACCAATAAACATTCTTAATCTTTAACAAAGTTATATTCTTGCCCGGAAATTCACTTTTGTGGAAGGAGACTTCATGAGTGTGCCCGAATCAATCTCATACCGTGTGCCACAGGGGAGTATACTGCGGATAGTTTTGTATTTGATTTATACTTGTGATATGCCTGTGAGCAGTAACATCCACACATCTACATTTGTCGATGATACAGCCTGCCTTAGTATGCACGAAAACTCTCGCGAGGCATCTCGATATCTTCAGGAACATATTACCCAGCTGGAACTATGGCTAAACTTATGGAGAATAAAAGTAAACGAACAGAAGTGTGCTCAGATAACATTTACTAAAAGATACTTGTTCCCCCATTAGAATCAATAATCAAATTGTTCCTCAACACTGACGTGAGAAATATCTTGACCGACGGCTAACATGGAAACACCATATTGAGTATAAGCTAACACAAATGAAACTCAAATTAACTCAAGTACATTGGCTGATTAGTAGAAATTCCACGCTGAGTCTGGATTGTAAACTTTTGATATCCAAGTCGCTGTTGAAACCTATATGGTACTACCGAATACAGCTATGGGGCACTGCTTCAGCTTCCAGTATAGAGAGAATCCAACGAAGGCAAAACAAGATTTTAAGACTAATAACATCGGCTCCATTTTACATCAAAAATTCAAATTTACATCGTGATTTAAATATGCCACTAGTGACTGAAGAAATTAAAAAATACGCAGGCAAATACTTAACAAAACTCGAGTTTCATCCTAATTCACTTGCTCGTAACATCTTGAATTTTACTGGACACGTCCGCTTAAAAGAGAGGGACACTATGGCTCTAATACTCAACACTCCAGATGAAAGAGCTTGAAAATATTTTTGTGCTTAATACGATATTTATGTATTATTGATTACTATCACTAAGTTCATGCCTGACACTGGTTGGGCCTAATTATTATATCTAGATTTAAGATTTGAATACTTATTATTAGTTAATTTTTTGAAGATATAATAAATAAATATACGCATAGAAAAAAAAATTAAAATATATATCCGCATGTATATGTGTTCCCTTTTCTGTCGGTATGTCCGAGTCTGTTAGGGGTTCCCGTATAGGTTGTCTTTCGTATCTGCCAAAAAGACGTGGAGTAAACTTTTTATTATATGCTTTACATTGTTGTTTTATTTCAGGCCAGTAACGGGTTTTGAGTATTTCTTGCATATTATTCTTATAACCTCGATGAGCTCTGTCGTATGTATTTTTTACTATTTCTTTTTGTCTATCATTGTTCTGACCATCGATTAGTTTTGTTGGTGTAAATACAAATTGTATGCTGTTGAATGTGTTTTTTTTTTTATTAAAGTGCTTGAAGTGCGTGAAGTTTATCATGTGCCTAACTTTATTAGAGAAACACTGTACGTGTTCTCGTTGCAATTATCTTCTTATTTCGTATAAATTCGATTTGTAATGCGTATGTGTTAAATGGTCGTGATACTTGTTTAATGAACTCTACTGGTGAACTCTCGTCTGAGTGTGATGTACTAATTGTAGATGAGTTATTTCTTGTCTCGAGAGGGCGTCGGCTACAACGTTTAAGTGACTTGGTTTATATACTAATTTTGCACCAAAGTCTTCAATTATAGTTTTCTATTTCCTTAATTTTATGTTTGGGTTTTTTTCTGATGTAGCAAATGTTAGAGACTGGTGATCGGTATAAATCGTTAAATTAGCTACTCCAGATATGTAGTTTCTCAGTCTTTGTAAAGACCAGATGATTGCTAAGAGTTCTTTTTCATTAGTACTATAATTTTCCTCTGTTTTGCTTAAGGTGCGTGATAGAAAGAATATTGGTTTTTTCTCCTGACTAAGGACTGATCCAAGTGCTGTATTGGATGCGTCCGTTGTTAGTTCGAAAGGTTTAGAATAATCAGGTTGAAAAAGTTCTACCTGTTATTTTAAGTTTGTTTTTAAGATGTCAATAGCTTTTATTGCCTGTTCGTCAAGTTTTACTGGGGTATTTTTGCTTTGATTCTTTCCTATTTGTCCGATGTCTCTTAAATGTACTGTCAAAGGTTTGGCTATACCAGCGTATCTTTTGACGAATTTTCTATAGTATCCAGTCATTCCTAAAAATCCTCTTAATTCCTTCAATGTTTTAGGTATTGAATAATTATTTATTGCTTCCACTTTTTCTGGATTTGTGCTAATTTTATTATATTTATATGACCTAAGTATTCTACCTCCGTTTGCAAAAATTTTGATTTTTCTGCAGAAGTCCTTAATGTGGCTTTATTCAACGCATCAAATATTATTCTAATATGCTTCATATGATCTTCAAGTAGAGCTGGCAAACTATCGATAGTACTATCGATAGTATAGATAGTTTGGTTTCCATTAGACTATCGATAGTTTTTTCTCGATAGCGATACTATCGCTGAAAAAAATTATTACCAAATCGGCAATCAACTCGATAAAATTTAACATATTAGATTTCTTGTATTGAAAATACATATAAGTACATATCGCTCGTTTCGTAACTGTACTGAGTTGTAAGTAAATTGAAAACCAAACTCATTTTTTTCAAAACTAGTTTTTTGTTTAAATAAATGAGCGATTTGTATTGAAAAATGAAATTCAACATTCCTATAGCATGTTCACACGGATAGCAAATATCAAGGTTTGCTCTCTCATTCACGATTCGCTGAACATTGATTGAACTATAAAAAAGTAATAATAATAATTTGGGATTACTAGTGCGTTAAAAAATTTTAAACTTAAATTGTAACAATTCCCACAAAAAACACTAATTATTAACTTGACAGCACCCGGTCAAAAAATACTTGTGTGGCAACACTCTATTCTTGAATAGCTGTTGTTGTTATTTACATTTATTTTCTTTACATACTCTTACAACTGCAATTTGAAGCTGAAAAAAAGTCAGCCAATGTAGTAATGATAAAGTAAGAAAATAAAAAACATGTTGATTATTGAGTTCTTGTTTCAACTTTGTTATTTGTTGAGCTTCTCATTAGCTTAAATGAAAGTTCAACATATTAACTCTAGTTGTTCTAAGAAATTTTTGGGTAAAGGTTCCATGATGATCTGCATTAGCAACAGTGAAATGCACATAGGATCCAGCTAAACCCCTCAATAATCAATTTCAATGTATTTTTATTAAAAAAATATTTTACTTAATAAGTAAAATAATAATTTGGGATTACTAGTGCGTTAAAAAATTTTAAACTTAAATTGTAACAATTCTTACAAAAAACACTAATTATAAAAAATTTTGTTTCATTCTGAATCTTAATGAATCTTTTTATCTTTTTCTGAACTGGCTTGTAAAACAAAATTATTACATTGAAAAATTAGAATCAAATTAAACATAAAATTAATTATTTATAATTTTAACCTAATTTTTTTTAGCCATCTATATAAATCAAAAAGAACTAACTATCAAAACTAATCACGAATGCGTCGTGTGAATGGCATGATTTGCTATCGTGATTCATAGACCAAACAAAGTGGTTACCGTGTGAACAAAATTATAAAAATAATAAAATAATTCGATACTATCGATAGTATCGATAGTTTTCCAACAAACTATCGAAAATATCGAATGGCGTGACTATCGATAGTTTGCCAGCTCTATCTTCAAGTGTAGAGGAATATATAAGTACATCATCTATATATAGATATGCGAATTTCCCTATGTATTCCGTGAGTATGTCATCTACGCATCTTTGAAAGATTGAGGGTGCATTTTTTTAAACCAAATGGCATACGAATAAATTCATATTTTCCTCCATTTACACAAAATGCTGTTTTCTTTCTATCTTTTTCCGCTATTTTTATTTGATGGAATCCAGATTTCAAATCTAATGTAAAATATCTGGCTTTTCCTAAGTATTGTATTGTCATGTTGACATCTGGTATTATATATCTGTCCGTAATCGTATTTGCATTTAGTTTTTGGTAGTCAATAACCATTCTTTTCTTTTGTTTCCCTAATTCGTCCAAACCCTTTTTTGGGACTGTTACTCTTTTGAATTATTCCTTCATGTAATAGTTTCTTAATTTCCTTGTTAACGAATTCATTATCTGATATGGGGTATGGGTATTGTTTTGTCCATATTGGTTCCTCATTTTTGGTTCTAATTATGGCTTCAATAGTTGTTGTAAAGGATAATGGTCCTATGCCATTGTTTTCCTTCATCAGATTATCTATTTCTTACCTATATTTTTCTTCTCCTACAATATAATTTAATTTAGGTTGCCTATCACTACTCATTGTGGTTAAGGTCATGTCCCTTAAATTAATTTTGGCATTAAGTATTTTTAACACTTCTAAGCCCAAAATCATGTCAAATGATTCTATGTTTTCTAATTCACAAAATGTTATTTCTTTGTTTATTAGTTTGATTACTTTTTTGGTATCTATCATGGAAAAACCATCATAGTTTAAATTATCTAATCTTAAGCTATTTATCGTTTGTTTTTCCGGTTCTGCATACATGCTGGTGTTGTCATCTTCATGTTGTTGTGATGATTGGTTGATCCTTTATTGTTTATTACTCTGGTAGTGGCCGCTACGCTCTCTTTTCCATGGTGGATTAGTTGGACATGGCCGATGTTGAGTGTTGTATTGCATGTCGATTCTTCTTTGTGCTTCTATGACTTGTCTAGAGTTTGTTTCCATTGGCGCAGGTCTTGTTTGTTGGAATCGTTGTGGTGTTTGTTGAAATCTTTGGAATTCATAATTAGGGCGTCTGTGATGTTGTAAATTTTGGTTACGTGTATTATATTGTTGTGGATTTTGGTAGTTAAAATTGGAATGATGTAAGTTCTGATGTTGTGAATAGTGATGTTGTGAATAGTGTGGGTTAACTTGATGTATGTGGTTATTACGACTTCGATTATTTCCAATATCGTGGAATAGTCGTAGATTTTGGTGATGATTATCGTGTTCTATCGTTCTTGCCACTGCGTATGCATGCTCTAAGTTATTAAGTGTGTTGCCATACAGAGTTGACCTTATAAATGTATTTGTACATCCTGTTGTGAACACATGTACTGCTTCCTCGTTTGAATTTCTTATCATTGCATCAATTGTATTTGGTTTTTCACCAGACATTAAAAATTTTGGATGTTATTAGATTTAGTGCCTGGTTTATTCTATCGTGATATTCTGATAGAGATAGTTTGCCTTGTGTAATTCTCCTCATTTCTTCCTGGAGTACATAAAGGGGTCTCATACCAGCATACGTGTAGTCCAGTATATTTCTAATTGCATCGAAATTAAATGGTGTGTTGTTATTTATTAGTATATCAGATGATTGACCTCTGATTTTAGATTTTGCCGTAGACAAAGCCTTTGAGTAACGGCTATGACCTTCAAAATGTTTGATGTCTTTCATTAGTCTGGAGGCATCTTCTCTCCATGCTCTGTATTCGGTTTGTTGAGCGGTAAATATTGGAAGAGCTTTAAAAACTTCCAGCGATATATCTTCACGACTTTTATAATTCGTGACGACGTCTTCCAGTTTGTCTATTTGTGTTGCTTGGTATGGAGAATTCATTTCTAAAGTTGCTATTTTTTCCATCATATCTTTATAGGAGTTTTCCATTTCGTGGAGTCTCGCGGAGAGGGTTGCTACTAGGACTTCGTTATTTGTAGCCATTTCTTCGGTATTGTAATATCGATTTTTATCGTATAGCTGTTCCGTTTTTTGTCTTTTCATTGGTTTTATCCTTTCATAAGGAATAAAATTTTGTTTCACACTGTGTTGAATATTCACTGCTGCGACAGGAATTATTTCTGTGGTCCGCTCAAAAAGTATAAATTTTATTATACTCCTGCCAGAATCGCCAATTAATGTTTTGTTATATAATTAAATTAAAAAAAATTTTTTCCTCGACGCGTATGCGCCTCACTTTTTTATATTTATTTAATTCAAAAATATCTTAAACTACACTTAAACGAGTTATGTTTAGTTCACATGCTAAATCTTCACTCCCCCGACAATTTTCAAATATATTTCTTAAATACTAAAATAATTCATTTCTTATCATAACTTATTTCTATTTATGTAGTACCTACATTTAACATTATAAATCTTATTTCTTTGTTTCTCAAACAAGATAGATCATGTTTTGTTTTTTATCTTTAAGGGTGTTTCTAATTCTAAAACTAGAACAAAGGAATATTACATTTTTTGTATTTGTATTTATACACACATAGGTAGTTTCTTTGTTTGTTAGACTAAACTATATTTTACATACATAATTTCTTATCTTAGTATTAACGTCCTTGAGCCTGACCTTTATATGTATACTTTCCTTTGCCTCATTAGTTTTATTTTTCATTGCCTTGTAGTTGTTAATAATTGTATTTCTTTTCATTGTTTTTTTTAGTGGTATTATTTGTTTTAATATGTCCGAGTTTATGTTTTTATATACAGTTGAAAAGTCTAAATCTAAATCTAGTTAGTGGAAATTCGTCATTAACAATTCGGACGTTCAGATTCCTAAAGCCTACTACTAGTCTCCATTTACTTTTGTCTTTCGTGTTATTCATGAGTACCAAGAGGTTTGGAGCACTGTATGGGCTAATTAGTGCTTCTATTATGTCATCGTAGTCTGTAGTTTTTTTATGTACACTGTAGTGTGGTCTGATGTCATGATTTTTGATTGTAGATTTTTTTCACTATTCTTTTCCTATAATACATGAGTGAAATGCACTTTGTCTGTCAATTCTTTCATTGTTTATGTTTCTGTAATTTAATATCTGATAGTCTTTAAGTATTTTAGTGTTAAATTGAATGAATAGCTTTTGAATTTAATGTGTTCAAAATTTGTAGATAAACATATATTTTTTGGCATATTAATGTTTTTAAGTTAATGATACATAATTATATTTTTATAAGAGTTCAAAATGTTTTTATTTTAAAAAAAGTATAATTTATTCTAATATTGAGAAAAGTTAAGTATGTGTACAATTTAATACAAATAGCTAAAAAAAATATTTTTGTCATCCACATAAACGTTTTGTGTTCTAATTGGAGTGCTGACATTACAATTGAAGTACTTTTCCGTTTAGCCTTTAAAAAGTGTGATTTAGTTTCATTATTAGTTGGTAATTTCAAAAACTTATTTCGAATGTAAAATTCTGTATTTATGCAGACATCTTGTTGCCTTGTTTTGCAAAGCTATTGCAAAGCTTTTGCAGGTATTTTATATTTGACATGTTGTTGTTTCGTGTTGAAAAGGTATTGCAAAGTTTCTTTTGTAGGTATTTTATATTTTGTATAACTAACTCGTTATCCGCTGATTGTAGGATAATTTCATTGTTTATCAAAATTTCTTGTTGTTCCGTTGCAGTTTTTAATTTTTTGTCAGAAGTTTATTTTTTTTGTACGTTGCAGAATCTCGGTCGCAGGATCGTGGTCTCAGTGGTCTAAGGATCTCAGGATCGTGTTTGCAGTTGTCTCAGGATCGTGGTTGCAGTTGTCTCAGAATCGTGGTTGCAGAATCGCCATGTAAAGGTCGAAGCACCTGTTTTATTTTTCAGGATAGCCATGTAAAGGTTGAAGCATCAGTTTTATTTGGCAGGATCGCCATGTAATGGTTGAACTATAAGTGTTTAAAGATTGGTCCTAGCGTGTCTCGTGTCGTGGTGTATATTGTCCTATAGTCCCTTTTTTAGTTTTAACAGCTGTCAGGGAGACCAGCTTGTGCCAAAAGTTTGGAGAATTTAATTACTCATAGATTTAATATGTATAAACAAATTTCATCAGCATGTCCACCAAAGAAGTAAAGCATGTAGATCATTCAAAAATACAAAGCACACATGATCAACCGTAACAAACACACATTTGAAAAATTCCCACAGTCAAACAAATATTCAGCAACTAAATCTGACACTGTTGCTAAGTAGCAACACAACTGGAAATTTAATCGATCAGACGAATATTTGTTTCTAAGGAGAATTTAAAAAACATTATCATGTTATTACATTTGTTTGTAGATTTATATGTACGTATGTACATATGCATGTACATCTGTATGTAAGTATATCAAACAAAACTTTAAGACAAAATTGAGATGTCCAGCATAAGCATGCAAAAATATACAGTACTTTTCGCTTATAGTCACATCCATTAGTTGCACGCAATGTTGTGACTATATCGCTAATGTCATTATAAGCCTAATTTTTTTATATGCCACAATATGGCATATAAACAAAATCGGATATAAGCAATCTATGTGATTACGTATTGTATACGTAATAAGCAAACACTTTGTACGTTAAAAAAAAATTTTTGATTGCCCTCAAAACTCCATTAAATATTTTCTAAATGAAATAACGAAACTTCAAAAAGTTAAATATGTAATACCTATAATAAAAACCATTCATAAAAAATAACAAAGTTTTTAATTAAAAAATCTATTATTTTAGTTTGGCTTAATTTCAACGAATTTTTCTATTTCGTCAAACATTTTATTGGTTTGTGGCTTAAACAGCTAATTTTATCTAAATGTATGTGACAATATCCTAAATAATTTGCATGTAAGTAAGCTTTAAATAACCACACATAGATGGCATATATGTCAAATGTGGTTATATCGCTAATGGACTATATCCTTAATATTTTGTATGAATTTGCTTATAGAGGGCTATTAAAACGTATATTTTAGACTATATCGCTAAATGGACCATAAGCGACGTGACTTTAAGCGAAAAGTACTGTACATAATTTCACATCAACCACTTTATGTAAACAAATAGCGAACAAATTTGAGGGACAACAT
Organism: Nowickia ferox; assembly: GCA_936439885.1. NCBI lineage: Eukaryota > Metazoa > Arthropoda > Insecta > Diptera > Tachinidae > Nowickia > Nowickia ferox. The sequence continues at coordinate 64,070,759 of OW387023.1, read as the reverse complement.
AGAAGCAATCTCGAGCATGCATACTTCTCAAAATTTAATGTAAACAAATATTTATTCGTATGTCTGAATGTATTTATGTATATCAAATGTGTATACATACATACATAGATATGTATATAAATGCGATAACAAAAAATCTATTTCTTTATCATTACTTGACAACCATTTTTTCTTCATTTCATTTTTGTTAATCATTCATACGGCAGCGAGTACACGAGGCGATCTCAAGATAGACAGACGAAGAGGCGTATAGCATAGATGAATGCCAGGCACACAAAAATATGAACAAAATTTATCACCAAGTATCAAACTACAAGAATTCCAAGGACAGACACACAGAACCTAACGCGCCACCGACAGCCTCCAAATATATACAATCAAACCGAAATCAATACGCATCACAGACGGACGAAACACAAACGCAATATATGTAAACAAACACCAAATATAAACATACACACATCAAACAAGACCAACACCCCCATTAATTTTTTATCACCTAATTAATTGGCTAATTAACATCAGTTTTATTACCACATTAAAATTAATGGGGGTACCTCATACACTATTCAAGTACTATTTATGATATATACAAAGATTTACTTAATGCATACAATAGAAAAGTTCATCATACCATTAAAATGTCTCCGATTAAAGTCAACTCAACAAATGAGCAAAAGCTACTAAATACAGTATACAGTAATTTGAAGATGTACAAAATGTCGAAATTTAATGTTGGAGATCATGTACGCATAAGCAAATATAAGCATACATTTGAAAAAGGTTATACTCCAAATTGTACCACAGAAATTTTCACAATTACAAGAGTTCAAAATACAAATCCTGCAACATACATATTAGAAGATTATCTTGGTAATCCTATTAAAGGTGGATTCTATACTGAAGAACTTTCGAAAACTAGATATCAAAATACATATCAAGTTGAAAAGGTTCTAAAGGAAAGGAGACATACGTTAAATGGATGGGATTTTCTAAACAACACAATTCTTGGATAAGTAAGGATGAAATATTACAGCCGAACACCATCAACAACAATAGCAGTAATATTAAGAAACTAATGTTAATTTTAAAATAATAAAATGAAATAAATATGTAAATCATACTTATAAAACATATGTTATACTAAACTTTATTTATTTGTAACCTTACAGTGATAATGTCAATAACACTTACTCTGAGCTCTAACTCATCAGAATTATCTCATCTTATTATTCATACAACAGTATTCCAGATCTAGACACCTATAACAATATGTTCCATATAGGGGAACATAAAATTGAAATACCAATTGGATCTTATGAATTGTATGATATTGTAGATTGTATAGAAGAACAATACAAACGACTCTCCAGAAAATAAGATTTTTATTTAAGCCAATAACAACACAATGCAAGTTAAAGTTAATATAGGGTCCGCCAGATAACTTTTTTTTGAAAACAGGGCGCAAAACATCGAGTGTGGCTTCGGCTGTGTGGCACGTAGCGCCCGTTCTATTCAAACCAAATGTTGCCAATATCCTCCTATTCAATTTTTGTGAACAAAAATTCGTTCAACATGGCCTGATAACGATCGCCAGTGACTGTAACGGCCACTCCTTGCTCATTTTCGAAAAAAAAATGGCCCGATGACTCTGGACCAAAATCCGCACCAAACAGTGACTCGTTTTGGGTTTCAATGTATGCGTGCGGGTCTTCTGTGCCCCAAATGCGACAAGTTTGCTTGTTTACATACCCGCCAAGATCAAAATGAGCTTCATCTGAAAAGATGATTTTTTTGGCAAAATCGGTATCTTCTGTAAGTCGATCGCAGGCCCACTTGGCGAAGCGAAAACACAACATATTCGTTCAGGGGAAGGATAAAACTAATTATCTGTCAAATCAGACATGAGCTAAGTGTTACCATTCACGAAATAAGCACTAGTTTAAAAAAACGTTAGATGGCGGACCCTTTAGTTCCAGGGATCCTGTATATTTTAATAAAGACAATACAATTGGAAAACTTTTAGGATTCAATAGCAAAATCCTAACACCAAACAAATATTATTACTCAGATCTTCCAATCAATATTTTTAAAGTGCATCTTTTGCGAATTGAAAGTAGTATTGCTATTAATACATACTCGTATATGAATAACTCCAAATCGCACACACTTCATGAATTTCCGATTAATGTGTCTCCAGGCTATATAATAGATGAGGTCTCAAGAAATCTCATCTAAATACCTGTAAACGCCCGAGACGTAAGTTCACTAGCGCTGCGCGTAGTTGATCAGCACGGCGATTTAATTAATTTCCGAAGAGAGGAAATTACAATACGAATACATTTAAGGCCAACAAAATAATAATAATATACAACACAAATACATTGAAAAATAAAGCAGTAACAAAAACAACAACATTAAAGCAACCAGTTCAACAGAAAGCAATAACAACATCAGTAGTAGTTGTAAAATGGGCGTCCGGGGCCAATTAAAATTTGTGAAATTTGGGTAATTAAAATTTGAAATTTGTAAATTTCAATGCAAAATTTTAAAATTTGGGTAATTAAAATATGAAATTTGAGAAATTCTGTTTTTTGTTTACATTAGGAGTTTTTTCGTTTAAATTAGGAGTTTTTGTTTACATTAGTTGTGTGAACGTGTGTTTTTTTTTTGTGGTAATGTATTAAAAATCATGAAATTGGTTTTTCCAAATGCCGACGCCAAAACATCAATATTTTTTCCTAATACCGACGGGAAAATCATGAAATTGATTTTTCCAAATGCCGACGGGAAAACGTGAAAATTAGTTTTTCCTACTGCCGACGGGAAAATCATGAAAATGATTTTTTCTAATGACGACGGGAAAGTTGTGAGTGTTGTCAGACTGAGGAAATTTGTGAATGTCCGTGATTGGCGGTGGGCGGGGTGTTGTTGAAATCTATTATATATGTAACTGGGGGAACTTGTGAGCATATGTGTCTGTTGGAATTTAACCCAAGCTGTGATTGGCGGGGGGCGGGGTGTTGTTGTAATATGTATCCGTGGGAATCTGTGTGTGTATATATATTTATGTATGCTGTATTTGGAAATTTAAGGCTTAGCGTGATTTACGAGGTGCGAAGTGTTCATGTTATATCTAAACGTGGGAATCTGTGTGTATGTATGTCTCTAAGAGTTTAAGTCTGATCGTGATTAATGAGAGGCGAGGTGAGGGTGTTCATGTAATATCTAACCGTATTTGTGTATGTATGTCTGTAGGAGTTTAAGGCTGATCGTGATTTGAGGTGGTTGACATTGATCGATTGTATGTGACCTTGAGAATTTGTGCATGTAAATCTGTAGGAATTTAAGGCTGTCCTTGATTTGAGGTAGGTGAAGTTGTGTTGAAATAGTTTACATTTTTCGTAGATGAATTCTAGTATATGTGTGTATATGATTTTCTCACGCTAGTATTTACATGTGCGTAGAAATAAATTGTTTCTCATATAGACATTTGGTGCTATAAAATATTATCATATATCTGAACTTCACTAATCTTAGTATATTTTTCATATTGGATGATGCGATTGCTTTATATTTTGTCAAGCTTAAATTTGACCAGTGTTAAAGTCTGTCGGTCAGAAATTTGTTTATATTAAGATAAATATTAATTTCAGATTTTGTAAAATTCTGGTGTACGATCGTGGCGATTTTGTGTGTTTGGATGTGTGTGTGCGGTATAGAGTTTGGCTGTCTGTGATAAGTTTGTTTATTTAAGTACATTTGTCTTCTTTGACTAAGTGGCTGTTCAAGCGTCAATAGCTTGTAGGACGGTTTGTATGTTTTCATGATGTAGATATGTAAGTGTGATTTTTAAGATCCAATAAATACTTGAGCATGGGTAAGAAATTTCATAATATTTGCACATATGTATCTACAAATTGATTTTATATATGTATGTATGTATATACAAATAAGTCTGTGGTTCCCTGTTTAAATAAATTTTTTGTCATGTGCGGTCTTTTATTGTTGTTGTAAATATTCGCCTGGTCTTTTGTGTATAGAAGTGAAATATCTCCATAGTTTTTTGATTTGAAATTAAAAAACGTTCTTTTAATTTTTAGATGTATTTATTTAAAAGTTTGTGAGGAGTTTCTGTTTTAAGTAAAATTTAATTCCTTTCTAGTTGTAGTAACTATAGTAGAAATATTTAATATATTTAATTTCCATTTGTTAGAAATATTTCGATATAGAAATTTTTAAAACCATAGGCTTTTTTTCTTTACCTTTTACATTTACTTTAGAACATCTTGCATTGACTTTTAAAAGTTGCCATTCATTTTGAAATGAAATTGATGTAGCAGTCTAGCTTAATTGATGATAGCTTTTTTGTTAGCCAGTTTGCTTCTTTTTACCTTTTTTTATTGATAAACATTTAAAATTAAAATAGAGTTTTATGATGAAATTGTTATACTCATTATTGTTGAAAACATCCGCTACTTCTTTTTATAATGAAAATCATTCGAATTAGTTTTAAAACCTTGCTCGTCTATTAAAAACCATTTTTTTCATTCATATTACTTAATTTAAAAGACTTTCCGGACTTTCTATTATTCGATCATCAGTAAAAATGCAGTAGCTGAGGTCCTTACTTGCTGCTTCAAATTAAATTTCTATATCAATTGGTCCGCTATTGAATAAAAGGAGCTTTCATCTTAAACTCTGATGCAGTTACAATCGCTTGAAATTCTTTCATATACGAGTAGTAGCTTTGTTGGAATCTTAGATATACGTATATCATATAGAACTGAATAACGTTCACTTTTAAATTTTATGTTAAGATCAACATATAGATATAAGACTGAATTTAAATGTACTTTTAAATTAGTCAAATCACAATGAACACACTTATTTTCTTCTTGAAAAGCGATCAACAGAAAACGAAGTCGTTTTCTGTGAATTTAGGTCTAGCCTCTCCGCGGTTCCTCTAGTATAGTATAGTAGGAATATGAATTCATAAAAACTAATCAAAAAAATTATATCAGTAAGTAAAAACTGACAGATTATTTGAAGTACTACAAAAAATGTTGCGTCATTAATATTCGGTTTTCTGATGAGTAAAGAAAAAATCAAGGGAGTATGAACCGTTTTGATTATAATTAGTCCTTGTAAGGATATTTATCTCATCAGAGGACTTCACTTAAACAATTTGATATATTTTGAATTAAAAAAATACTCGCACATGATATTTTTTCCGAATATCACTTTAGTTTTCCTCCCAGTTGTAACTAAAGTCGAGAATGTGTCACAGACTTTACGGGATGAATTTGAATTTAAACTTTGATAAATATTAACATCTACCACTTCTTGGGTAAGATGAACTATTTTGAGACAATTACATGCAAGCTATACCTGAAAAGGGTTGTTGTATGACAAGGGTCATATAATTCGTAATACTGAAATGTGTTAAAAATATCTCGTTTCGTTTTATAATGTTTATAAAATTCTCTTAATCTATTCAAATACTGTCTGCAGTTGACAATTAATGAATAAAACTTTTAATGTTTGATCCTATTTGCTCCCATCAGATATAAAAATAATGTAGAATCCTGATTGTAAGGATAATAATCACCATGTAATGCTTTTGTTTACCATTTCTTTAAAATTATTTGATCTTATTTACCCGAGTGTTTTCCATTACACTATTATTTCATTACTGTATACCAATTTTAATAATAAGCGGATGTGATACTGTGGCAAAAACTGAACGAGGATCTAAGACCAGAGAATCGGAGGGTAACAAGGTGATGCATAGTTGGATGTAAACTTGAAAATTTTATATTTTTTAGCTAAATATATATTTTAGAAAGAATTTAAATATATTTATGAAGATTTAGAAGTGTTATCCTGCCAAACGAGATATTTTTAACACATTTCAGTAACACGAAGGATATGACCCTTGTCATAAAACAGCCCCTTTCAGGTATAGCTCGCATGTAATTGTCTCAAAATAGTTCATCTTACCCACGAAGTGGTAGGTATTAATCTTTATCAAAGTTTGAGTGACAAATTCATCCCGTAAAGTCTGTGACACATTCTCGACTTTAGTTACAATTGGGAGGAAAACTAAAGTGATATTCGGAAAAAATATCGTGTGCAAGTATTTTTTTAATTCAAAATATATCAAATTGTTTAAGTGAAGTCCTATGATGAGATAAATATCCTTACAAGGCCTAATTATAATCAAAACGGTTCATACTCCCTTGATTTTTTCTTTACTCATCAAAAAACCGAATATTAATGACGCAAAATTTTTTGTAGTACTTCAACTAATCTGTCAGTTTTTACTTACTGATATAATTATTTCGATTAGTTTTTATGAATTCATATTCCTACTCAATTGCTAAATAAAATAATGAAAGAAATTTTTCAGATTAAACGTTTGCCATTGTTTGGTAGACTTTTTATTGATAGTAAATCTGAAAACCGAATATTAAATAATAACACTAACTGTAAATATAGGGTGGGCCAAAAGTTACCATGGGGCTTAAAAGTTTAATAACTTTTTAGTTTATTAATTTTTTTTTTTTCTCAGATTATATAATATACAAAATGGAAATTTTTTTTTTTTTTTTTTGGATTTTCAGAACCCCAGAATTCAAATGAAAATGAGCTTCATCACTCATAATCATAATCGCCCATCAGTGCGAAGCTGAAAACGGTGGTCATTTAAGAGACACTATTTTTCATACTTAGTGAAAAAAAAATTCCATTTTGTATGTTATATAATCTGAGAAAAAAAATAAAAATAAAATTAATAAACGAAAAAGTTATTAAACTTTTAAACCCCCTGGTAACTTTTGGCCCACCCTGTACATATATTCGCATATATGTAGATATATATTCATTTACATATGGACATTGTTATAAGCCATAATCGGCATACAAATTATACAATATATGTTTAAAATGGGAGTCCCTATAACCCCTTTTTATTTTAAAACAGCTGGGGGGGTCCCAGCTAAAACTTAAGCGTTCAAAAGAACTGCCCAAAGAAGTTTTGAAACTTTAAAAGAAACAAGACTAAAGAGCCGATTTATGTTAATCAAATTAAAGTCTGATTTTATTTTGGTTTTTCTTTGGCTTATATACTAATTTTGAAAATAAATCTTAACCTCTCTAACTTATTCTATACATACAAATATTATTGTTTTCTCTTTCAATACTATGAAGGATCGTATTCACATTTCCGTTTGACCAATCATCTTGTTTTATATTTATAATTGCACTCAAACAGAAATGTGTCACTGAAATAATTATTCGTAAGCATTTCAGCATTGCACCATGCATGCATACAACGAAAGTAACGTTATTGATACTTTATTAGTTCTTTATTGCATTCATTGTGCAAGCATTATCAATTTGTGTGATACACTACACCCTCACCCTTAAGAGAAAAATTAGGGAGGAATTTTTCTAATCAACTTCATAGTATTGTTGCAATATTTTCTTATAATTATTTATACACATAATTAATTTGAACATTTATAAAATAATTAATTTGAATTTTTATATTTTTACGTATATATTAGCGATTATATTAGGATTTGTATTCTATAATGATTTAAATGGTTTTAAATTATTATTATGGTATGTTTTATTTGTTCCCTTGTAATCTATTGTGGTGTTTAGACCATCCCTACTTATTATTTTGAATGGTCCTTTGTATGGACTTTGATGCTTTTTTCTATCTTCTATTTTAACTAGCACTAAATCTCCTACATTAAGATTAAGTCTATTTTTACTCTTATCATTACTTATTCTTTTTTCTTTTGATTTTATTAATAATTATTTTGCCTTATTTAATGCAAATTGCAATGTGACTCGTAACTCTTGTACGTAGTCGTCATAATTATAAATTTTTATTTTATTATTTATGGTGTCAGATGGTAGGCTTGGTAATTTCCCATAAACTAATTCAAAAGGAGAGTAGCCTGTATCTACATGTGGTGCCGTATTGTAGGCAAAAGTGAAATATGGAATCCACTTATCCCATTCATAATCATTTGCGGTTGTTAACAAAAATTCATTTAGAACACTATGGTTTCTTTCTATTGAACCTAATGTTTCATGGTGGTATGGTGTTGAAAATACTTGTTTGATTTGTAATAATGAGCATATGTTTTTCATAAGTTCATTTGTAAATTCTGTTCCTCTGTCGGATTTAAGTACTTTAAATTTACCATATTTTAAGATAAAATGTTCAACTAATGTTTTTGCTGTGACAAGTGCATCTTTTGTCGGCAACGACAAATTTTGTCAGTTCGCATTGCATTGTTAAGATGTAGCAGTAGTCTTTTGATATACGAAGAGGACCAACGGTGTCAATTGAAATCACTTCAAAACTATTGTTTGGTGTGTTTGTTAGTGTTAGTGGTTCTTTTATGTGTTTTGTTTGTTTATTTTTGTTACAACTGTCACAATGAGATACAAATTGTTTTACCATCTTGTTCATGTTCTTCCAGATGTATCGTTGTTTTAATTTAATGACTGTTTTTCTTATTCCTAAGTGTCCCGCGTGGGAGGTATTGTGGAATTGGTCAATTAGTTTATATTTTAAAATTCATCTGTTATTCTTTTTGGGGCGTTATATATTAATATTTTCAGTTGAGGACTTTTGTTATTTATTCTTATTTTTGCATATGCTTCTTTTAATTCTTCTTTGGTATATATTTTTAATATTTTATCTTCATTTGAAAGCGCTAATTCTTTTATATTTTCTTTATTCATTTTAGATATCAGTTTCCTCAAAATCGAATCTAGTTTCGTTGAGTTATCACTGAATCTTGCATGCATATTATTTTTTTCTTATTTTCTGTATGTAACTACTTCATAATCGAATCTAGTTTCGGAGAATTATCGTTACTTACTTTATTATTATTAATCTTATTTTTGGCACATAACTTCTTCATGGTCGAAACTGGTTTCGATGAATTATCATTATGTCCAATGTACACAATATTATCTTCAATAATTATATCTTTTTCTTCTATATTTTCACTTTTATTAAATTGTAATTTTTTCATATTTTTGACGTCATTAATGGATATGCATTCTAATATTTGAAGTTGATCAGACTTTTGAGAATTACATTTTTTCATATTATTTTCTTCTACACGTGTATTATTATCTATATCATTTTCCTCTTCATTTTTCTCATAATCTATTATTTTATTTGCCTCATTAATTTTATTCTTATTTGCATTGTTTAACTTATTTTGCATAGCCCTTGTCGTTATTAATACTTTTTTTTCTTTTTCGTCATTTTCTTGTGGTATCATTTATTTTAATATGTCTGAATCTAGTTCTATCGTAGGAAGTGCATCAGCATTTGTATTCATTTTTCCTTTTTTTATAAACGATTGTGAAATCATAATCACTTAAATCTAGTCTTATTCTTGTCATTTTAGATGAAGGATTCTTGTGTGAAAATAGTGAAATTAATGGTCTGTGGTCTGTAACCACAATAAATTTTCTGCCATATAAGTAAGATTTAAAGAAATTTATGCTCCAATGAATTGCTAGAAGTTCTTTTTCAATTACTGGTTTGTTAATATCATGTTTTTGCAATGATTTACTAGCGTATGAGATTGGTAAATCTTGTCCTATTTCGCCTTGAGATAAGACTGCTCCTAACGCATAGTTTGATGCGTCAGTTGTTAAAATAAATGGTTTATCAAAATCTGGATATTGCAATACCTGTGGGTTCATTAATTTTTCTTTTAGTTCTTCAAGAGCATGTTGACATTGTTCCGTCCAAATGAATTTAGTTGATTTCTTTAATAGTGCGTTCAAATGTTTTGCAATGTCGGCAAAGTTTGGTATGAATTTTCTGTAGTAGTTGCAGAATGCAACGAATCGTCTTACTTCGTCCGCGTTTTTCGCTACTGGATAGTTTTTGATTACTTCGTATTTGGATGGGTCTGTTTTCACTCCGTCTTTTGTTATTAAATGTCCTAAGTAAACTACTGCTGGTCTTAAAAAACAACACTTCTTTGGATTTAGTTTTAGATTGTATTTTTGTAATCGGTCTAGTACTTTTATTAAATTTTGATTGTGATGATTTAAACTACATCCGTACACAATTATGTCATCAACATAAAGAAATGCTTCGGATTCTAATCCAGATAGTGCTATTGTAAGCATTCTTTGAAAACTATGTGAAGAAATTTTTAAATTGAAAATGGCCTTGTGGTGTAGAAAAAGAAGTTAGTGGTCTGGATTCTTTATTTAACTCGATTTGGTGAAAGGAACTGGTCATATCGAGTGTAGCAAACCATTGTGCTCTACCTAATTTGTCCAAAATGTCTTCTAATCTAGTTAAAGGAAATTTGTCATTGACAATTTTATCATTAAGTTTTCTAAAATCCACAACAAGTCTCCATTTCTTTTTATCTTCTATATTTTTCTTTGGTACTAAAAGGAGTGGAGCATTATATGCGCTAATTGATGGTTCTATTATTTCGTCATCAAACATTTTCTGTACTTGTTCATTTATTACTTCAGTAAGTGAGTGTGGTAGTCTATAGTTTTTTATATAAACTGGTGTGTTGTCCAAGGTCGTGATTGTTTGTTTATAAAAATTGTTGACGGTTAATTTTTCGTCTTCTAAATGAAAAACATTTTGATATTGTTTAAATATTCTTATTAATTGTGTTTTTGCAAATTTGTCATTATGGTCTAATTTTAGTTCTATCACTATTCTTTCAAAACGTTCGTTATTGTTCATATTATTGTAACTTAATATATCATAATTTTTAAGTGGGTCAGTCTGGAGTTGAATGCCTTTTATTGTTACGAAGTCGTTTGTTGTGTTTAAAATTTTTATGTGTGTCATGCCGCTTTTGGGTGCTATTGAATTACTTAAAAATATTCCCTCTTATAATTGTTTATTAAATATGACGTAATCTTCTTTTAGTTCTAATTTTATGGCTTGAATAATTTCTGTTCTGGGTGGTATTTTTATTTGTAATGATTGATTGCATAGGCAGAATTGTGGTAAACTCATTTATAAATAAGGAAATTGTAAATGTCTAGTAATCAATTTTACAAAGATATTTTTGCAGAAAATTTCTACCAATTCCGCCATCTGTTTCTATAGGAAAATCTGAATTTACTAGTTGGAAAGCATGTTTACATTTTTCTTTTGATAAGGAGAGTTCAAGTTCTATTGTGCCTAAAGAGTAAATTTCTTCTTTTGGGATTCCAGTAAGCTTAAATTTTTGTTCTGGGTTAAATTGTTAACCTTCAAAGTCTTTGCACATACGACAAAGTGATATATCAGCGCCTGTGTCGATAAGGAATGTCAATACTCTATTCTTGTATTTTGTGTTTATAAAATTTGTTCTGTTTGCACATATCCTACACACAAAAAAGTAATATGAATGAGTTTGTAATATTAATTAAAATATTTGTAATATTAATTAAAAAATTAATTAAATTTTCACCTATAAACAATTTGATAATATCAATTAATTTTTTCCACTCAAATTAATTAATAAAATTAAAAATTTAATTGAATCAATTAAAATATTAATTGAAAACATTAATTGGTGAATACTTTTTTCTGTGTATGTATTTTTAATTTTGGCTCTCCGGGCCTACTTCGTTTCCCGAACTTTGTATGGTGTGTACATATCTATTGGTGTTTCTGTTGGTGTAATCTTGGTTATTGTTAAAGTTTCTTTTGGAATTGTTATTATTCCTATTGATACTGAAATTATTTCTATTATTGTTGAAATTATTGTTTCTAGAGAAATTGTTGTTTCTTGGCGAGTTATTGTTACTATTGCCATAATTGTTATTTCTTGTGTAACTATTTCTGTTTAAATTTTGGTTGTTATAAGAACTGTTATTGTTGTAGTTAGTAAATGTGTTATTATTTCTGTTGTGATTTTGTGATATCATATATATATTTTCAAGTTCACTTGCAAGTTCTGATGCTTCTTGCAATGTGGTTGGTCGCGACGCGTATATGGTCGATTTGAAGTCTTCATTTAGTCCTTTTTTGAAAGGGGCTAATTTATTATTTAATTTAACTACTATATTCTTTTCTGCTACGGTCGCAGTATTTTCTAGTTCTTCTATCCCTAACTTGCTTAGGCTATCTATTATATATAATATTTCGTCTTTAAATGAATTAACTGAAATTTTTCCTTGGAACAATGTACTAAGCTTATTTTGTAATTCCGGTATTGTTTTAGTGGTTTTGTATCTTTTTTCTAACAATTCTTTTAATGCTTCAAAGTTTTCTGGTTTGATGTAACTTCCTATCGCTGTTCTAACGTTAGGTGTTAGTTTAGCATAATAAACGTATTGAAGAAAATCTACTTTTGCTGTTGATGATAATGATTTGTTTATCAGCTCCGCTGTTATTAAGAAACTTTCAAGTTCTACGAAATTACCAGCAAACAATGTTAAAGCTTTTGAAACGGTTTCTAAACTAAATGATGTCATTGTGGTATTTTGTTGTTCTAATTCTTTTTGATTTTCTAATAATAATTCTTTTATTCTTGCATACGTGCTATTAAATTCTAACTTTAGAGAAGATAATTTTTCTTCGTTTTCCTCTTCAAGGGTATTCGATTGGAAATCTTCTTTTATTTTTTCTATCGTTTCTAATTTACTTTGGATTTGCTTGGATTTTTCTTTAGAATCTTTAGTATTTCATTTAAATCGAAAATATTTTTCTCCATTTAAATTATTTATTATCATTTACAATTACAAATTTGGATTTTTTTTTTAACTTCTGTAATGGCATTATCTGTTCTAAGTCTGTTTTTGTGTTTGCGAACATAATTTTTGAAATATATAATATCAATGCTATTATTATTATTAAAGTTATAATATACTCTGGTATAATATTGGTAGTATTTTTTCCGTCACCGTTGTTTACAATATTTTCTTGGATTTCCACCTTGCTCAGTGGTTTTCCCATTTTGTCTTTTATTTTATTGCCCCAAATGGGACCTACCATTTGTATATATATGTATGTATGTATTTATAAAAATTATTATTTGTATTTTTATTTTAATTATTTTTGTATTTAAGTTTTTTTATTCTATTTTTTATATTAGTTTTACATTCTACTGTGGTGGCCAATTTTATGTCCTTGTACAATAATGCTAGTTCCTTCCGCTTCTGGAACTTCTTGCCGGCTCTTTTTTTTTGTATTTGTTTTCGTTTGGGAGTTGGTGTGTCCTTTTTTAGTTGGTTCGTCTCTTATACTCTTCTATGGTAATTGCTTTAGGACCTGCTGTACGGGGAAGTGCTGTGTATACTGGAGTCGATTCTAGTGTGTTCGATAAGTTTGCAGGCTCATATTCTTCGCATTTGTTCTCCTCAATGTACCGTTCCCAACGGGTGATGATTTCATCTATATCAGCTTCCGTCATCAGGAATTGTACCACCAGGTTTTCTTTCTTCGACTGTGCCAAGGATCAGATGTCTTTAGGATCGGATGTGGTCTCAGGATCGAGATTGCAGGATCGCCATGTTATAAGCCATAATCGGCATACAAATTATAAAATATATGTTTAAAAAGGGAGTCCCTATAACCCCTTTTTATTTTAAAACCGCTGGGGGGATCCCAACTAAAACTTAAGCGTTCAAAAGAACTGCCAAAAGAAGTTTTGAAACTTTAAAAGAAACAGGGCTAAAGAGCCGATTTATGTTAATCAAATTAAAGTCTGATTTTATTTTGGTTTTTCTTTGGCTATACTAATTTTGAAAATAAATCTTAACCTCTCTAACTTATTCTATACATACAAATATTATTGTTTTCTCTTTCAATACTATGAAGGATCGTATTCACATTTCCGTTTGACCAATCATCTTGTTTTATATTTATAATTGCACTCAAACAGAAATGTGTCACTCAAATAATTATTCGTAAGCAATTCAGCAATGCACCATGCATGCATACAACGAAAGTAATGTTATTGATACTTTATTAGTTCTTTGTTGCATTCATTGTGCAAGCATTATCAACTTGTGTGACACACTACAACATACTCACATATGTTTATATTTTCATTGAAAATATTGGATTTAAAAATTATATTAATGTTCTCTATTTCAAGTAGTTAAATCAAAAAAAGTAGTGATAGATCAGAAGAAAAAATAAATAAAACAAGAGACTGACTGACTAACTGATATGTACAGCCTGTCTGACATGAATACAAAGCAAACTTAAACATAGCAGAAATATGTATACAATACGCTGAACTTTAATACAATAAAAAAAAAAACATATTATCTGGAGCATCAAATAAAAGTCATAGGCGATTACCCTTCATAAAATAAACATATAGCCTATTAATGTAAACATAGTAACATTATCAAGTAGCACAATTTGGGCAATTAAAATTTTAACATTTAATTACCCATAACGACGACAAAGAACAGGCAGAAATTCCGACATTCAAAGTCATCTTGTATACTAGAGGAACCGCGGAGAGGCTAGACCTAAATTCACAGAAAATGACTTCGTTTTGTGTTGATCGCTTTTCAAGAAGAAAATAAGTGTGTTCATTGTGATTTGACTCATTTAAAAGTACAGTCTCATATCTATATGTTGATCTTAACATAAAATTTAAAAGTGAACGTTATTCAGTGCTATATGATATACGTATATCTAAGATTCCAACAAAGCTACTACTCGTATATGAAAGAATTTCAAGCGATTGTAACTGCATCAGAGTTTAAGATGAAAGCTCCTTTTATTCAATAGCGGACCAATTGATATAGAAATTTAATTTGAAGCAGCAAGTAAGGACCTCAGCTACTGCATTTTTACTGATGATCGAATAATAGAAAGTCCGGAAAGTCTTTTAAATTAAGTAATATGAATGAAAAAAATGGTTTTTAATAGACGAGCAAGGTTTCAAAACTAATTCGAATGATTTTCATTATAAAAAGAAGTAGCGGATGTTTTCAACAATAATGAGTATAACAATTTCATCATAAAACTCTATTTTAATTTTAAATGTTTATCAATAAAAAAAAAGGTAAAAAGAAGCAAACTGGCTAACAAAAAAGCTATCATCAATTAAGCTAGACTGCTACATCAATTTCATTTCAAAATTAATGACAACTTTTAAAAGTCAATGCAAGATGTTCTAAAGTAAATGTAAAAGGTAAAGAAAAAAAGCCTATGGTTTTAAAAATTTCTATATCGAAATATTTCTAACAAATGGAATTTAAATATATTAAATATTTCTACTATAGTTACTACAACTAGAAAGGAATTAAATTTTACTTAAAACAGAAACTCCTCACAAACTTTTAAATAAATACATCTAAAAATTAAAAGAACGTTTTTTAATTTCAAATCAAAAAACTATTGAGATATTTCACATCTATACACAAAAGACCAGGCGAATATTTACAACAACAATAAAAGACCGCACATGACAAAAAATTTATTTAAACAGGGAACCACAGACTTATTTGTATATACATACATACATACGTAAAATCAATTTGTAGATACATATGTGCAAATATTATCAAATTTCTTACCCATGCTCAAGTATTTATAGGATCTTAAAAATCACACTTTCATATCTACATCATGAAAACATACAAACCGTCCTACAAGCTATTGACGCTTGAACAGCCACTTAGTCAAAGAAGACAAATGTACTTAAATAAACAAACTTATCACAGACAGCCAAACTCTATACCGCACACACACACATCCAAACACACAAAATCGCCACGATCGTACACCAGAATTTTACAAAATCTGAAATTAATATTTATCCTAATATAAACAAATTTCTGACCGACAGACTTTAACACTGGTCAAATTTAAGCTTGACAAAATATAAAGCAATCGCATCATCCAATATGAAAAATATACTAAGATTAGTGAAGTTCAGATATATGATAATATTTTATAGCACCAAATGTCTATATGAGAAACAATTTATTTCTACGCACATGTAAATACTAGCGTGAGAAAATCATATACACACATATACTAGAATTCATCTACGAAAAATTTAATCTATTTCAACACAACTTCACCTACCTCAAATCAAGGACAGCCTTAAATTCCTACAGATATACTTGCACAAATTCTCAAGGTCACATACAATCGATCAATGTCAAACACTTCGCATAAATCACGATAAGCCTTAAGTTTCCAAATACAGCACACATAAATACATATGTATATACACACAGATTCCCACGGATACATATTACAACAACGCCCCGCCCCCGCCAATCACAGCTTGGGTTAAATTCCAACAGACAGATACGCTCACAAATTTCCCCGGTTACATATATAATACATTTCAACAACACCCCTCCCACCGCCAATCACGGACATTCATAAATTTCCTCAGTCTGATAACACTCGAACTTTCCCGTCGTCATTAGAAAAAATCATTTTCATGATTTTCCCGTCGGCAGTAGGAAAAATTAATTTTCACGTTTTCTCGTCGGCATTTGGAAAAATCAATTTCATGATTTTCCCGTCGGTATTAGGAAAAATAATATTGATGTTTTGGCGTCGGCATTTGGAAAAACCAATTTCATGATTTTTAATCCATTACCACAAAAAAATCACCCGTTCACTCGCAATTAAAGTCACCACAAAAAAAATCACCCGTACACACAACTAATGTAAACAAAAAACTCCTAATGTAAACAAAAAAACTCCTAATGTAAACAAAAAACACAATTTATCAAATTTCAAATTTTAATTAACCAAATTTCACAAATTTTAATTGGCTCCGGCGCCCATTCTAGAACCACTAACATCAAATAAAAATTTTCTAAAGTCCTTGAATTTTAAATTGAAGACAAAATGATTTCAATAATAGATGTCTTAGATAAACCCTTGTCTGATGAGAATATAATCAAAAAAGACTATCATACATATGTATAGACTTGTGCCATTTAGTTATTTTCAGTGACCGGTCATTTTAGGTCATTATTTATAAATGAACTAGTTCGTTCATTTAGTTCAATAGCTCTTTTTAGTTCAATGAACTAGTTAGGTATACATGAAGTGTCAAAATGTGTTCATTTAGTTCAATCAGCTTTTTAGTTCAGTGATTTGACATCTACATACATACATACATACATATTTTGTGGTATTTGACTGACACAGATCTGTGATTTAAAAAGTTTACGAAAACTAAAATTGTTTCCCTTATTCATAAAAAATAACTTTGCTTTATAAAACAAATCGGGTTTAAAAATCTCTTAAATCAAAAATATTTTTTGTGAATAAGGTAGGATAAGTGTTTACTTGTGGGTTCTTGTTTATTGCACTTGGGGTAGTAGCCAGCATTTCACAAAGCACAAACGCAGTAAAAAAGTAAAGCAAAACGTTGAAAACATTTTGTTCATAGCAGGTGTTAGTTCATTTTGTGTTTTAGTTCTTAGTTCAAAAATTTAATAGTGAAATAGTGAGCGTAAAACAATTGAACTAGTTCACATAGTTCAAAGTACTGAATCATTTATTTGAACTAGTTCGTTCATGAACTATACAAGACTACATAAATATGTACAATATCATATCATGTGTATCAATCTTACAAATGTAATGATGAAATTAGAATTTCAATACAAAATCAAAATTTGTACGTGCTACCCAGTGAGAGCTACATTTATGTATAGGGGTTTATTGCCGATGATAATACCCCTAAGTCTTCCTCTTCTTCTTCAGAGAACTTTAAATTCAAAAACAACTTTGTAGCATATCTATTTGATGAAATTAGCTATGAACTCAATGGAATTGAAATTGATCACACAAGATATTTAGGAGCCTCGAGCACCATAAAAAATTTGGTTTTTCTATCACCAACAGAAAGCAATGCGATGCAAAATGCTGGATGGAACAAAATCGATGATGTCGCTCTTGCAAATGGATTTTTCAATTTGTATGTACCTCTAAAAATGCTTCTAGGATTCGTTGAAGACTACAACAAAGTTATATTAAATGGAAAGCATTAATTGATACTCTTGCGCAATAAGAACGATGAAGATCTTGTTCACTCGAGTGTTTCTACAAAGCTACTACTCGTATATTAAAGAATCTCAACCGCTTCTAACTGCATCAGAGTTTAATACAAAACCTCCTATTATTGTAGTAGATGTCAGTCATCAGAATGAATCACTCAATAATGGGCCGATTGATATAAAAATTTAATTTAAAACAGTAACTAATATTGCAGCAAAGACATTAGCTTACTGCATTCTTATTCATGATCGTATAATAGAATATATACACATCAAAGGACAAGTTCGAAAAGTCTTATAAATTAAGTAATGGACAATAACATAATTTTTATAGAAGTGCAAGGTTTCAAAACTAATTCAAATGATTTCATCGCAAAAGAAGTAGCGATTGTTTTCAACAATTATGAATATAACAATTTCATTATAAAACCGCCATTTGACTTTAAATGGTTATCAATAAAAAAGCAAAGAGAAGCAAAGTGGTTAACAAAAAACTATCATCACCTAAGCTGGACTGCTGGTTCAGTTTCATTTTAAAGCGTTTGCCATTTTTAAAAGCCAATGCAAGATGTTCTAAAATATGTGTAAAAGGTGAAGAAAAAAGACGATGGTTGGATTAAATTTTACACCGAAAAATTTTTAACGTTGAGGATATAGGCTGCATCAACTTTAAACAAATGAAAGTTAAGTATCTAGAATATTTTTATTATAATTATCATAATTTTGGTGTTTGCGCATTAAGAAATATCTTGTTTCAAATGAACTTTTTCACTTTTTAAAATATTTATACTTAAAAATATATGAATGTATGTATTATTATAAAATTTTATCAAATTTTAAATATTGAATGTATACAAAATAAAAATTGTGCAAGTATTTTCTTATTTCAAATACAAACTACATAAAGGAAAGATAAGGAAGTGGGCAGGAGGAGGAGGAGAAGTTAACTTTTTTGCTTACTTGCATATTTTTTACTTTTTGGGTCTCTGCTGATGACTGTACTTAGTTGAAAATCCTCTGCTTTAAAATAATCGTAGTCAAAGAAATGTCTGCGTTGCAAAATATAAATATGTACAAATATTACGTTTGTATTCTACAGAGCCACAAAACATTCCACGCAAAAATTCCCACGATCACACATACATATGTATGTACATACTAACATACCCATTCAAGAATTTCACAATGTTGTGAAATAAATATGCCTTAAACAAATAAAAAAATATAAACTTATCAGGGACAGACAAACTCGACCACCCACACACAAGGGGGGGTTCACATATATGAGAACATTTTATTCCATATAATGTCGGCATGATAAATAATTTATTAGCGTGAGCAAATCATACATACATACATAAATACATATATACATATATATACATTAGGGCGGATCGATTTAAAAATCGCTCAAATTACAAGGAAAATCGTATTCTATGGATCAAAATAAGAAACTTTGCCGAAGGAACCATACCTCTAAAATGCATTTTGATGTCTCGACTTTTGATCCGAAGGGTCAAATTTTTTTACAAGAAAAAATCAGCGAAATGGCTGTTTTTTTATTTTTGGAGTTTAGTTTTCTCTTTAGAAATTTATTTAGTCAGAATGAAATGAAAAAATTAATTTTACTTAGTAACAGAAAAGAAAATAAAAAAAATTATTGTTTAAAATCTTTTTTGCTTTCAAGTCTGGGCAATTTCGCACGGCTCTCTAATGTCGCCGCCATAACAGCCTCTATATTTCCCGGAATAACTAGTTTGGAAACGCTAGCTAGCAACTGAACGTGTCGTTCCGTTCCTTGTATGTGTGATGGAATTTTTGGATCAAAAAAAGGTGGATCATCTTGATTTAAATATTCTTTCAATGTATCGTACGGAATGCTTCGCGTGAATGGTGGTTCAAATAAGTTATTTATTTCATTCAATTTGATCATTTCCGTGTAACTTGTGCAATTAAAGTTTATATCTGGTTTTTTATAAACTCTAACTTCCGTTGGGTCTTCAACATCGGTTCGATAGCGTAGAATTTTCTTTATAGCAGTCTCGCTTTTCTTTGCTATCATCAAACAACATTGATAGTAAGATATTTTCCGAATGCGCATAATATGAATTATCTTTAATTGCTTTATTGACAATACTGCGTAAATGAGGTTGTAGAAACCGTGACCAACTAATGAACTTGAAAAATAATGTACTACCGTACACGACAGAGATGTAATACTTGATATTGAAGTACATTGGCACATAACATTTAATTATAAATTTAACCAGAATCCGTAAATTTTCGGATGGATTTTCCGTTGTCGCATACAATCGTAATAATCTACCGGCCTTGGTAAGCCAGCGAGAATGTACAATTTTTCCTGGTTTGATGTTAGCCAGATCCAACGAAACGACGCCGCTAGAAATTGCATGAGCCATGTCGTATAAGTACTTCGAATCGGTGGAAAATTCAATTTTTTCTGGAGCAGGGGGCATATTTTTCAACTCAATTTTCTGAAAGACGTCCACCATCTGAAATATATAATAATAAAATAATGAAAAACGGTTGACAATTATAATAAATTAGTGATAGCAATAACTTACCGGAAGAGTTTAACAAGTTTCGATTTGACGGCTCAGTTTTCCGCTTGCCGATCTTGGTCCAGTGCTGGTTGATTTATCCAAAGCTTCAAACAAATGGCGAAACGGAAGTTCGTTGAAGTGTAGAAGGCAAACGAACCAATGCAATGGTCTTTTTAACAGCAATTCGAATCGTCGTATAATTCCAAGGTGTGGGCCAGTGTTTGTTGGCTCACCATCAGTGCATATGCCAATTAATGCATCCAGTGATATATTTTTATCGTTTGAAAAATCATTTAATTTGTTTATTTTGTATTCAGCGGTTTCATGTTCCAGTCTTACATAACCAATCAATTCAGAATTCGGTTCTCTCAAAATAACAATATGAGGTTCTTTTACCATCCTAGTATGATACTTCTCATCAATTTTATGTCTCGTTAAAGTATCATCGTTTCTGCCATCGAATGAAAACGCTAACAAATTGCTATCATCTAACCGTTTGCGAAGCGTTGTCTGCATTTCTCTTTTTCCCTGCGAACTTTCGATTTATCCATGATTCGCCATGCTTATCTTTCATTTTTAAATCTTGGAAAAGAGCGGTTCCTAATACTGATGCTACTCTATCAGGCACACGAAATCTGTCACATATCAAGGCAAAGTTAAAACAATCGTATCTTTCTGTGTATTGTGAACTTGTGCTTGTATCCATATCTTCTTGAACCTATGGCGGTGCGTATGTTGAATCATCTGGATCTGGGTATGTTGGCATTGATGACATAGACGTTGCTCCTTGCTCTTCAATTTCCATCATAAATGCAGCCACTGTTATCTTCTCTGATTATGTTGATCGTGCATAAACTCTTTGAGGCGTTCTGGAACCAAGCCGCATGCACATGGAGCTGCCTTCAAATCGCATTTACATGTTCCAATGTGAAAAATTCTTTCCAGAGATTTTAGAAACTCTGGAAATTTTGGGGTTTTCATTTTGCTCTTTATTTGTTCTTGATATTTGTCAAGCAATCTATTCAATTTAATATATACACAATTTTTCGCCATTATTTCCATACCAAGTTTTTCCCAAATTCCAATCAACTTATTTTGTATTTCAATAGTGAATGATTTATAAGAAAACGTTTTTTGGTCTGTTTTAGCACGTTCGCTCAAGTAAAAACAATATCTCAAGATATCTAGATGGGTTGGTAAATTAAGATCACTCAAATCAGTAGACACACCAAAAACAGTAACATCATGTTATATATCGGTATATGACTCATTGGGTTTTCGATAGTTGTTGTGGCTTCATCTTGCGGTGTACAAGATGGTGGATTCATTGTAATATGATTATTGTTTAAATAATAAACTATGTAGCTAACGCTTTGAGTAGTTGTAAAATACTGAATTTTTATTATAAAAAATTGGACTTAAATACTAAAAATGAGAATCTTAAAACTAAATAGTACATATGCGTACCTGATTTTAGGTATGCTCTTTAGTGCATACAGCTACATATTGTAAACACATATTTTATTACCTAGCTATCAGGGATTACCAGTATTTAACCCAAAAATTACACAAGATTCTTGTTTCATTTACATATGTTCTGACTAAATAAATTTCTAAAGAGAAAAATAAACTCATAGAAACATAAAACATAGCCATTTCGCTGATTTTTTCTTGTAAAATGATTTTTTGAAATGTTTGTATGGGGAACCCCCCAGGAGTGGTTCCAGGGGGTGTGCTACTGGCATAGGTGGGTCGGCCCTCCAAAATTAGTGGGGGTCGGTCATACATTTTGACTCGATTGAGGAACTCTAAATGGGTCAAAGTGAGATTTTTAAAAATTTGACACTTCGGATCAAAAGTCGGGACATCAAAATATATTTTAGAGGTATGGTTCCTTCTGCAAATTTTCTTACTTTGATCCCTAGAATTCGATTTTCCTTGTAATTTGAGCGATTTTTTGCCTCCATACAAATCGACCCGCCCCCTAATATACATACATATATACACACACACGTACATACATATATAATATGCTAAATGTTGCTAAAATTATTTCAAACACATGGTGTCTGCATCCTAGGAACAAAATGTCTCTACGTATTTTTTTCTAATATATTGAAGGCCCCTTTAAATTTGCCAGTGTTTGAGGCGGTCGCGTCAAAGACAAACGCCTCGATTCTATCCAAAACTTGATACTCTTCTAATGAATCATATACTGCAGATGCTATTTCAACGCCAGTTCCAGCCGGTATATCAGGAATATTAATTATTTGTTCAAAATCGGCAGCGGTTGCAATTATTGACAGTCGGTCTTCGTTTTTTCCTGATATGCCAGATAACAGTTTTGTATCCCAGTGTATCGTTAGTGGCTGAGTATTGGATTGAAGTTTTAACCCGATTCGAGTACTATTTGCTTTTCTGAATGCATCCCTTTGCTGATGAATAGACGTGCGGTTAATAACATACTCTGATGAGTTTAATCCAACTGCATCCAAAACTGCAATAAGCATGTGAACAGTATCTCTAGAGCTTAATTTTAATTTATCTAAAACTGCAGCAAGTCTGGGCGTTAAAATTTCTTTAGATGGCCTTTTTGTGTTTAAAGTATTTTGTTTTTGTGAACTATTCAAAGTATCAGGACAACTCGGGGTCATTGAGTCTCTTATATGATCATTAGCTTCCGTAGATTCACCGTTTTCTGGCTCATCTGAACTTGTTACATATGTAGTAAATCCTATAATTTTTTTTATATGATTATAAAAAAAATTAACAATTTTTTAAATATTTTAGGTGGAAATAATGATTTTAGTATATTAAACCCATTACAGGATAATAGAAGGCTTTGCTGGGTTTGTAAAAGTTTCACAGATTTATAAAAAATAGTTAATCAATATCAAAATTACCTTTTGATGTTGAAGGAGCCTCTTGATACATTTTTCTTTTAGTTTCTTCCCGCTGCTTCCGGGTTTCACGTCTTTCAGTTAATTGACTTTTTTCAAAATCGATGAGATAAATTTCAAGTAGTATGAATAAGGGGTTTCTAGATAGAAATGTGCAAAGGAAAAATGTGCATACCTTAACCCTTTAACGGTCGATGGGGTTAAATTCGACCCCATGATATTTTGTGTTATGAGGCGGCAGCGTGTTCGGTTTTGCTTAAAGTGAAGTCGTGGTGGGGGGTTCGGTTTTGCTTAAAGTGAAGTCGTGGTGGGGGGTTCGGTTTTGCTTAAAGTGAAGTCGTGGTGGGGGGTTCGGTTTTGCTTAAAGTGAAGTCGTGGTGGGGGGTTCGGTTTTGCTTAAAGTGAAGTCGTGGTGGGGGGTTCGGTTTTGCTTAAAGTGAAGTCGTGGTGGGGGGTTCGGTTTTGCTTAAAGTGAAGTCGTGGTGGGGGGTTCAGTTTTGCTTAAAGTGAAGTCGTGGTGGGGGGTTCGGTTTTGCTTAAAGTGAAGTCGTGGTGGATGTTATTTTTGTTGAAGTGAAGTCGTAACATTTAATGTGTTCGTTAGAGGGTTAATACAATATGAATTAAACTACATTAGGGCGGTTTACGAAAGTCTGTGATTTTTTTGCTAGTATTTAATAAATAAAATTCATTTACTGCGGTATATATTAATATCCCTAATACTACTCGTATTTGTTATCAGTATAAAATGTTAACCACATTATTTAAAAACAAAACATTTATTTATTTTTAGTGTTAATCATATACCTACATACTTATAAAACATATGTATATTAGCAACAATTCTATATTTTTGTAGACTAAATAATTTACAATTACACATAACACTCGAATCAGCCGTAATTTGTTTCAATTTAAAACAATTTTCAAAATGAACACCATGAACTGATGAATCTACTAACTCCAAATCTTCATATAAAGGTATGATTTCTAGGAAATTTTCCATATATCTGATGAGATCTCCCGGAATATATCCTCTATAATAGTTTAGAAAATTTTCCACTTCAACTCTCAATTCAAATTCAACAAATAATTTCGGCTTCCGTTTTATCAGTGTCGTCGACGACATTTAAGATTCATATTGTTTCTTTAGTGTATCTTGAGCTAGAACGATAACAAAAAAAATAATATTTAGATTTAATAATAATAAAATAAATAAAAAAACTATTTACCAAAAATTACCTGTTGCAGCTGCATGTATATTCAGCTCGTAATATTCATTGCTGCTGCTACCTTTGCTACCTTTTCTATCTTTAGTAAGATAGTAGGTATTGCGCTGGAATTCTTCTATACTATCATCGTCTAGAGTTTCGTTGAATATACCAGGTAAGTATATGTATTTGGTGTTTTCCACCAAACAACGTACTTTTTTCCCATAAGGCGTCTGGACACGCTCCATTTTTGTAATTTTATATTTATATTCAAAAAGCATCTCCTTTATGGGGAGAATGCTTTTTGTTTGGTTTTTTTTGAAAATTGATTTTAGGTGTGCTTCCATTTCTGTACTTAACTTGAATAGTAATTAAAGAAAAACTAGATGGGGTGTGGGTTTTTATATAAAATTATGAGAAGTAATTTTATAGCTTATCATTCTTTTCAATAAAATTTTAAAACAATGTTTCTGATGCGGTTTTTATATAAAATTATGAGAAGTAATTTTATAGCTTATCATTCTTTTCAATAAAATTTTAAAACAATGTTTCTAGTAGTATGAATAAGGGGTTTCTAGATAGAAATGTGCAAAGGAAAAATGTGCATACCTTAACCCTTTAACGGTCGATGGGGTTAAATTCGACCCCATGATATTTTGTGTTATGAGGCGGCAGCGTGTTCGGTTTTGCTTAAAGTGAAGTCGTGGTGGGGAGTTCGGTTTTGCTTAAAGTGAAGTCGTGGTGGGGGGTTCGGTTTTGCTTAAAGTGAAGTCGTGGTGGGGGTTCGGTTTTGCTTAAAGTGAAGTCGTGGTGGGGGGTTCGGTTTTGCTTAAAGTGAAGTCGTGGTGGGGGGTTCGGTTTTGCTTAAAGTGAAGTCGTGGTGGGGGGTTCGGTTTTGCTTAAAGTGAAGTTGGGGGGGGGTTCGGTTTTGCTTAAAGTGAAGTCGTGGTGGGGGGTTCGGTTTTTCTTAAAGTAAAGTCGTGGTGGGGGGTTCGGTTTTGCTTAAAGTGAAGTCGTGGTGGGGGGTTCGGTTTTGCTTAAAGTGAAGTCGTGGTGGGGGGTTCGGTTTTGCTTAAAGTGAAGTTGGGGGGGGGGGGGGTTCGGTTTTGCTTAAAGTGAAGTCGTGGGGGGGGGTTCGGTTTTGCTTAAAGTGAAGTCGTGGTGGATGTTATTTTTGTTGAAGTGAAGTCGTAACATTTAATGTGTTCGTTAGAGGGTTAATACAATATGAATTAAACTACATTAGGGCGGTTTACGAAAGTCTGTGATTTTTTTGCTAGTATTTAATAAATAAAATTCATTTACTGCGGTATATATTAATATCCCTAATACTACTCGTATTTGTTATCAGTATAAAATGTTAACCACATTATTTAAAAACAAAACACTAGTATTTAATAAATAAAATTCATTTACTGCGGTATGTATTAATCTCCCTAATACTACTCGTATTTGTTATCAGTATGAAATGTTAACCACATTATTTAATTAAGTGTAGTGGTAATAAAATAAAATCAAATTAATAAAATATATTCATTGTTGTACTAAACTCTAAGGTGTGATTATACTTTTAGTTATTTATTCACAAAAAAAAATTAATAAAATAAATCAAATTAAAATGGGTGGCAACTTTATTTCTGATATCTGTGGAAAAGTGTACAGCCGCAACTTTTCATTAAATAGACATATCAGGATGCATCATCATCAAGGTTATTCATTAAGGTGTACGACTTGCAACATTAATTTTTCAAGTAAGCAAGATTATCTTAAACATATCCACTTAATAGAGCATCAAAATAATCAAAAGAAAGAAATTATACACTCTAAGGAGTGTAAAGAAGATGTAGTAAGGAAACTGTGGATATATCATCAACGCACAAACAAACATAAAGATAATTGTTTAAAAATTGTTGATGAAATCAATAATATAAAGTGTTTAGATGCTTGTTTCAAAAACCGTATTACTACATTTCGGTTTAAAAACAACAATATGGATAATCTAAATCCCGAATTGTTTTTCAATAACATAAAGGATAATGTAGCATGTGTTTTGAAAGATCATCTACAAAAACATACAAGTTTAAAATTTAATTTCGAATTACTCTGTGAATATATGAAGATGAAAGACGATGAAGAACCCATAATTACTATAATACTACATCAAACAAAAATGTATATTTTGTCTTTAACTAACCATATGAATGATATTGAAAGATTTTATGCAAATAAATGTGAAATAATTATGCAAAAAATGGATGAGTTCCAAGAACGTGATAGTGGTTTTGCGTTAACAAAAATTAATCACCTTGATGTTAATATTAATAAATATGCATGTATAAAAGGTTCACAGTATATTTCTTTACCAACATACATATAAAAAAAAAGCTTGTGTTAATATACAAAACAATGACGTATACTGTTTTAAGTGGGCTATAATATCAGCGCTATATCCAATAGAAAATAATAGTGTAATTTGTTCTTCGTATAACATAACCAACATTCAAGATGATATTATAGTCCTGGAAAATAATATATTATTAAATTTAAAAAATTTAAATTTCCCGCTATCTGTCAACAAAATACAGCAGTTTGAAGACAACAACCCGGGAATAAGCATAAATGTCTTTGGTCTGGAAAGATCTTTTGAAAAAGATAAGTATTTAGAAGTTTATGATGATGTGGGACCATATTATTTCTCTCAAGAAAAAAGTAAACATATAAATTTATTATTGATGGAAGATGAAGAACGATTCCATTATGTCTGGATAAAAAATATATCAAGGTATGTTTATCGTTATTTAAATTTATACTCAAAGTGAAATTAAACTAATTAAAAAAATGTTTCCTTTTATATTTCTTTAATTATAGATTATTAAGAAGTCAATTTACAAAACATAAAAATAAGGTGTATATTTGTCATACATGCCTCATACACTTTCACAAAGAATCATCTTTAAAGAAACATAAGGAGGAATGCAACAAAATTGTAACTATAATGCCAACCGATAAAAATTCTATACTTAGATTTAAGAATCATAAAAACCAACTAGATGTTCCGTTTGTAGTTTATGCAGATTTCGAATGTATTCTGGAATCAGTTGATATTCAAAACTCAGCTAGTATTAATTCAGTACAAAAGCATATTCCATTTGCATTTAAATGTTCCTATAATTCTAGTTTAGATATACATAGAATTTATAGTGGTGAAAATGCATCAACACATTTTTTTAAAAGTTTAGTCGAGGACGCATTATATATTTATAGTAACTATTTGAGTGTAGTAATACCAATGAAACCTTTAACGTTTATACAACAAAAAAGACAAGATGAAGATATGAATTGTCATATATGCGGTGAAATCATATCTATTGGAGATAAAGTAACTGACCATTGTCATCTAACAGGTGATTATAGAGGTCCTGCACATAATATATGTAACTTAGAGTATCAAATTGGAAATTTTATCCCTATATTTTTTCACAACCTTTCGGCATATGATTGTCATTTATTTATAAGAGAACTTTCATCAGTAGCAGGTGATATAAAAATCATTCCTTTAAATAAGGAATTATATGTATCCGTATCGAAGAGAATTAGGGTGAGTGAAAAAGATACTATTGAGCTACGTTTTCTCGATTCATATCGTTTTATAGCATCAAGTTTAGATCAACTTGCAGGTTTCTTGTCTGATGATGATTTGAAAACTATAAAATCGGTTTGTTTAAATGATAATGAATTTGATTTAATGAAACGTAAAGGTGTCTTTTCCTATGATTATTTGGATTCAAAGAATCGTCTCATGGAAACACAATTACTACCTCGTTCTCTCTTCTTTAATAAACTAACTGATGAAGCGTGTAGTGAAGATAATTATAAACATGCTGAAAAGGTATGGAATACATTTAGATGTACGACTCTCTTGGACTATTTACTATTATACTTGAAAGTAGATGTTTTATTACTATGTGATGTTTTTGAAAATTTCCGTAAAGTTTGCAAAAACATTTATAATTTAGATCCATGCCAATATTATACTGTTCCTGGATTATCTTGGGATGCAATGTTGAAAAAAACAAGAATAGAGTTAGAACTATTAACTGACATTAACATGTATAATTTTGTTACACGTGGTATTAGGGGAGGAATTGTTCAATGTTGTAAACGACATTCTGTAGCTAACAATAAATATGTAAGTGATTATGATTCTACTAAAGAATCAAATTATCTTATTTATTTAGATGTAAACAATTTATACGGTTATGTCATGTCGCAGTACCTTCCTTATAAAAATTTTGAATGGGTTGAAAACATTGAAAATTTTAATTTTAATGCTGTGGAAGATGATTCACCATTAGGGTATATATTGGAAGTGGATTTAGAATATCCATCCACCATACACGATCATCACAATGATTTCCCATTTTGTGCAGAAAATAAAAAAATGAACATATGAAACAGTCTAAATTAATAACGGATTTAAATGATAAAACAAAATATGTAATACACTATAGAAATCTTAAACAATGTATTAAACATGGTCTTATTCTAAAGAAAATTCATAGAATTCTTAAATTCAATCAGTCGGATTGGTTGAAAAGGTATATTGATTTAAATAATAATCATAGAACCAATGCCGAAAATGAATTTGAAAAAAATTTTTTTAAACTTTTAAATAATGCGGTATACGGTAAAACAATGGAAAATGTAGCTAAGAGAAAAGATGTTAAAATAGTTTGTTCATGGGAGAGTAGAGGTAAGAGGTTGGGAGCTAGAGCTCTTATAGCTAAGCCAAATTTCCATAGTTTACTTAAGATTCAAGAAGAAATGATTGTCATTGAAATGAGTCGAGTGCGAACGGAATATAATAAACCAATTTATATTGGGTTTTCTGTTCTAGAATTATCTAAGTTGAAAATGTATAATTTCCATTATGAATACATGAAACCTAAATATCAGGAAAATATTTATCTGAATTATATGGATACTGATTCCTTTGTTTACGATATTAAGACATATGATCTATATAAGGATATTCTAGATGATATCATCTTACAGTTTGATACGACTGCTTATCCGAAAGATAATGTTTTTAATATACCCTTGTTAAACAAAAAGGTTTTAGGAATGATGAAGGATGAATGTAATGGTAAAATAATTAAAGAGTTCATTGGTTTACGCGCTAAAATGTATTCAATTAAAATTGATGAAGAGGAAAAAGAAATTAAAAAAATTAAAGGAGTAAAAAAATGCGTAACCAATAGACTAACGATTAATGACTTTAGAAAATGTTTATTTGAAAAAAAAATGTACTATGATTCTATGTATGTATTTAGATCAAAGATTCATGAAATATATACTCAACACATTAGTAAATTAGCATTAAGTTATTTAGATGATAAGCGATTTATTAGAGATAATAGTATTAATACATATGCATGGGGACATTATGCAATAAATAGTCAACAACCATCATCATCATCATCATATCCCAATGAAAATATATTAACATCTTCTTCAAGTGATAATATTGTACAATAGTATTAAGTGATTTTAGATTATAAGTGAATATATATAACGTGAAAAAACAATAAATAAATAAATAAATAAAGAATGTCATTAAAATATTTTAGTTTGTTTTTATTTTAAACTATAGTTATCTATTGAATAGGAATTTTAAACACAAGTAACCACAATTTGTTTTTGTGTGAATAAAATTTAATCGTGCTTGTTCTTAACCTTACTCAACTAAGTTGATATAAAATTTAATCGTTTAGAAATAAAAAAAAAAAATCAAAACAAAACTTTTTTATATATTATTTTATTTTTTTGAGAATTTTATAATATAATAAAAATAAATCTCATATTGAAGTATATATAATATTATTGAAGTTCATCTTTATTGATCCAAGAATTATGTTGATTGGAAAATCCCAACCATTTTACGTACGCCTGGTGCCCCTTAGTTTTAATAACATTTTCAATCAAGTATGTATTTGGAAAATGTGTCTTTAATAGTTCATGTTCATAGAATCCACCAACAATCGGATTCCTTTGATAGTCTTCCAATAAATAAGTAATGGGGTTTGTGATCTGTAAAGTACGAATTTTAAAAATTTCAGTTGTCCAGTTTGGAGTATATCCTTTTGAAAAAATATGTTTATATTTGCTAATTCGAACGTGATCTCCAACTTTTAGTTTACCAAATTTATATATTTTGGGATGATTATATATAGACTTGTTTTAGTATAGAACTTTCATTTTCTGTGTTAACAGACTTTGGCGTCATTCCAATTGTTCTATGCTTTTTATTATTATATTGATTAATTAAATCCTTGCATATATGTATCCATTGATAATTTCCTTGTAGACTAAAATTTTTCCACATCATTCCTTTTAGAGTTCTATTAAATCGTTCTGCAATGGACGCTTTCATGATACTATATGTAGAATAGTGGTTGATATTATGTTTTATCATCAAGTTTTGAAATATTTTATTATAGAACTCTTTACCATTATCTGTTTGCAAGTTTTTTGGAATTCTCTTTAGCGAAAAAATAGATTGCATAGCATTGGTTATATCTTCACTACTTTTAGATTTTACGGGTACAGCCCAAGCAAACTTTGAAAATGTATCTATAACTGTTAAAATAAATCTATAGCCTTTGTTATATTTTGAGTAAACGCCCATTTCAACAAGATCTGCTTGCCAAAGATCATCAATTCCCTTGATCACCACTCGACTTCGAATGAAATTTCTACGTGCTTGCTTATGAAGCTCCTGAACCACTTCTTGTCGCTCCATTTCTAACTTCTATCTTAGATTACATCAATTTAAATGCTGCTGATATTGAATTTAAATCAAAACAATTTATATATCTATGTTTAAATGGTTTGTAATGAGCTTCGTTTTTCATTTAGACGTTCTTCAACTGAATCAATTTTGTAATTAAATAATGATCTCATTTCTTTTAGTGATTGATTGAGATTATTTGGTATTATATTTTGATCATGTATTAATTTACTTAAACGAGTTTCTACATTATCAAATTTTTCTGTAGTCAACACGTTTTGTTGATGTATTATTTCGTTAAAACGATCCTCCATTTCCCTAATTCTCTCCATATACATTGTATCCAGTTGTTTCTTTATTTCACTTAAATAACTTTTCATATAAATTTTGTTTACAGCATCATTTTCCAATACAGGACTAGCAATATTTTTTATTCTCCGCAAATTAAAGTTGAAATTACGATCACTATCCAAATGAATCTTGAAATGTTGATTTTGGTATCTTGCAGATTTTTCAATATAATGTCCAAACTTATCGATAGGCATTTTATGAATATGAATTGTTAAACATTTTTAAGTCTATTTATATAATAATTTTTGCTTCTCTCAATTCCTCAATAATTGATACAATTTCATTATTATGATTTGAGTGACCAGCTGTTGTTGATGAAATCAAAAGACGCAATCTATCAACCAATTCATTAGGATCATCCCAATAAACATAATTATGCTTTTTTCTATTCAATTTCATTAAACCTTTTCCCTTATGAATTTTCTGTTGTTGTTTAAATAGGTTTTTAATAATCGTTGTATATTTAATTGAACGATTTCCTTTAATTTGACCATTAATACTGTTATTTCGTTTATGGACATTAGTCATCTCCAATATTTGTTTATAATTATTTAAATCTGTTTTATTATAACTGATTGGTTTCTTATAAACTAACAATTCATATAAGCCTGATGTGAAGGGCCATTTTAAATTAAATACAGTAATATTGGTTGAATTGAAAGTGATGGGTTCATTACCCAGTCTCCATATTTGATTTTTATCCTTATGAGGACCATAGGTTTTATCATATATATTTAAGTTAACTTTTGATAAATTATATTGAATACTTTGATTGGGATGTATTGCAATGGTGTTATCATCATCATTGTTATCATCCTCATTATCAACATTATCATTATTATCATTATCATCATCATCATGGTCATCATCATGATCATTTTCATCATCAAATGATTGAAACGTGTTTGAACTTTTCTCGATTTTCTTGTTATTAAAGTTTGGAGAAAACGTGTTATAATCAAGCTTACTCTTTTTATATGGTGTACTGAAGGCAACTTTATTATTCTCAAGATCATGTTTAAAAGAGTTATCCGGATATTTTTCATGTTTTATAATGGTGTTATTATTATTATTATTATTATTAGTTGATTGAACTAATTCTTTTAATGGTTTTGATATTGGTTTCAATGTATTTTCCAACAATTCATCATTTGCAATTTCTCCAAGCAAAATATTCCTATATTTCTTTTTTTAAATATTTCGAGTTTTAATAAGATTATTAACTAGATTTGTGTTCATATTTATAGATTGAATTAGAAACAGATTCAAAACAGATCAGTTTAGCAGCTAGCGGTTTAATAGTTGAGAAGCTATTAGTTTAATAATTAATCTTGTACTGATTTTAAAATATCTGTAATGTTTCTTTTATAGATTTATAAATATGTCGAAACCTTTTCTATATCGACCATTATTCATAGGATCATCTTTGTTAATAACTAGAAAACCATATTTTTCTTTCCAACACTCGGCACATAACTTATGAAATGTTTTTAAAGTCATATCAGAACCAACATGATCATTGTAAATATGCTTAATATTCATTACATCCTGTTTAAAAATTATAATCATATTTGCATTATCGCGAATCAAGTGTTTTGGTATACGTGTATAGGTTTGGCATAAATAAAAACTATCAATATCTTTATGACGGCCCATACAGAAGTAAGAACGTACATGATTTTGTTTCTCACAAGCTATATCGTCGAATATAAATACTGAATTTGGTTTAACTTCGTCTGGCGATAGAACATCATCATTATTGGAAAATGATGAAAAATTTATCTCCTTGATAGGTTTAATTAGACTTTCTAAGTACTTATATTTCGGTTGTTGTGTTGACTTTGAATATAAGTAAATATTTTTAAATTTCAATCCATGAGGACTTTCAATAAGACTGATCATCACATTTGTTTTTCCACAATTTGATGGACCTACAATAAGAGCTCGAATAGAATTCGGTAGTAATGAGCTATGACGAATTTTATTTGATGAATCGAACTTTGATTCGATATTCTTTACGTTAATCCTTTTATGTTGTTTAAAAAAGCGCATTCTGAAATCTAATGATAACATAATATATAAACCAGTCTCTTTTATTTGTTTTCAATCAATTTGATTTTAATCTTTAATCGACAAAGTATCAATAGATATGACAATCATTTATAAAAAGATATTCAATCGTCATCCATCCTTCATTGATAAAGGTTTTCTAAATAAAATAATTAATAAACTTCCCATTGAACTTCATCTACCCGGTTATCAATTTTGCGGACCTGGTACAAAATTAAAGAAACGTTTAGCTAGAGGTGATCAAGGAATCAATCCATTGGATACTGCTTGCAGAGAGCACGATATAGCATACTCAAACAATAAATATTTAGAGAAAAGACATATTGCTGATAGAATTTTAACTGAAAAGGCTTGGCAAAGGGTCAAAGCAAGCGATAGTAGTTTGGGTGAAAAATCAAACGCTTGGTTTGTTGCTACTGCAATGAAAGCAAAAACAAAATTCGTTATGGGTAACGTTATTAGTAAAACTAAAAAGTCGTCTCCAGTAAATACCCACAAACTATTTACACATGCATTGAAAAGTGCAAGAAAGAATATAAAGAAAAGTGAAAACTTGAAAGATACTATAAAGATTTCACGAAAAGTTGTAAACAATATTTTCAAGGGGAAGAAAAAATCGTTAATAAAAACACCTCGAATAATACCGCTACCAAAATCTGGAGGTTTTCTTCCACTTGCCCCTATATTTGCTGCACTGGGTGCACTTGGTGGTTTAGCTGGTGGTGTATCTGGTATTACAAAAGCAATCAATGCAGTTAAAAATGGAAAGGAACAGCTGACTGAAGCAAAACGACACAATAATACAATGGAAGCCATTGCGATGGGAAAAGGCATGTTCTTAAAACCATATAAAAAAGGTTTTGGATTATATTTAAAGCCTTATCAACAAAATTTTTAATGAAGCTACCTAAAAGAGCCCTTTCTGATCAAGACTTGAGAAAATATGCAAAACATATTCCAAATTTTAGAGGTGTGTTTATGTGCAACACTCTTCCAAGTACATCATTTAAAAAAGAATGTGGAATAATTAATCTGGATACTTCAAAGGGATCTGGCACACATTGGGTAGCGTACTGGAAAAACAACAATCAAATTGAATATTTTGATAGCTTTGGTAACTTGCAACCACCGAAACAATTAATAAAATATTTAGGAAAAAACATAAGTTATAATTATGATAGATATCAAAATTTTAATACAATAAATTGTGGCCATTTATGTTTAAAGTTTTTGTTTTCGAAACTAAACTAAAAAGAAACTATAATTGTTTTAATAAAATACATTGATTAAGAATTTGTTTTATTTATAAATAAACATATTATTTCATTTATTAAAAAAATTTCAAAATAAATATAATTAAATAATTTTTCTAATTTCGCTTGTTAGAGGTGAGTATTCGATTAAACGATCATGAATAACTAAACAGTATGCTGATGTATTATCTGGAATTAGTTTGTTTGCTTCAGTATCAAATTCAATTCGTACATCAATAGGTCCTATTTTAACAGCCTCATTTTGATATGAAACATCAACAACAATAAGCGGTGCATAAGTCTTATATTCATCAACATTTAATAATGGTTCAGGTTCTCGCATGTAAAAGCTTTGTTGAAATTTTGCATACATATTATATAGAACAGAATACTGACCCATTTCGAAACGATTATTTAAATCATCATATGGATATGACTCTGAGTTTAGATAAACTTTTAAATTAGAGATATTGCAATGATCAAATATATTTCCTTCTTCTTTAATTTTCTCTTTTTGTAAACCAATTATAAGAAATCGTGGTCTTTCGTTTTGTGGAGAAAGCTTTACATTCCATAAAACCTTTGTACTCTTTGGTAAAACAGGATTGACATGACAGTCCCAACTTCTAAACGCAATTGGTATAGAATGTTTGCTGTTGATTATCTTAAACATTTCCAATTTTGCAAAGTCCGATAGTTGAATGTGTGGCATTTTCCATGTTATATCCAGAATTGTTAATTTCAACTGATCAGTTGCCTTTGTCGAATAATATGATCTCTCATCGGATGTAGAACGTTGAAGGATAAGCTCATGTTTCGAATTTAATAGTATTTTGTTATAATCTTCAGCAAACCCCATCAACATTTTCAGAGGTATAGAACAGCTAAAATGACTTTTTTCTAAAACAAAAGTTTCGTTAAGACACCAACCAGCGTTTTTTAGTGTAGCACTTTCAGCCTTATTCAACGATACAAAATTTTTCATGGTGGATGAAATTCCAAGTTTACGTGTACGATCAACTTCAAAACCATTAATTTCGTAACGAATTTCATCAAACAAATATGAAGCAAAGTTGTTTTTTAATTTCACATCTATAGCTGGAACCTCTTTGGTTGCTTCCTTCTTTACTATAAAACCATGAATGTAAATCATACTCTCACTTGGTAAGACGAAGAGATCCTGATTTTGAATTGGTATACGAATCTCATCGTTGTTGTTAAATGATTTTAGATATGGAGAGTAACTATGATATTCCCTTTTTACAATACTCTCATCATACATAGGTTTTTGAAGAACATTTAGTATTTCATTCATTGTTGAAGATTAAATCCCAACGATTTTAAGTATTCTGTAGATGAGGACAACAGTTTTTTATTTTTTATACTTTCTCGAATGTGAGTTGGTGCGGTATTGAATGGAAATCCTCTTTGCACTATGTTTTTATTGTAAATGATCATTATTCTGGTTTGAAGTGGAGTCTAAGAGTGATTTTTGCTCCTCTAAAATTTATAAGTTCACCGTCTTGATTTAAGATTCTAATCGTTATGTTGTTTATTTGTTGACAGTTGACGGGTAAATAAATAACATTTCGAGGTTTTTCGTTTATTTTATATCCTGGAGGAACATCAAGAGGAAATTCATGAATAGTATGATTCGAAGTATTATTAATAAATGATCCGGTTGTTAAGTTGCTTTCAATGCATATTGTATTAACATCCGTAATATGTGCAGGTAAGTCAGATTCAAATAACCTTGTAGTATTCAATTGATTAATATCTACAATCATCACTTCCAAAGATTTATCATTTTTAAGATTTTGATTAGTATTATAATAGTAAGTTGAATTTACTTCTAGTTTTCTTTTACTAAATCCAAGTAACTTTCCTATACTGTTTGGTTGTGAAAACTCTATATCCATTGATGAGGTTATTTCAGTTTTAAGTGTGTTATTGTTAGCTTCAATTATTAGATAAATTGATTCATCGATATCTCTTAAGGTTGAGTTTAGGAAAAAATCAATATCTTCAAGTTCGTATGAACCAACTGGAATAGTAATAATATGATTTCCTATATGAAACAAATTGTTGTGAACATCTACATTGGGTATGGAATTGAATGTTACAAAATCAATAAGTCCACAAACATATTTTGTAGGGAGTTCAATTGGAGGAAAATATTCTCCAACCAGAGTTGAAGTGTTTCCGTTTAAAGATATTGTTATTGACATTTCAAGTATTCAGAATGAACTGATGTTTGATGATTATTTTACCTGATTTAAGTGTTAAATAATAAATCAAAAAAAAAAAAATTTCTTTTATAATTTTATGTTTTCTTTATTAATATTTGATTTAATAAACTTTCTTAAGAGTATTACATTTTTTTGAGCACATATACAATATTTTCTATGATAACAACTAACATTCACAGATTTATCATTTTGATATAATGTTTTTAAATTTGGGCAATTTAGATCGTCTAGGTTATAAAAATAAATTTTATCCTCAAAAATATTTTGAATCCACTTAATTTTTTCTAATCCTTTAGCATAACAAATAAAATTTTTATCTTTAACATGTGTAATATAATAGTTCATAATATTTGATAAGGTTGAATCACCATCTTTCCATTTTAATCCATGATGATGATTATAAAGCCAGTCAATTAAAGCTTTTTCTTTTGTTGTCAACGATGAATATGGAAAAGGTGGTTTAATAATAAATGTTTGAACTTGTGAGTCGTCAATTGAAATACTCAGTTCTTTTACAATGAATTTATTATTGAGATAAAAACCTTGTACGTCTACAACTAAAATTCTCTCCTCCGACATTGTTTAGTACTAATTAAGTGACAACGATGACTGTAGAACTGTTGATAAAGTCTATGCTTTTAAATTATAATAAAAATTCATTATATATAATGCTTGATCCCAACTGTTATCGATAAGGGAACATTTACAGGTATCAGGTCCACAAGTTGTTTCATCGTTGGACCACACACAATTGTTATAATGATATCCAAATTTTGATTTACTTTTCTTATAAAATGCATATTCGTCGAATTGAGCTTTTAATTTTTTCAAAATAATCTCATGATCATAACACAAAAGCTTTTCTTCCTTCATGAATTTATGTAAAATTTTCGAATAAAACTCGTTATTCATTATTTTCTTATTTTAACTTTTTTTTTACTTATGTTAAATAAAACCTCCTATCACATTAACATCAAAGTTTATACTAACTAACTAATAGTAAATGTATTTCATCATATCAGCTAATTTATATTATTTCCATATCCAAATCATGTGTGTAATCTTGAATGTTGATTAATGTAACATCGGATCGGTACGTTGTATCATCCTCAGAAGCCACCTCAATTTCACCATTACTTAAAATTCTCTCGTATTCAACTTGACGGTATTCGAAGCATGAAATATTTAATCGACGTTTCAAGTAATTGCTGTCATATGTACAACGGATTCTCAATTTTATATTATCTTTGTATTGAAGTTGAAAATGTCTATAAAATGGAGCCGAACTTCCAATTATTCCTGCAATATTTTTTTCTTTTTTTACTAAATCTTGCCTAAATGTTTCAATAGCTTGTTCAACAGTAAAAGGTTGACTTATAGGCGGTGGGGAGTCTTCTTGTTCTTCGTTTGATTTATTTTCTGCTTTTGTTGTTAACTCGATGTTTTTATTTAAATCATTACTATACTTTAAAAGTTTGAAATTTAGTTGTATGCTCACAGTATCATTATTCGGTAATTTTATAGCAAATTCTGTATTTTTAAGTTCATTTTCACTCAAATCAATAGGTAATGAAGCTGAAAACACTTGTTTGATATAGATATATGAAAAAAAAATATTTTTCATTTTAGTTTTTCTTTTTAATAGATGTGTTCTTAAGTTAGCGATATATTTTTAAATGAGATGATAAGAATTGTTTCTCATATTTATATACTAATTTAATAATCATCGTATTCAAATGATTTATCAACTGAGTCGCCACCAACGTTACTACCACCTTTCTTAACTTTACTATCATTAACTATTTTTTGAAGGAGAAGAGGTTTTTGTTGATTTTTATTCAATGAGTGGATATCAGTCTTACTATTATATAGTTTATTTGTATCTCTGAAAACAATAGCCTCTATTTCACTATAAACGCACGATGGTTTGTATGAGTGTACATTTATATCTTTAAAACCACCCTCATAGACTGTTCCAACTAGTGATATCATACCACCGATAACCTCAATTTTTATATGTTGATTGTGACTAAAATGAAATATTGGAATATTTGTTGACATTTCTTGTCCTCTATTAAGAGAAAAAATTTGAGTTCTTGTCCCTCCTTCTGCGGTTAGGAACACCTGCATTATAATATCCAAAACTACTGCATTTATTATTTGAAAAGTTTTCCACTGTGCATGACAAGTACAATATTTATCACCAGTTTTTAAAAATTGACCCCAATACATATTTAACAAAGTTTTTTAATTCAACTAAATCTCTCATTATAAATAACGTATATATATATATAACACAAACTTGGATACAATAAGATTAAAACACCAGCTGTTTATATATTATTACATACATACATACGTATACTTTTTTAATATTTATGCTTAACCGCAATTGATAAGAAGTTATTAAAATATCTAAAAACACCTTATAGTATCAATTATTGAATATAAAGAATCAGTTTGAAAATTCGTTTTACGGTGAAAAGTTAAAAGCAAAATAATGAGAGCAAGTTTAAGAAAATTGTTTCAAAATCCTAATATTATATACTTACCTTTAAAGGATATGGAAGAAAATACTGCATATGAAATGAACAAGATAGAACGAGTAGATACAAAATATGGTGAAAGTATAAGATGTCTTGTAAATAAAGAATATCATATTTATTTACCTAAACGATTTCTGATTATTACTAAAAATCAGATGGATTATCTAAACGCAAATCCACACATTTTAAAGAAAGTTAAAGAAGTGAATGGATTATATACTCTAATCATTAAAAAGAAGAAGCAATATGTATTCTACAACAACTTGTATGATAGTACTGAAGAAGAAGAAGATGACGATGATGATGATGAAATAGAAGAAACATTTTAAACAGAAACCTTTTAAAATTAAAATCATATATATTTATATATATATATATATCAACAAAACTCTGCATACATTAAAATTTCTTTCACATTTGATTAAATAGAAACTTTATAAAAAAAAACGGAAAAACCGCAACAAAAACTTTTTAAAATTTTCTCACACCTTTTAATTAAATAGAAACTTTATAAACAACGGACAAACCGCATCAGAAACATTGTTTTAAAATTTTATTGAAAAGAATGATAAGCTATAAAATTACTTCTCATAATTTTATGTAAAAACCGCATCAGAAACATTGTTTTAAAATTTTATTGAAAAGAATGATAAGCTATAAAATTACTTCTCATAATTTTATATAAAAACCCACCCCCCATCCAGTTTTTCTTTAATTACTATTCAAGTTAAGTACAGAAATGGAAGCACACCTAAAATCAATTTTCAAAAAAAACCAAACAAAAAGCATTCTCCCCATAAAGGAGATGCTTTTTGAATATAAATATAAAATTACAAAAATGGAGCGTGTCCAGACGCCTTATGGGAAAAAAGTACGTTGTATATTCAACGAAACTCTAGACGATGATAGTATAGAAGAATTCCAGCGCAATACCTACTATCTTACTAAAGATAGAAAAGGTAGCAAAGGTAGCAGCAGCAATGAATATTACGAGCTGAATATACATGCAGCTGCAACAGGTAATTTTTGGTAAATAGTTTTTTTATTTATTTTATTATTATTAAATCTAAATATTATTTTTTTTTGTTATCGTTCTAGCTCAAGATACACTAAAGAAACAATATGAATCTTAAATGTCGTCGACGACACTGATAAAACGGAAGCCGAAATTATTTGTTGAATATGAATTGAGAGTTGAAGTGGAAAATTTTCTAAACTATTATAGAGGATATATTCCGGGAGATCTCATCAGATATATGGAAAATTTCCTAGAAATCATACCTTTATATGAAGATTTGGAGTTAGTAGATTCATCAGTTCACGGTGTTCATTTTGAAAATTGTTTTAAATTGAAACAAATTACGGCTGATTCGAGTGTTATGTGTAATTGTAAATTATTTAGTCTACAAAAATATAGAATTGTTGCTAATATACATATGTTTTATAAGTATGTAGGTATATGATTAACACTAAAAATAAATAAATGTTTTGTTTTTAAATAATGTGGTTAACATTTTATACTGATAACAAATACGAGTAGTATTAGGGATATTAATATATACCGCAGTAAATGAATTTTATTTATTAAATACTAGCAAAAAAATCACAGACTTTCGTAAACCGCCCTAATGTAGTTTAATTCATATTGTATTAACCCTCTAACGAACACATTAAATGTTACGACTTCACTTCAACAAAAATAACATCCACCACGACTTCACTTTAAGCAAAACCGAACCCCCCACCACGACTTCACTTTAAGCAAAACCGAACCCCCCCCCCCCAACTTCACTTTAAGCAAAACCGAACCCCCCACCCCGAATTCACTTTAAGCAAAACCGAACCCCCCACCACGACTTCACTTTAAGCAAAACCGAACCCCCCACCACGACTTCACTTTAAGCAAAACCGAACCCCCCACCACGACTTCACTTTAAGCAAAACCGAACCCCCCACCACGACTTCACTTTAAGCAAAACCGAACCCCCACCGCAACTTCACTTTAAGCAAAACCGAACCCCCCACCACGACTTCACTTTAAGCAAAACCGAACACGCTGCCGCCTCATAACACAAAATATCATGGGGTCGAATTTAACCCCATCGACCGTTAAAGGGTTAAGGTATGCACATTTTTCCTTTGCACATTTCTATCTAGAAACCCCTTATTCATACTACTGTTTCTGATGCGGTTTGTCCGTTGTTTATAAAGTTTCTATTTAATTAAAAGGTGTGAGAAAATTTTAAAAAGTTTCTGTTGCGGTTTTTCGGTTTTTTTTATAAAGTTTCTATTTAATCAAATGTGAAAGAAATTTTAATGTATGCAGAGTTTTGTTGATATATATATATATATAAATATATATGATTTTAATTTTAAAAGGTTTCTGTTTAAAATGTTTCTTCTATTTCATCATCATCATCGTCATCTTCTTCTTCTTCAGTACTATCATACAAGTTGTTGTAGAATACATATTGCTTCTTCTTTTTAATGATTAGAGTATATAATCCATTCACTTCTTTAACTTTCTTTAAAATGTGTGGATTTGCGTTTAGATAATCCATCTGATTTTTAGTAATAATCAGAAATCATTTAGGTAAATAAATATGATATTCTTTATTTACAAGACATCTTATACTTTCACCATATTTTGTATCTACTCGTTCTATCTTGTTGATTTCATATGCAGTATTTTCTTCCATATCCTTTAAAGGTAAGTTTATAATATTAGGATTTTGAAACAATTTTCTTAAACTTGCTCTCATTATTTTGCTTTTAACTTTTCACCGTAAAACGAATTTTCAAACTGATTCTTTATATTCAATAATTGATACTATAAGGTGTTTTTAGATATTTTAATAACTTCTTATCAATTGCGGTTAAGCATAAATATTAAAAAAGTATACGTATGTATGTATGTAATAATATATAAACAGCTGGTGTTTTAATCTTATTGTATCCAAGTTTGTGTTATATATATATATACGTTATTTATAATGAGAGATTTAGTTGAATTAAAAAACTTTGTTAAATATGTATTGGGGTCAATTTTTAAAAACTGGTGATAAATATTGTACTTGT
Source organism: Nowickia ferox (assembly GCA_936439885.1). Taxonomy (NCBI): domain Eukaryota; kingdom Metazoa; phylum Arthropoda; class Insecta; order Diptera; family Tachinidae; genus Nowickia; species Nowickia ferox. Next base: position 64,027,729 of record OW387023.1, on the reverse strand, counting down.
CATGCACAGTGGAAAACTTTTCAAATAATAAATGCAGTAGTTTTGGATATTATAACGCAGGTGTTCCTAACCGCAGAAGGAGGGACAAGAACTCAAATTTTTTATCTTAATAGAGGACAAGAAATGTCAACAAATATTCCAATATTTCATTTTAGTCACAATCAACATATAAAAATTGAGGTTATCGGTGGTATGATATCACTAGTTGGAACAGTCTATGAGGGTGGTTTTAAAGATATAAATGTACACTCATACAAACCATCGTGCGTTTATAGTGAAATAGAGGCTATTGTTTTCAGAGATACAAATAAACTATATAATAGTAAGACTGATATCCACTCATTGAATAAAAATCAACAAAAACCTCTTCTCCTGCAAAAAATAGTTAATGATAGTAAAGTTAAGAAAGGTGGTAGTAACGTTGGTGGCGACTCAGTTGATAAATCATTTGAATACGATGATTATTAAATTAGTATATAAATATGAGAAACAATTCTTATCATCTCATTTAAAAATATATCGCTAACTTAAGAACACATCTATTAAAAAGAAAAACTAAAATGAAAAATATTTTTATCATATTTTTTTCATATATCTATATCATACAAGTGTTTTCAGCTTCATTACCTATTGATTTGAGTGAAAATGAACTTAAAAATACAGAATTTGCTATAAAATTACCGAATAATGATACTGTGAGCATACAACTAAATTTCAAACTTTTAAAGTATAGTAATGATTTAAATAAAAACATCGAGTTAACAACAAAAGCAGAAAATAAATCAAACGAAGAACAAGAAGACTCCCCACCGCCTATAAGTCAACCTTTTACTGTTGAACAAGCTATTGAAACATTTAGGCAAGATTTAGTAAAAAAAGAAAAAAATATTGCAGGAATAATTGAAAGTTCGGCTCCATTTTATAGACATTTTCAACTTCAATACAAAGATAATATAAAATTGAGAATCCGTTGTACATATGACAGCAATTACTTGAAACGTCGATTAAATATTTCATGCTTCGAATACCGTCAAGTTGAATACGAGAGAACTTTAAGTAATGGTGAAATTGAGGTGGCTTCTGAGGATGATACAACGTACCGATCCGATGTTACATTAATCAACATTCAAGATTACACACATGATTTGGATATGGAAATAATATAAATTAGCTGATATGATGAAATACATTTACTATTAGTTAGTTAGTATAAACTTTGATGTTAATGTGATAGGAGGTTTTATTTAACATAAGTAAAAAAAAAGTTAAAATAAGAAAATAATGAATAACGAGTTTTATTCGAAAATTTTACATAAATTCATGAAGGAAGAAAAGCTTTTGTGTTATGATCATGAGATTATTTTGAAAAAATTAAAAGCTCAATTCGACGAATATGCATTTTATAAGAAAAGTAAATCAAAATTTGGATATCATTATAACAATTGTGTGTGGTCCAACGATGAAACAACTTGTGGACCTGATACCTGTAAATGTTCCCTTATCGATAACAGTTGGGATCAAGCATTATATATAATGAATTTTTATTATAATTTAAAAGCATAGACTTTATCAACAGTTCTACAGTCATCGTTGTCACTTAATTAGTACTAAACAATGTCGGAGGAGAGAATTTTAGTTGTAGACGTACAAGGTTTTTATCTCAACAATAAATTCATTGTAAAAGAACTGAGTATTTCAATTGACGACTCACAAGTTCCAACATTTATTATTAAACCACCTTTTCCATATTCATCGTTGACAACAAAAGAAAAAGCTTTAATTGACTGGCTTTATAATCATCATCATGGATTAAAATGGAAAGATGGTGATTCAACCTTATCAAATATTATGAACTATTATATTACACATGTTAAAGATAAAAATTTTATTTGTTATGCTAAAGGATTAGAAAAAATTAAGTGGATTCAAAATATTTTTGAGGATAAAATTTATTTTTATAACCTAGACGATCTAAATTGCCCAAATTTAAAAACATTATATCAAAATGATAAATCTGTGAATGTTTGTTGTTATCATAGAAAATATTGTATATGTGCTCAAAAAAATGTAATACTCTTAAGAAAGTTTATTAAATCAAATATTAATAAAGAAAACATAAAATTATAAAAGAAATTTTTTTTTTTTTGATTTATTATTTAACACTTAAATCAGGTAAAATAATCATCAAACATCAGTTCATTCTGAATACTTGAAATGTCAATAACAATATCTTTAAACGGAAACACTTCAACTCTGGTTGGAGAATATTTTCCTCCAATTGAACTCCCTACAAAATATGTTTGTGGACTTATTGATTTTGTAACATTCAATTCCATACCCAATGTAGATGTTCACAACAATTTGTTTCATATAGGAAATCATATTATTACTATTCCAGTTGGTTCATACGAACTTGAAGATATTGATTTTTTCCTAAACTCAACCTTAAGAGATATCGATGAATCAATTTATCTAATAATTGAAGCTAACAATAACACACTTAAAACTGAAATAACCTCATCAATGGATATAGAGTTTTCACAACCAAACAGTATAGGAAAGTTACTTGGATTTAGTAAAAGAAAACTAGAAGTAAATTCAACTTACTATTATAATACTAATAATCAAAATCTTAAAAATGATAAATCTTTGGAAGTGATGATTGTAGATATTAATCAATTGAATACTACAAGGTTATTTGAATCTGACTTACCTGCACATATTACGGATGTTAATACAATACGCATTGAAAGGAACTTAAAAACCGGATCATTTATTAATAATACTTCGAATCATACTATTCATGAATTTCCTCTTGATGTTCCTCCAGGATATAAAATAAACGAAAAATCTCGAAATGTTATTTATTTACCCGTCAACTGTCAACAAATAAACAACATAACGATTAGAATCTTAAATCAAGACGGTGAACTTATAAATTTTAGAGGAGCAAAAATCACTCTTAGACTCCACTTCAAACCAGAATAATGATCAGTTACAATAAAAACATAGTGCAAAGAGGATTTCCATTCAATACCGCACCAACTCACATTCGAGAAAGTATAAAAAATAAAAAACTGTTGTCCTCATCTAATACAGAATACTTAAAATCGTTGGGATTTAATCTTCAACAATGAATGAAATACTAAATGTTCTTCAAAAACCTATGTATGATGAGAGTATTGTAAAAAGGGAATATCATAGTTACTCTCCATATCTAAAATCATTTAACAACAACGATGAGATTCGTATACCAATTCAAAATCAGGATCTCTTCGTCTTACCAAGTGAGAGTATGATTTACATTCATGGTTTTATAGTAAAGAAGGAAGCAACCAAAGAGGTTCCAGCTATAGATGTGAAATTAAAAAACAACTTTGCTTCATATTTGTTTGATGAAATTCGTTACGAAATTAATGGTTTTGAAGTTGATCGTACACGTAAACTTGGAATTTCATCCACCATGAAAAATTTTGTATCGTTGAATAAGGCTGAAAGTGCTACACTAAAAAACGCTGGTTGGTGTCTTAACGAAACTTTTGTTTTAGAAAAAAGTCATTTTAGCTGTTCTATACCTCTGAAAATGTTGATGGGGTTTGCTGAAGATTATAACAAAATACTATTAAATTCGAAACATGAGCTTATCCTTCAACGTTCTACATCCGATGAGAGATCATATTATTCGACAAAGGCAACTGATCAGTTGAAATTAACAATTCTGGATATAACATGGAAAATGCCACACATTCAACTATCGGACTTTGCAAAATTGGAAATGTTTAAGATAATCAACAGCAAACATTCTATACCAATTGCGTTTAGAAGTTGGGACTGTCATGTCAATCCTGTTTTACCAAAGAGTACAAAGGTTTTATGGAATGTAAAGCTTTCTCCACAAAACGAAAGACCACGATTTCTTATAATTGGTTTACAAAAAGAGAAAATTCAAGAAGAAGACAATATATTTGATCATTGCAATATCTCTAATTTAAAAGTTTATCTAAACTCAGAGTCATATCCATATGATGATTTAAATAATCGTTTCGAAATGGGTCAGTATTATGTTCTATATAATATGTATGCAAAATTTCAACAAAGCTTTTACATGCGAGAACCTGAACCATTATTAAATGTTGATGAATATAAGACTTATGCACCGCTTATTGTTGTTGATGTTTCACATCAAAATGAGGCTGTTAAAATAGGACCTATTGATGTACGAATTGAATTTGATACTGAAGCAAACAAACTAATTCCAGATAATACATCAGCATACTGTTTAGTTATTCATGATCGTTTAATCGAATACTCACCTCTAACAAGCGAAATTAGAAAAATTATTTAATTATATTTATTTTGAAATTTTTTTAATAAATGAAATAATATGTTTATTTACAAATAAAACAAATTCTTAATCAATGTATTTTATTAAAACAATTATAGTTTCTTTTTAGTTTAGTTTCGAAAACAAAAACTTTAAACATAAATGGCCACAATTTATTGTATTAAAATTTTTATATCTATCATAATTATAATTTATGTTTTTTCCTAAATATTTTATTAATTGTTTCGGTGGTTGCAAGTTACCAAAGCTATCAAAATATTCAATTTGATTGTTGTTTTTCCAGTACGCTACCCAATGTGTGCCAGATCCCTTTGAAGTATCCAGATTAATTATTCCACATTCTTTTTTAAATGATGTACTTGGAAGAGTGTTGCACATAAACACACCTCTAAAAGTTGGAATATGTTTTGCATATTTTCTCAAGTCTACATCAGAAAGGGCTCTTTTAGGTAGCTTCATTAAAAATTTTGTTGATAAGGCTTTAAATATAATCCAAAACCTTTTTTATATGGTTTTAAGAACATGCCTTTTCCCATCGCAATGGCTTCCATTGTATTATTGTGTCGTTTTGCTTCAGTCAGCTGATCCTTTCCATTTTTAACTGCATTGATTGCTTTTGTAATACCAGATACACCACCAGCTAAACCACCAAGTGCACCCAGTGCAGCAAATATAGGGGCAAGTGGAAGAAAACCTCCAGATTTTGGTAGCGGTATTATTCGAGGTGTTTTTATTAACGATTTTTTCTTCCCCTTGAAAATATTGTTTACAACTTTTCGTGAAATCTTTATAGCATCTTTCAAGTTTTCACTTTTCTTTATATTCTTTCTTGCACTTTTCAATGCATGTGTAAATAGTTTGTGGGTATTTACTGGAGACGACTTTTTAGTTTTACTAATAACGTTACCCATACCGAATTTTGTTTTTGCTTTCATTGCAGTAGCAACAAACCAAGCGTTTGATTTTTCACCCAAACTACTATCGCTTGCTTTGACCTTTTGCCAAGCCTTTTCAGTTAAAATTCTATGAGCAATATGTCTTTTCTCTAAATCTTTATTGTTTGAGTATGCTATATCGTGCTCTCTGCAAGCAGTATCCAATGGATTGATTCCTTGATCACCTCTAGCTAAACGTTTCTTTAATTTTGTACCAGGTCCGCAAAATTGATAACCGGGTAGATGAAGTTCAATGGGAAGTTTATTAATTATTTTATTTAGAAAACCTTTATCAATGAAGGATGGATGACGATTGAATATCTTTTTATAAATGATTGTCATATCTATTGATACTTTGTCGATTAAAGATTAAAATCAAATTGATTGAAAACAAATAAAAGAGACTGGTTTATATATTATGTTATCATTAGATTTCAGAATGCGCTTTTTTAAACAACATAAAAGGATTAACGTAAAGAATATCGAATCAAAGTTCGATTCATCAAATAAAATTCGTCATAGCTTATTACTACCGAATTCTATTCGAGCTCTTATTGTAGGTCCATCAAATTGTGGAAAAACAAATGTGATGATCAGTCTTACTGAAAGTCCTCATGGATTCAAATTTAAAAATATTTACTTATATTCAAAGTCAACACAACAACCGAAATATAAGTACTTAGAAAGTCTAATTAAACCTATCAAGGAGATAAATTTTTCATCATTTTCCAATAATGATGATGTTCTATCGCCAGACGAAGTTAAACCAAATTCAGTATTTATATTCGACGATATAGCTTGTGAGAAACAAAATCATGTACGTTCTTACTTCTGTATGGGCCGTCATAAAGATATTGATAGTTTTTATTTATGCCAAACCTATACACGTATACCAAAACACTTGATTCGCGATAATGCAAATATGATTATAATTTTTAAACAGGATGTAATGAATATTAAGCATATTTACAATGATCATGTTGGTTCTGATATGACTTTAAAAACATTTCATAAGTTATGTGCCGAGTGTTGGAAAGAAAAATATGGTTTTCTAGTTATTAACAAAGATGATCCTATGAATAATGGTCGATATAGAAAAGGTTTCGATATATTTATAAATCTATAAAAGAAACATTACAGATATTTAAAAATCAGTACAAGATTAATTATTAAACTAATAGCTTCTCAACTATTAAACCGCTAACTGCTAAACTGATCTGTTTTGAATCTGTTTCTAATTCAATCTATAAATATGAACACAAATCTAGTTAATAATCTTATTAAAACTCGAAATATTTTAAAAAAGAAATATAGGAATATTTTGCTTGGAGAAATTGCAAATGATGAATTGTTGGAAAAGACATTGAAACTAATATCAAAACCATTAAAAGAATTAGTTCAATCAACTAATAATAATAATAATAATAATAACACCATTATAAAACATGAAAAATATCCGGATAACTCTTTTAAACATGATCTTGAGAATAATAAAGTTGCCTTCAGTACACCATATAAAAAGAGTAAGCTTGATTATAACACGTTTTCTCCAAACTTTAATAACAAGAAAATCGAGAAAAGTTCAAACACGTTTCAATCATTTGATGATGAAAATGATCATGATGATGACCATGATGATGATGATAATGATAATAATGATAATGTTGATAATGAGGATGATAACAATGATGATGATAACACCATTGCAATACATCCCAATCAAAGTATTCAATATAATTTATCAAAAGTTAACTTAAATATATATGATAAAACCTATGGTCCTCATAAGGATAAAAATCAAATATGGAGACTGGGTAATGAACCCATCACTTTCAATTCAACCAATATTACTGTAGGTAATTTAAAATGGCCCTTCACATCAGGCTTATATGAATTGTTAGTTTATAAGAAACCAATCAGTTATAATAAAACAGATTTAAATAATTATAAACAAATATTGGAGATGACTAATGTCCATAAACGAAATAACAGTATTAATGGTCAAATTAAAGGAAATCGTTCAATTAAATATACAACGATTATTAAAAACCTATTTAAACAACAACAGAAAATTCATAAGGGAAAAGGTTTAATGAAATTGAATAGAAAAAAGCATAATTATGTTTATTGGGATGATCCTAATGAATTGGTTGATAGATTGCGTCTTTTGATTTCATCAACAACAGCTGGTCACTCAAATCATAATAATGAAATTGTATCAATTATTGAGGAATTGAGAGAAGCAAAAATTATTATATAAATAGACTTAAAAATGTTTAACAATTCATATTCATAAAATGCCTATCGATAAGTTTGGACATTATATTGAAAAATCTGCAAGATACCAAAATCAACATTTCAAGATTCATTTGGATAGTGATCGTAATTTCAACTTTAATTTGCGGAGAATAAAAAATATTGCTAGTCCTGTATTGGAAAACGATGCTGTAAACAAAATTTATATGAAAAGTTATTTAAGTGAAATAAAGAAACAACTGGATACAATGTATATGGAGAGAATTAGGGAAATGGAGGATCGTTTTAACGAAATAATACATCAACAAAACGTGTTGACTACAGAAAAATTTGATAATGTAGAAACTCGTTTAAGTAAATTAATACATGATCAAAATATAATACCAAATAATCTCAATCAATCACTAAAAGAAATGAGATCATTATTTAATTACAAAATTGATTCAGTTGAAGAACGTCTAAATGAAAAACGAAGCTCATTACAAACCATTTAAACATAGATATATAAATCGTTTTGATTTAAATTCAATATCAGCAGCATTTAAATTGATGTAATCTAAGATAGACGTTAGAAATGGAGCGACAAGAAGTGGTTCAGGAGCTTCATAAGCAAGCACGTAGAAATTTCATTCGACGTCGAGTGGTGATCAAGGGAATTGATGATCTTTGGCAAGCAGATCTTGTTGAAATGGGCGTTTACTCAAAATATAACAAAGGCTATAGATTTATTTTAACAGTTATAGATACATTTTCAAAGTTTGCTTGGGCTGTACCCGTAAAATCTAAAAGTAGTGAAGATATAACCAATGCTATGCAATCTATTTTTTCGCTAAAGAGAATTCCAAAAAACTTGCAAACAGATAATGGTAAAGAGTTCTATAATAAAATATTTCAAAACTTGATGATAAAACATAATATCAACCACTATTCTACATATAGTATCATGAAAGCGTCCATTGTAGAACGATTTAATAGAACTCTAAAAGGAATGATGTGGAAAAATTTTAGTCTACAAGGAAATTATCAACGGATACATATATGCAAGGATTTAATTAATCAATATAATAATAAAAAGCATAGAACAATTGGAATGACGCCAAAGTCTGTTAACACAGAAAATGAAAGTTCTATACTAAAACAAGTCTATAATCATCCCAAAATATATAAATTTGGTAAACTAAAAGTTGGAGATCACGTTCGAATTAGCAAATATAAACATATTTTTTCAAAAGGATATACTCCAAACTGGACAACTGAAATTTTTAAAATTCGTACTTTACAGAACACAAACCCCATTACTTATTTATTGGAAGACTATCAAAGGAATCCGATTGTTGGTGGATTCTATGAACATGAACTATTAAAGACACATTTTCCAAATACATACTTGATTGAAAATGTTATTAAAACTAAGGGGCACCAGGCGTACGTAAAATGGTTGGGATTTTCCAATCAACATAATTCTTGGATCAATAAAGATGAACTTCAATAATATTATATATACTTCAATATGAGATTTATTTTTATTATATTATAAAATTCTCAAAAAAATAAAATAATATATAAAAAAGTTTTGTTTTGATTTTTTTTTTTTTTTTATTTCTAAACGATTAAATTTTATATCAACTTAGTTGAGTAAGGTTAAGAACAAGCACGATTAAATTTTATTCACACAAAAACAAATTGTGGTTACTTGTGTTTAAAATTCCTATTCAATAGATAACTATAGTTTAAAATAAAAACAAACTAAAATATTTTAATGACATTCTTTATTTATTTATTTATTTATTTATTTATTGTTTTTTCACGTTATATATATTCACTTATAATCTAAAATCACTTAATACTATTGTACAATATTATCACTTGAAGAAGATGTTAATACATTTTCATTGGGATATGATGATGATGATGATGGTTGTTGACTATTTATTGCATAATGTCCCCATGCATATGTATTAATACTATTATCTCTAATAAATCGCTTATCATCTAAATAACTTAATGCTAATTTACTAATGTGTTGAGTATATATTTCATGAATCTTTGATCTAAATACATACATAGAATCATAGTACATTTTTTTTTTCAAATAAACATTTTCTAAAGTCATTAATCGTTAGTCTATTGGTTACGCATTTTTTAACTCCTTTAATTTTTTTAATTTCTTTTTCCTCTTCATCAATTTTAATTGAATACATTTTAGCGCGTAAACCAATGAACTCTTTAATTATTTTACCATTACATTCATCCTTCATCATTCCTAAAACCTTTTTGTTTAACAAGGGTATATTAAAAACATTATCTTTCCGATAAGCAGACGTATCAAACTGTAAGATGATATCATCTAGAATATCCTTATATAGAGCATATGTCTTAATATCGTAAACAAAGGAATCAGTATCCATATAATTCAGATAAATATTTTCCTGAATACATGCATTCATAATGGAAATTATACATTTTCAACTTAGATAATTCTAGAACAGAAAACCCAATATAAATTGGTTTATTATATTCCGTTCGCACTCGACTCATTTCAATGACAATCATTTCTTCTTGAATCTTAAGTAAACTATGGAAATTTGGCTTAGCTATAAGAGCTCTAGCTCCCAACCTCTTACCTCTACTCTCCCATGAACAAACTATTTTAACATCTTTTCTCTTAGCTACATTTTCCATTGTTTTACCGTATACCGCATTATTTAAAAGTTTAAAAAAATTTTTTTCAAATTCATTTTCGGCATTGGTTCTATGATCATTATTTATTTATTTATTTATTTATTTATTTTCATTGTAATACAAATAGCCATACGGCCAATAATATATATTACAGGTAAATTACAATTTCTATGAGAAAATATTGTAGTATGCCTGCATACTAATAAAAAATACAATTTATTTCAACTCTAAGTCAAATATACAAATATACATAAGTATGTATATATATTAAAATTTTATCAATAAAATAATATTAAAAAACATATACCAATATGTATGTATGTAATTTAAAAATAATTAACAAAATAAAAAAAATACAAAATACCAATATCATAGCCTCGCTAACTACCCCCACAAACCTTAGTATGTATATTACAAGGTATAAAAAAGAGTGAATAAAAAAAAACCCAAATTATCCGTATTACAAAATTAGCTGGGTAGATTCAGAAATACACAAAGATTTCGCTTAAAAATTGTTGAAGACATGGCAAAGGTACGTAAGTTTTTTGGCAAGGAATTCCAAAGCCTAGCGGCACGTACAAAAAACGATTGCTCATATGTAGTGTTATATATTCGAGATATTAAAATTTGGGGGTTTCTAATAGATCTATTAAAAGAAATCATTTGTACAATGCTCAAAGGTCTTTGTGCCTTTATGATGTTAAAAAGATAGATTAATAAACGAAACTTTAAGTAATTCTCAAAAGATAAATTCAGAAAACTTTTTACGTGATTAGACACATGTGCCCTCAGCCTCAGCCTATAGACAAATCTTATAATTCGATGCACAATATTTTTAATTTTCTTTCTATTACTTAAATTACAGCCTGTGTAAACCTCAATACAATAATTTACTTGTGACATGAGCAGTGCATGAGCGACTGATTTCCTAACGTTCAGAGGTAGGTAGAGATTCAGATGATACAATCTACGCAGGGTAAGACAGACTCTGGCACAGATGTTATCTATGTGGGGCTCAAATGATAGTTTGTCATCAATAATTACACCTAGACATTTTAGTTGGTTCATAATCTCAATCGGAGAGTCACATATGTTCAGGTTAAGTTCAAAGCTAGCTGATCTATTTGACCTAAAAACAAGTGCTTTGGTTTTTTCTGGATTAACTCTAAGATAGTTCAACTCCATCCAATTATTCAAATATGCTAAGTCATAATTGACTGTGGCTTGCAAAGAATCAGCAAATTGATATTCACCCGACCACAGCAACTGTATATCGTCAGCAAAAGCAAAAGGTTTACAATAATGTAATTCCTCAAACAAATCATTGATATATAAAGTAAATAAAATTGGTCCAATTACAGAGCCCTGAGGGACTCCAGACCGTACAGGTTTAAGAAGGGAGGATTGATCTCTCAAGGAAACATATTGTTTGCGATTACTTAGATAAGACCAAATAAAACGACATGCAGACTTAGAGAATCCACACTTTTGGTTAAGTTTCATAACAAGCGAGTGATGATTAACTTGATCAAATGCTTTGGTGAGGTCAATGGAAACCAACACGCCTAGTTTACTCTCGTTGAGGATGCGCCTGATATTACCAGTGAGTTCGGTCAACAGTAGCCCTGTATTTCGTCCGCTGCGAAAACCGAATTGACACTCGTTTAGCAATTCCCCATAGTCAATCCATTTTGAAATCTGATCTTTTATTAGGTTCTCAACAACTTTAGATAATACTGGAAGGATACTAATGGGTCTGATATTATTACTTGTAAGAAGTTGTCCAACTTTTGGAATGGGAATGATGCGCGAAGTTTTCCAGGCATGTGGATATTTCGAAGTCGTGAAGATGGTATTAATGAAATGTAACAGGTGCCTACTTATATAAGGATAAATAAGCTTTAATAACTTAATGGAAATTCCATCAACCCCTATCGCCATCGATTTAATTTTAAACAAAGCATTAAACAGGTCAATCTCAGTAATATTAGAAAAGGATAAACATACTGTCGAGTTTGTATGTTGCACAAAATCAGGTTCCATATACTCAGTGTTCAATTGACTGTTAATTAGAAGTTCATTGATTTCATTTGCATTTAAATCAGAATCAATGGTTGGAGCTTCAGAAATACCAGCATTTCTCAGATTTTTCCAAATTTTTTTTGTATCGCCACAGTAAAATATACGGCGACAGTGTACTATTTTGAATTTTCTTATTTTAGATTTTGTCAAATTACGTAATTTACGATAGATATCCCAATTCATGTCACATCTCTCATTGTAAAACGCCCTCAACGCAATTTTTGTTAAAGATCTATAGTAGTTGATATCATTGGGAAATTTATGTTTACTTTGAGCAGGAGGTCGCATCAGCTTTTTTACCGGTATGAAATTAAGAAGTGCATTAAAAAGATCATTTAAAAATGTTAGCTGTAAATCAGGATCATTCGTATTGTAAATGTGTGCGAAATCAGTTAGAGCTAAGTGATTCATAATAGCCACCATGTCAGCACGCTTATAGTCTCTATAACAAACATGGTGTTCTTGCGAGCGCAGCACAGGGACTTGGAAGGCAGCACATATAAGAGAGTGATGCGAAATGAATGGTACCTGAAATTGCGCAGAGCTGGCAATTTTAAGACTATGACTGAAAAGGAAAAAATCAATTAATGAAGTTGATTGATAAAACGAATCAAAGTGTGTAGGCAAGGAATTGTGTAAGCATACTAGCCCATTCCGTCTGCAAAGTGAACGAAGATTTTCAGATTTGGCTGGAGTGAATAAGTCATTATTAAAGTCACCAACGACAATAACATCATTATAACGAACAAAAATATCGCTAAAAGACTGCTCAAATAAAGATAAATTTCCCCTTGGAAGATATATAGCACCAATAACTAAAGATCTGTTACCATTATCAATTTCAACAAATAGCCCTTCACAAGATTTGTATTCAGCACTCTTGTAAATGTACTTATATTTGATCCCTTCAGCAATATAAATGGCCACTCCACCCCCTCTACACCCAATCGGCCGATCACTGCGACACAAAGAGTAACCTTGTAGACGTACAGCTTGATCGAAGATGGATGAGTCTAACCAAGTTTCTGTAACACAGATTATATCAAGAGATGAGTTTCTGACTAGTAAGTTTAATTCATCGAGCTTATGAGACCTGTCCGAAGGACAGAGGCTTTGGGGATTTATATGGGCTACTGTAAGATTAGCTGAATCTTTCGATAATACACGTTTAATCAGACCATCACAGATAATTGGGCCAAGATTTATATTAGAAACCATAAGAGATTATAGAAGTGGTATGTAGGAGTCGCAAGTGTGCTAATGTATTGGCATAAGTATAATTTAACAAAATAAGCATTATAAATGCAAAGAGGTAATAATAAAAAAAGATATATAAATACAATAATAATACTATGACCATAAATGAAGCAGTTTACTAGAACTTAATGCACAGAAGAGAAAAAAGTAAATTTATATGTATAAATTCAAGAAAAATGAACAAATTACTAATAAAAAACTGAATAATAATACCAATTAATTTAAACCGCTCAAATTGGTACACTGCTCGAAATTCAGCTGCTTTTCAGTCCCATCTGGAAGTTTGACTTTCGCCAACGGAACATCTCGATTTAAAATACGGAACCAAGAAATTTTTTTATTATTCTTCAGAGAACGGCATAGCGCTTGTAGTTTTTTTCCTGCAGTAGTCAGGTTATCATTCAGGAACACCCGCGCAGTTACATCAGTTTTAATAACATTGCATAGTTGTAACTTAGGTTCTTTAAAATATGCACTCATAAGTTCATCTCTCAGGAACACATTATTAAATTTTACTAGCACCGATTTACCTTGATGCGTATACAAACACTGAGAGATATCCTTTTTATCAACCAAAATTTTATAAATCAATATACCTTTTCAACCAATCCGACTGATTGAATTTAAGAATTCTATGAATTTTCTTTAGAATAAGACCATTTTTAATACATTGTTTAAGATTTCTATAGTGTATTACATATTTTGTTTTATCATTTAAATCCGTTATTAATTTAGACTGTTTCATATGTTCATTTTTTTTATTTTCTGCACAAAATGGGAAATCATTGTGATGATCGTGTATGGTGGATGGATATTCTAAATCCACTTCCAATATATACCCTAATGGTGAATCATCTTCCACAGCATTAAAATTAAAATTTTCAATGTTTTCAACCATTCAAAATTTTTATAAGGAAGGTACTGCGACATAACATAACCGTATAAATTGTTTACATCTAAATAAATAAGATAATTCGATTCTTTAGTAGAATCATAATCACTTACATATTTATTGTTAGCTACAGAATGTCGTTTACAACATTGAACAATTCCTCCCCTAATACCACGTGTAACAAAATTATACATGTTAATGTCAGTTAATAGTTCTAACTCTATTCTTGTTTTTTTCAACATTGCATCCCAAGATAATCCAGGAACAGTATAATATTGGCATGGATCTAAATTATAAATGTTTTTGCAAACTTTACGGAAATTTTCAAAAACATCACATAGTAATAAAACATCTACTTTCAAGTATAATAGTAAATAGTCCAAGAGAGTCGTACATCTAAATGTATTCCATACCTTTTCAGCATGTTTATAATTATCTTCACTACACGCTTCATCAGTTAGTTTATTAAAGAAGAGAGAACGAGGTGGTAATTGTGTTTCCATGAGACGATTCTTTGAATCCAAATAATCATAGGGAAAGACACCTTTACGTTTCATTAAATCAAATTCATTATCATTTAAACAAACCGATTTTATAGTTTTCAAATCATCATCAGACAAGAAACCTGCAAGTTGATCTAAACTTGATGCTATAAAACGATATGAATCGAGAAAACGTAGCTCAATAGTATCTTTTTCACTCACCCTAATTCTCTTCGATACGGATACATATAATTCCTTATTTAAAGGAATGATTTTTATATCACCTGCTACTGATGAAAGTTCTCTTATAAATAAATGACAATCATATGCCGAAAGGTTGTGAAAAAATATAGGGATAAAATTTCCAATTTGATTCTCTAAGTTACATATATTATGTGCAGGACCTCTATAATCACCTGTTAGATGACAATGGTCAGTTACTTTATCTCCAATAGATATGATTTCACCGCATATATGACAATTCATATCTTCATCTTGTCTTTTTTGTTGTATAAACGTTAAAGGTTTCATTGGTATTACTACACTCAAATAGTTACTATAAATATATAATGCGTCCTCGACTAAACTTTTAAAAAAATGTGTTGATGCATTTTCGCCACTATAAATTCTATGTATATCTAAACTAGAATTATAGGAACATTTAATATAATAACTAAATGCAAATGGAATATGCTTTTGTACTGAATTAATATTAGCTGAGTTTTGAATATCAACTGATTCCAGAATACATTCGAAATCTGCATAAACTACAAACGGAACATCTAGTTGGTTTTTATGATTCTTAAATCTAAGTATAGAATTTTTATCGGTTGGCATTATAGTTACAATTTTGTTGCATTCCTCCTTATGTTTCTTTAAAGATGATTCTTTGTGAAAGTGTATGAGGTATGTATTACAAATATACACCTTATTTTTATGTTTTGTAAATTGACTTCTTAATAATCTATAATTAAAGAAATATAAAAGGAAACATTTTTTTAATTAGTTTAATTTCACTTTGAGTATAAATTTAAATAACGATAAACATACCTTGATATATTTTTTATCCAGACATAATGGAATCGTTCTTCATCTTCCATCAATAATAAATTTATATGTTTACTTTTTTCTTCTTGAGAGAAATAATATGGTCCCACAACATCATAAACTTCTAAATACGTATCTTTTTCAAAAGATCTTTCCAGACCAAAGACATTTATGCTTATTCCCGGGTTGTTGTCTTCAAACTGCTGTATTTTGTTGACAGATAGCGGGAAATTTAAATTTTTTAAATTTAATAATATATTATTTTCCAGGACTATAATATCATCTTGAATGTTGGTTATGTTATACGAAGAACAAATTACACTATTATTTTCTATTGGATATAGCGCTGATATTATAGCCCACTTAAAACAGTATACGTCATTGTTTTGTATATTAACACAAGCTTTTTTTTTGATATGTATGTTGGTAAAGAAATATACTGTGAACCTTTTATACATGCATATTTATTAATATTAACATCAAGGTGATTAATTTTTGTTAACGCAAAACCACTATCACGTTCTTGGAACTCATCCATTTTTTGCATAATTATTTCACATTTATTTGCATAAAATCTTTCAATATCATTCATATGGTTAGTTAAAGACAAAATATACATTTTTGTTTGATGTAGTATTATAGTAATTATGGGTTCTTCATCGTCTTTCATCTTCATATATTCACAGAGTAATTCGAAATTAAATTTTAAACTTGTATGTTTTTGTAGATGATCTTTCAAAACACATGCTACATTATCCTTTATGTTATTGAAAAACAATTCGGGATTTAGATTATCCATATTGTTGTTTTTAAACCGAAATGTAGTAATACGGTTTTTGAAACAAGCATCTAAACACTTTATATTATTGATTTCATCAACAATTTTTAAACAATTATCTTTATGTTTGTTTGTGCGTTGATGATATATCCACAGTTTCCTTACTACATCTTCTTTACACTCCTTAGAGTGTATAATTTCTTTCTTTTGATTATTTTGATGCTCTATTAAGTGGATATGTTTAAGATAATCTTGCTTACTTGAAAAATTAATGTTGCAAGTCGTACACCTTAATGAATAACCTTGATGATGATGCATCCTGATATGTCTATTTAATGAAAAGTTGCGGCTGTACACTTTTCCACAGATATCACAAATAAAGTTGCCACCCATTTTAATTTGATATATTTTATTAATTTTTTTTTGTGAATAAATAACTAAAATTATAATCACACCTTAGAGTTTAGTACAACAATGAATATTTTATTAATTTGATTTTATTTTATTACCACTACACTTAATTAAATAATGTGGTTAACATTTTATACTGATAACAAATACGAGTAGTATTAGGGAGATTAATATATACCGCAGTAAATGAATTTTTTTTATTAAATACTAGTGTTTTGTTTTTAAATAATGTGGTTAACATTTTATACTGATAACAAATACGAGTAGTATTAGGGATATTAATATATACCGCAGTAAATGAATTTTATTTATTAAATACTAGCAAAAAAATCACAGACTTTCGTAAACCGCCCTAATGTAGTTTAATTCATATTGTATTAACCCTCTAACGAACACATTAAATGTTACGACTTCACTTCAACAAAAATAACATCCACCACGACTTCACTTTAAGCAAAACCGAACCCCCCCCCCCCAACTTCACTTTAAGCAAAACCGAACCCCCCACCACGACTTCACTTTAAGCAAAACCGAACCCCCCACCACGACTTCACTTTAAGCAAAACCGAACCCCCCACCACGACTTTACTTTAAGCAAAACCGAACCCTCCACCACGACTTCACTTTAAGCAAAACCGAACCCCCACCACGACTTCACTTTAAGCAAAACCGAACCCCCCACCACGACTTCACTTTAAGCAAAACCGAACCCCCCACCACGACTTCACTTTAAGCAAAACCGAACCCCCCACCACGACTTCACTTTAAGCAAAACCGAACACGCTGCCGCCTCATAACACAAAATATCATGGGGTCGAATTTAACCCCATCGACCGTTAAAGAGTTAAGGTATGCACATTTTTCCTTTGCACATTTCTATCTAGAAACCCCTTATTCATACTACTATTTCATCTCTTAATAAAGGCATTGTTTAAAACAATTTTTTTGACAAAATACCACTTTTCACTGTTAACTCGAGCGTTTAACGCGTCAAACTGATTAAAATAATAAAGCTTTGCAATTATTTGTAATTTCTTGTAAAAAAAAATAGATTTAGTATGCCTTGACTTTTTATACCCTTCACCAAAACTGGTAAAGGGTATATATAGGTTTGTCCAGATTTTTGTAACTTCTACAATATTCATTTGCGGCGAAATAAAGTTAGTTATTCTGGATCCTTATGAATAGGAGATGAAAAAAGACATGTCCGTCTGTCCGTCTGACCGTCTGCATGTACGGATTTTCTATGTGTTGCTTGAAAGTGATTGTATGAAGCTCCTAAAAGAGTTAGAGAGCTCGGAATTGGACTGAATCGACCGCATTTGTCTTGGCACGATTGGCATTGAAAATCAACTAAAATAAAGAATCGGTTCTTGCATTTTCTATATATAAAGTTTTATCACACATTTTTTACAAATCTACCAAAAAAGTTGCCGTGCATAGAACCAACAATATTTAATTCTCTCACTAACCTCACTAGCTACCCCACCACTGAAGCTTGCTTGAATTTACTCTATATTTACTTTACTTAAACATTTTCTTTAAAAAGCATTATTTCGTATTAAACCCCTTTTTGTCACCAATACATAGACATTCCCTTATGGTGTTTTTGCTTGGCACATGCTTTTTCGTACGCATGCATATGAATTGATGTGTATAACAATCAGTAGAGTCATGCAAAAAACTGTATGTTTATATGGATGTATGTATAAATATACGCTACCATGAAGACCATTCACTCGTACATACACACATATGTACATGCATAAGAGTGTTCATATGAACAACTACAACAACAACAATACGCTACAAATAGTATTGAAAGAAGAACATCCAATTGTTTGTACGTGTGTATGCAGTCAACTCTACGCACAGCAACAATATGCTAGCAAACGTATTGAAGGAAGAATATTAAGTTGTTTGTGGTAAGAAATGGGATTTTTTTTTGTATACAAATAAAGTATTGTGCTAATGAATGCGTGTTGATAAAATATATAAAATATATGTGCCCTTAATTATGAAAGTGGTCTAAGTCATATATTTCTTCCATCGAGATATTTAATAGATTACATTTTTTCAAGTTTATTACAGATTTATTTCATATTTCGATGCAGAAATATATGCATATGACTTAGACCATACTTATGTATGTATATTCAATGTGCCCAAGTATACATACATGCATATGTATATGTATAAATTCGTTTGCTATGTCGTTATAATGTAAATAAGCGCTTGTTAAATAAAGAGCATTGGTTTTTTATAAATATATCAAAGGGGATAGGATTGTGTTTGATTTGCTTGTTTGTTTTCTGAATATAATATATATGTAACAAAATGCATAAGATTTAAAGGCTAACGTGGTTAGTAAGTAAGAAGTCTGTTTGTCATAACTTCTATGCTGAGTTTCGAACTTAGTTGAAAATTTTTTTTCAATATATTTTTGGAAAAAAATTGATCAGGGACAAAAAATAATAATTATTGTTGAATTTTCATAGAAAAAAGGCAAAACTACATACAAGGAAGCATCAAACAAAGTGGACAATCACACCATTTTAATTATTCTAAACTATTTTCTAAGCTCCAATTTTAAAATTATAATTTTTATTTTTTAGGCAGAAATAATTTTTATTTCCTGATTTTTATATTTTAACTGCAAATAATTGTTATTTTCTGATTTTTCTTTTTTCCAGCAGAAATAATTGTTAGTGCTTTCGTTCTGCTAGTGTTTGTCAGAATATTTACAATTAACTTTGGTGTTATTTGTTCCTTAAAAATTATCACATGTAATTTGGCTTAAAGAGAGATACGAAGTATAGCCTACTGAAATAATAATTATAGAAATAATTATTTTCCGATTTTTATTTTTTCGAGAATAAATAAAAATCAACTTGTGATTTCTACTTTTTCGAACAGAAATTAAATTAAGTTACATTGTGGGAAAAAATACATATACATACCTACATACATATGTATGTACATACATACTTTGAACTTATAGGTACATATACGATATACCTAACTAGTACGACAGGATCAACGTGTGGATATTCCGTAGCCAAAAAACGTGGTAGCCGTCCAAAGCTGCGAACCGCTATTTTTCACACTTTTTTGATATGGCTGTCAAATGAAAGGGATTTTCCAATGGAAAAATCATGGTGGAATCATGCTGAAAATTTGAACTCATTTACTGATATCTGGCGTTGTTTTATTAAAAACAAATACACATTTTTAACCCTTATACCTACTTATGCATATTTTGGTCACATGCATATATGTATTCCAGGTTCACCCAATTTAATTCAAAAATTTTAAAGTGTGTACATACATATTTATAAAATTTCGGTACTTTGTACACACAGCGATACAATTAAACAATTATTTCAACACTTGTACAGGGTGGGCCAAAAGTTACCATGGGGCTTAAAAGTTTAATAACTTTTTAGTTTATTAATTTTTTTTATTTTGACACGTATGTACATATTTATTAAGTTGAACAGTTTCATTCATGGAAACAGTTTAAATCAATAAATACATGTCTGAATCAAACAGTTTTTCCGTAGTAATTACTGGTTACGTTTTTTTTTGGCACATGGCACACAAGAAATGCCAGATGCAAAATCAGCCTTACAAACTGCAAGAAATGAGCTAGATGGATCACACAAATCTCCAAAGTCTGATTCATTTTCATATATTTTTCCATGAACATAATATATGCTACATGTGATGAAAATTGTGCGCTTAAAAATATAAACTATTTTTTATAAATAAGGCAATTGTTTTAAAAATTAAGCCTTGCAATTATTTATGTATAGATATTTATTAGCGCAATATTGACTTCGGTGTGAATCGATATACTTATATATCTATTTGCAATTGTACAACAATAAAGGATGTATTCGTCCCCTACAATTAAAAAATCGGCAACATTTGGTTTACGTAGATTATTTGCAACAAAATTGCATGAACACTACTCCTAGTTTGTTTATATTTTTTCTTTCGATATGTGTATACATATGTACATACATACACATGTTTGCAAATACCAATTTTATACTTGTACGATTTTCACCCAGGGAAAAATAAAGAGCAAGGATACCTTCTAGAAGGCCTTTGTACTCCTTCTTTAGGATGTATAAGGTCTACTCGCTCCATTCCACTCTTATATAATTTTTGCCTTTCCATTTCGCCTCTTTTGCCAGCAATTCTGTCTTCAAATTAATCGATTTTACTTTTGGTTTGGTATAAATACACGCAAAAAATTTTACTCCTCTTCCCCCTTTTCATAGAAGGGATGTGTATCTTATCTTTTATGCAAAAGAGTCGCGGCCTTCTTCGCTTTGTATCAAAGTAGGGTTGGCGTACACATTGTACATGCATACAATTATAAATACATATACATCTCTACATTTGAAGTAGCAAACTATCCAGTGTTGCCAGAAAATGCTGATGAGAGAATGTTAAATCGGTCAAAAAATTCTGCTAAAATGTTCTACAGAAGAAAATTATAATGCTAGATTTAAATGTAGAAAAAATTATTGAAATAGCTTTGAATTTCATGTTTATACAAACTCATTAGTATTTACATGTATTTTTATAGCACATACAAACATAAAATAGCTAATGATTGTGGTTTTTTTTTAAATGTTATAATAACGTTAAAAAAAGTTTTAACGCACTAATAATCTCAAATTATTATTTTACTTATTCAGTAAAATATTTGTTTATTAAAAATACGTATGTACATTGAAATTGATTATTGAAGGGTTAGCTGGATCATATGCGCATTTCACTGTTGCTAGTGCAGATCAACAGGGAACCTTTACCCTGCAATAAATACATGTACATTTATGAGAAAAATCCTTCATACAGAAGAATTTTTTTAAGAAATTAAAATTTTATATTTTCAATAAATTCTGCAAGAAAGCATTTAGCAGAATTTTTTGCAAGTTGAATGCTGTTTAACTAATGAAAATGCAAGATCTAGCAGTGAAAATGCTAAAATGGCAACAATGAAACTATCCCAAACGCTTTTTGCTGTCATTGTGGATTATTAGTGCGTTAAAAACTTTTAAACGTAATTGCAACATTTCCTATAAAAATACCTGTAAATACTAATGAGTTTGTATAAACATGAAATTCAAAGCTATTTCAACAATTTTTTCTAAATACATTTAAATCTAGCATTATACTTTTCTTCTATAGAACATTTTAGCAGAATTTTTTGACCGATTTAGCATTATCTCACCATCATTTTCTGGCAACACTTGTTGTTATATTGAGAACTTATGGATTTTTTTTAAAGACATGTTGATACATACATACGAGTACATATACATATGTATATAAATATGCACAAGTAAATATAAATTCGTTTGCTAATGTCTGTATTGTGTATGTATCTATATGTATGTTAAAAAAAGTAAATCCCTTGCTAAAGATCATGGATTTCTTATAAATATTTTAAAGTGGACAAGATTGTTTGTTTGATGTGCTTGTGTTGTTGGTATTTTCTTTCATTCATGTGTTATTTTTTTTTTAAATAAATTTAGTAAAAAGTACTTCTACTTAATTAAGGTGGTGTTTGTATATAGGCAATCGGCAGGGATTGATTCACTGGCTGAGTTCAATTAATGATGAAGGTACTTATGAATATACATATGTATATATTATTATTATTTTCTAAAATTCTTCAGAAAAACTCCTTTATAGTATATATGTACATACATATGTATGTATGTAAATAGATACATATATATATGTATGTATGTTGTAGTATATGAAAGAAATATTTTTTAATATGTAAGAAAAAAAACATAAAGGTTGAGATGAGAATATGAACTCACGTTCTTCTATTTTCAGAACGAATGTTTGAATCACATTTTGTTTTATTGGCATTTTGTACTTATTTTAAAGCTCTAAAACTTAGTTTAATTACATACATACATACATATGTATGTACCTATGTAGGTGCTTATGTACATATGTATATATGTAAATAAGTATGTATGTAATACCTACATGAATGTTTGTATCTAAGTACTCGTATGTATACCTATCATTGCAAATGATAAATTTATTAATGTTTTCCCCAGCAAAAAAGTTAATGCGTTCAAGATTTAATAGTGTTTCATGCTTTCTTTAGCATTTGTGTCTTCGAATGCATTCTAAATTTCATCGCAAATCGTAATAAAGCTATAGTTTTTGAACTCATCAAAAACGCATGCAATATTACTGGGTAATTAACATTGGAATAAATATCCACACGAAATGGGCATGTATGTAAAAACAGAATTAAATCAACGCTTTGACACATTGTCATAAAACAAGTTTTATCTCCACCAAATAATAAGAGTGCAATAGCTCGGTGGTAGAGAGTGTGTCTTTGACAGTCTTAACAGCAAGGTTCGTATCCTGGCTGCGACAAGGTTTTTTTTTGTTTTGTGAAAAACGTCATCGAATCAGGGAACTTTTATGGGTTCTAAGCACTCATTCAATGAAAAGCAGTTTTGTTAAATGTGAACCCATGGTCGCCAGTGACACGCCTGTGTTAAAATCTTGCGTTTTGCACCTGAATTGAACCCATGCATTAACTATTTCTTTTGCATGTCTTTTTTGCTGGGTCCGAAAATAACTTAATTATTCGATTGCTAAATAAACTTACCTAAGGAGAAGTATTGGGTTTTCAAAAATAAAAAATAAAAAATTGATAACTTTTATATCTAAAGCCAGTTTGTATTCCTGCATTTTATTGGTAGATCTGCAGCAGTAATGTTTAAAAAGTTTATTTTTTTTAATTTAAATTTTCTTAGGTATTATAAGAAATTTCAACGGAACATAGTAGGCTAGTAGGTTATTTGCAACTTAACAAGCTACATACATATGTACATATCGCTCATTTTCTAAAAAAAAAAAAACATTATATATGTATATCAAAAAATGGGATTTTTGGGTTAATGATGCAAAATCCTCACATTGGTATTCATATTGTGTAAAAATTTCATACCATATATTGTATACTTAACTATCGAGAGACAAATAAAATTATCATTTTCCATTAAGTTGTGTGTAAATTGAAAACTTTAAAGTTTAAAATAAACTAGTTTTTTTTATTTAATAAACGAACGATATGTATGACATTATATTGAGGGGTAACAAAAACTTTTTTGAAGTGAGTCGCTCCAATGTACATATTTTAAAAAAATTATCGGAAGAGTAAATGAAAAAAGTTTTATAAACTAAAATATATTGTGTATATGTATATAAAAACACATATTTTTTAACCCTTATACCCATGAATATTGCTGCAAAGTGCCTATATATCAGTTTCACTTGACTTAATTCATACGGGCCTGTTCTGCAAATCACGACATGTAAAAACACGATGATTTTAAAAAATTAATGAAAGCTAAATAATTGCTTTTTTAAATTGCACGATTGAAAGCGTTGCAAGTTGGAAGAAAATATTCTATTATAAATGACAAAAACTTAAAATACAATAAAAACCCACTATCAGGGCAGCTATTAGTGGTATACTTTTGAAATCACGTGATTTGAAATCACCATGATTTTCAGAACAGGCCCGATAAATTTGAAAGTATGTATTTATACAAGTTCGCTGTTGAGCACACACAGTCATGTTAACAAGGCAAGCGTCAGTTAAGGAATATTTTGTCCGCAAGATGCATTTAAAATGCAGTTTTGCGCTGAATATTGCAGTTTAATTGGTAATAGATACGAAAGTTTTCTCATAAAATTACGCATGAGTAGTATATTTATGGGCATTCTGGCACACGTGTATTTTCTCCATAAGGATCATTCTAATTAGAATATTTATGGGCATTCTGGCACACGTGTATTTTCTCCATAAGGATCATTCTAATTAGAATATTTATGGGCATTCTGGCACACGTGTATTTTCTCCATAAGGATCATTCTAATTAGAATATTTATGGGCATTCTGGCACACGTGTATTTTCCCATAAGGACGGATATTCCAATACATGTATTTTCCCATTAGGAAGGATATTCCAATACATGTATTTTCTTATAAGAAAGGATATTCTAATACATATATATATTCCTACAACAAAGTTAACTTCAAATGAGAATATATATTTTTCTCATAAAAAGTTTAACGAAGACATTTTCGTAAATGGAACAATTCGAATGAGATTCTCATTTGAGTAATTTTATTAAAAT
Organism: Nowickia ferox; assembly: GCA_936439885.1. Classification (NCBI taxonomy): domain Eukaryota; kingdom Metazoa; phylum Arthropoda; class Insecta; order Diptera; family Tachinidae; genus Nowickia; species Nowickia ferox. The sequence continues at coordinate 64,002,360 of OW387023.1, read as the reverse complement.
GAGAATTCGATTGACTCACAAATATGTATATAAAAGACCAATTAGAAATTAGTTTTAGTTATTGTTATTCAAAGATCCTTGAAATTACATTCAACAACAATGGTAAGAATGAAGTTTAACATAACATTAGAATTTTTTTATTTATTATATGAAAGTTTAAGAAATACATATAAAATTTAACTAATTTTTTTGTTTGTTTTTAGATCTATCAACAAATAATTAACATTGCGCAAGGAATAAAATCTGAATACACAAAAATTGATGATATTCCCTTAAATGAACCTTACAAGATTTTAAATTTTGAATGGAAGGTTACACAATATGGATCCAAAGTTATTGCATATTTAAACAACAATAAGTGGTTTTATCTTCCGCAAAGAATCGTTAAATATTTAAACAGAGAGGATCCTTACTTATCAAAAATGAATGACAAAATTTGGACAATTATTTACAAAGGACGTCAATCACCAAATGGTTCAGCAATATTCGAACTAAACTATAGCTAAATTTTTATTTGTCATAAGAAATTTTATGTAGTTACACAATTTTTAAAACAATAAATATATTTAGTAAAGTGAAGTGACCCCTATTATTTATTGATTTTTGTTTTTATGTTAAACATGCACATGCACGTTAACAAAGTGAATTTGAAATCCATTTCAGGAAAATTTAGTTCAAAAAAATTAAAATAAAATGCATATATTTCAAATTCATTTAAATTTTATGAAAATGAGAGTTTATGCTTAAAATAAGTTATCTTATTTATTTTCATTTTAAGAAAAAGGTTAGGACATTTAAAAATTTGATGAAAGTTAAACATGCATGTACAAGACATGAAATTTAAACATGCATTTGCAAGACACATGGTCATATGTATATGTATGCATTACAAGTTTTATTACTTTTTGCACTTATATAGAAATTTTCAAAATTCTCACCAAAAAAATAAATTACATGAAAAAATATTCCTATAAGGAAGGATATTTCCATTGCATGTAGTGCGTAAGCATGCTTTTGCATGCTTTTTCATGTCATAGCATTTAGATGTATTTTGCTTTACTCTAATTTTCATTTTAAAAGAAAAAAAGGATAGGACATTTAAAAATTAACATGCACATGCAAGACACATGATATTAAGTATTTTTAAAGTATTAAGAACGAGAGACATGCGTATGCATGCTTTTTGCGCGTGTAGATTTACGTGGGTGCGTTGGTGAAATTTACATTTTATTTGTTCTGAGAAAAAGGGTATGCGAAAAACTGATTACAAAAAAATATATTTCTATGAAGGACAAATAAATATAATTTTCATTTTTAAGAAAAAGTATAGGACACTTAAAATTTTATGAGTGTGCATACTTTGCTTTTACATACCGCTGTATGTATGTATGTATGTATGTATGTATGTATGTATGTATGTATGTATGTATGTGCATGCGTTAAAAGAAAAAAGGTATGCGAAAAACTAATTACAAAAAAAATATATTTCTATGAAGGACAAACAAATATTTTTCCTTTATTGCTTAAACTCACTAATTTACAAGATCATAAATGTAGATAAATATGAAGATTTTCCAATCACAGGTAATTTTCTATAGATGAATGTATGCATATATTGTGTGCACAAAAAAGTATAAAATAAAACATTTTTTCTAAACAAAATTCTAGTCTTGTGACATTATTCAAAAACGAAGTGTTGTGTGAAAAAAAAGAAAACTCGAAATTTTTATTGTTATATACATATGTGTATAGATTTAAATATTTTTAATTCATAATAGGTAAGTTAAATAATTTTAAAAATAGTAAGCATTGATTTCTAATGTTTAACGTTTTACACAAACAGTCTGTAAATTTGTTTTATACATTTTTAGTATATTTAAAAACGTTTATACAAAAATAAAATGATATCGAATTTAGAATGCAAAGAATGCAAAAGAGCTTTCCTAACTGAGGAAAATTACAGGGAGCACGAACGAAGTCATGCTTCAAGCTCCAGTCGCGTAAAGCTTGTAAAAAGTGCGTTTAAAAAAAGACTTGTGACACTTGTTTACATAAACGACAACGAGGAATGCCTCCTCCCAGAGGTGTTTATGAACGAAGCTGTGGAGTCATTAAAAAAAGAAGTTGACTACTTTTTAAAAAATAATGGTGCTCTAAAATATAATATGGAGATGTATGGCTTATATGCTTGTCCCAAAATGAGCGACCTAGAAAATACACCAATAGAGGTAAAACATTTCCAAACCAAAATGAAAGAAGTTTTCGATATTGATGAATTCACAAATGAATATTTCACTAATATTCAAAATATATTAACAAAGATGGAAGAGTTTCAAGAGCGGGATAGTGGTTGGACTCTAGTTCAACTTTTAAAACTTCACCTGAACTTAAATAAATATCAACCACTGAAACGTTCTAGTTTTATAGCTCTCCCGCCTAAACTGATGTCAAAAAAAGCATGTATAAATGTACAAAATGATGATGATTTTTGTTTCAAATGGGCAATTTTATCAGCCATATCAACTCATAGAAATGCGCAACGAACTAGTATTTACGGGATCAACATTGCTGATGAGATAATAAATCTAAATGGATTTTCTTTAAATTTTAGTGGGTTATGCTTCCCACTTAAAATAAAAGATATACACATTTTTGAGACCAATAATCCTAATATTAGTATAAACGTTTTTGGCTATGAGATGGAAAAAGACTTAGTTGTTGGCCCATATTACAAAACAAAAGCAATAAAATCTAAGCATATACAGCTATTGTTTTTACAGAAAGATAATGGAGGAAATATAGTTTCACACTATGTATATATCAAAAATATTTCAAGGTAAATGTGATTATAAAAAAAAAAAAAAAAAAAAAAAAAAAAAAATCATAATAATTATATGATTAATTTTTATATTTATTTTACATAGATTGATTCGATCACAACAAACTAGCCATCATGGAAGCATTATTCTCTGTGATGACTGTTTACAGAGTTTCCATTATCAACAAGACTTAGAAAAACATCGACAGCATTGTAAAAGACAGGTTTCTTATGCCCCCCAACAAGATAAGTCAATATTAGAATTTAATAATTATAATAATAGTATAAATGTACCTTTTGTAATATACGCTGATTCGGAATGCATATTTGAAAATATTCAAACTTGCATTCCGCGTGGTGATGTTTCGTCAACAACATTAGTTGATAGACATATTCCCTACGCAATGTCGTATTTTATTAAATGTAGTTTTAATGACAAATTAAACAAGTTACGTACCTTTAAAGGATTAGAATCGGCTAAACTATTTATAGAAAGTTTAATTCGGGATATAAGAGATTTAAATAATAATTATTTGACAAAAGTAAAACCATTGACCCCATTAACTGAAGTGGAAAATTTAAACTTCCATGCTAATAATATATGCCACATTTGCTCTAAAATAATTTTAGATGAATCAAAAGTTAGAGATCATTGTCATTTGACTGGTAAATATAGGGGGGTTGCACATAGTTCTTGTAATCTTAATTATAAAGTACCGAAATTTGTCCCGGTTATTTTTCACAATTTTTCTAGTTATGACTGTCACTTATTTGTGAAGGAGCTAAATAATATAAATGATGGTCCAATTAATATCATTCCACTCAATAAAGAGCTATATATATCACTCTCTAAAACCATAAGCGACAACAATAATGGTAATATAGAAATTCGATTTTTAGATTCCTATAGATTTTTACAATCAAGCTTAAATGATTTAGTTAAAAATTTAGGTAAGCAGGATTTGAAAATAGTTAAATCAATGTTTGGTGAAAATGAAAGTAAATTTAATTTACTTGTTAGAAAAGGTGTCTTTCCATATAGTTATTTAAATTCTATCGAAAAACTCAAAGAAACTTCTCTACCGAATATTGAGAATTTTTATAATAAATTAACAGATGAAGATTGTTCTCAAGAAGATTACACACATGCGAAAGAGGTATGGAGTACTTTTGAGTGTACAACTTTAGAAGATTATTTAATTTTATATTTGAAAACTGATGTCTTGTTATTAGCTGATGTTTTCGAAAACTTTAGATTTCTTTGCAATGATATTTATAAACTAGATCCTTGTTATTACTACACCGCTCCAGGATTTTCTTGGGACGCAATGTTAAAAATAACAGATATTAAATTAGAGTTATTGAGCGACATAGATATGATTTTATTTATACAAAAGCGGATAAGGGGAGGAATAGTACAATGTTCTCAACGACATGCCATTGCAAACAATAAATATATGAGTGATTACAATGAACATCTTCCATCTAAATATTTAATGTATTTAGATGCAAATAATTTATATGGTTGGGCAATGTCTGAAGCTGTACCAGAAGGTAATTTTGAATGGGAAACAGACATTGAAAATTTTTGTTTGGATACTATACCAGAAGATTCAACTACTGGATATATATTAGAAGTAGATTTGACGTATCCAATAGAAATTCATGATATTCATAATAACTTACCATTTTGTAGTGAAAATAAAAATCCTCCAAATTCTAAGGAAAAGAAATTAATTTGTGACTTAAATGATAAAAATGAATATATAATACATTACAAAAGCTTACAACAATGTTTAAAACATGGGTTGAAGTTAAAAAAAATTCACCGAATTTTGAAATTTAAGCAATCAACATGGTTAAAGCCATATATTTCCTTAAACAATTTACATAGAACTAATGCAAAAAACTCTTTTGAAAAAAATTTCTTTAAGTTACTAAATAATGCTGTCTACGGTAAAACGATGGAAAACGTTGACAAGCGTAAGAATATAAAAATTGTTAATCGGTGGGAAAGCATTGGAAAGAAAATGGGAGCTCATGCCCTTATTGCCAAACCAGAATTTAATTCCTTTAGCATATTTCAAGAAAACATGATAGCAGTGGAGCTAAACAGAAGTTATTCGTTTTATAATAAACCCATTTATTTAGGATTTACAATCCTAGAACTTTCAAAGTGGAAGATGTATAACTTTCATTATGATTATATGCTTTTAAAATATAACATCAAAGCAGATCTAAACTATATGGATACAGATTCGTTTATATACACAGTAGAAACTGATGATTTTTATAAAGATATAATAAACGATATTGATACACACTTTGATACATCAGATTATGAAGCGAATAATAAGTTTGGTATTCCACAATGTATGCATTTAAAACGATAGATATGAATGAAATCAAAAAGGTTAAGGGCATTAAAAGTAATATAACTAGAAATTTAAGTCTATTAGATTATAAAAACTGTTTATATAATAAGAAAATATATTATGGAAATATGTATATTTTTAAATCCAAACTTCATGATTTATATACTTCTCTAATAAATAAGATATCTTTAAGTTATCTAGATAATAAAAGGATTGTATATAATAATGTAAATACACTTGCTTGGGGGCATTACAAAGAAGAATTTATCAATGAAAGAGATGATGATTTTGTAATGGAAATTTATAATAGAGATAATCAAAACACAACTAATTGTATTATAGATCAATTTTTAAATGATGATGATGATGATTTTGTAATGGAAATTGATAATAGAGATAATCAAAACACAACTAATTGTATTATAGATCAATTTTTAAATGATGATGATTTTGTAATGGAAATTGATAATAGAGCTAATCAAAACACAACTAATTGTATTATAGATCAATTTTTAAATGATGATGATGATGATTTTGTAATGGAAATTGATGATAGAGATAATCGTAATACAACTAATTGTATTATAGATCAATTTTTAAATGATGATGACGATATTTTTATGCAAATTGAATGTTAATTTTATTTATTTATTAAAATTTTGTTTTATAAATTCAAATTATATTGTAATTCAAAACGACATCGTTAATTAATAAGAAAAATATAAATAAACTTTAACGTATCCGTTTGTGGATATATTTATATAAATATTTGTTTGAATTATTTTAAATTACATTTATTAACTAAGAATTTTAAACATAGGTGACCACAATTAAATGTATTAAAGTTTTGTTTTCGCTCATAATTATATTTAATGGGTATCTTTAAATAATTAACAAGTTCAATTGGAGGTTGTAAGTTTCCAAAGCTATCAAAATATTCTTTATAGTTATGATTTTTATAATAGGCTACCCAGTGAGTTCCAGCACCACGAGAGTTATCTAGATTAACAATACCACATTCTTGAACTAATGGTTTTTTAGGCAAACGATCTCGCATAAACACACCTCTAAAATTTTCGAGTTTTTTACCATATTTTATTAAATCTAGATCAGTTAATGGTCGATTGGGTAGGTTATCTAAAAGTTTTTTGGAATCGGTTTATAATACAGTCCATATCCAGATTTATATGGTTTAAGATATAAGCCTTTTCCCATAGCAATTGATTCCATGTGTCTATTATGCCGAGTAGCCTCGGCTAGTTGTTCTTTTCCATTTTTAATATCATTTACAGCCTTAATAATAGACGATCCACCCGTAGCCAAACCACCAAGTGCAGATAAAGCTGTTAGGATTGGAATTAGTGGAAGAAATCCACCGATTTTGGGCATTGGTATAACTCTCGGTATCACAATATTAGCCCTCTTTTTCCCTTTGAAGTTCGAAGTAATGGATTTTAACGCAATTTTAACAGCAGCCTTTAAATTGTCTGGTTTTTCATTTCTCAAGATGTTAAGAGTATTTTTAACAGCTTTTGAAAACAATTTTCTATCACATGTTTTTTTCATTTGACTCTTTTTTTTCTGTGACTTTTTAGATTTATGAATTTTTATATTGTTCATACCTAATCCGAATTTAAGTTTTGATTTCATAGCGTTTGTTACGAACCAAGCGTTAGCCTTTTCTTTGAAATCACTATCTTTAGATTGCACTTGTTGCCAAGCTTTTTCAACTAAAATTTTATCCGCTTTATGTCTCTTATTAATATCGTTTGTTTCTGAATATGTAATATCGTGTTCCCTACACGCTGCATCCAATGAATTTATTCCCTTATCACCTCTTGCTAAACGTTTTTCAAGTTTTGTTCCAGGTCCACAAAACTGATAACCAGGTAAATGTAGTTCAACAGGTAATTTGTTTATTAAGTTGTTTACTAATCCACTACCAATATTATACTGATTATCTTTAACTCCCTTTTTATAGTTTATATTCATTTTTATTAATTATATGATATGTGTAATGGGATTGACACTATAAACTTAAATGATGAGGTTTCGCTATATAATAAGAAATTTATATCAAAACCAAGTTAGTTATAAAAATGCGATTAGTAAAACAAGCTAAACAAATTGTAGTAAGAAATGCGGATGAAGCACAAGAAAACGAACCGAAAATTAAACATAGTACACTTTTACCAAATTCAATACGAGCATTAATTGTAGGTCCTTCAAATTGTGGCAAAACTAATGTTATGATTAGTCTAATAGAGAGCCCCAACGGTTCAAGTTTTAAAAACATTTACATATATTCAAAATCTTTATATCAACCAAAATACTGTTATCTCAAGGAATTGATACACCCAATAAAAGGAATAAATATTTTTACATTTGCGGAAAACGAGAAAGTTATTAGTCCTACAGAAGCGAACTCACATTCTATCATAATATTTGATGATGTTATTTGTGGAAAACAAGACACTATAAGAGATTACTTTTGTATGGGCAGACATAAGAATATAGATTGTTTTTATTTATGTCAAACGTACACAAAAATCCCTAAACATCTTATACGTGATAATGCGAATATGATTATAATATTTAAACAGGATGAAATGAATTTACGACACATATATAATGATCATGTAATTGGTGATATGTCATTTAAAGAATTTTCAAATATATGTAGTGAATGTTGGAAAAATAAATATGGCTTTCTTGTTATCAGTAAGGATAATCTGATAAATAAAGGGCGATATAGAAAAGGTTTTGATGAATTCATAGAACTATAAGTAAGCAGATCTTAAGTAGTTATAATGCAGATTGCAATCAGACATAAAACAGATCATTAGCAGATAAATATCAGTTGCTTAAGCAGATATCAGGCAGATCATTATCAAATATAAAGCAGATTTCAAGCACATATAAAAACAATAACTATGGATAATAAATTGTTAAAGGATATTGTTAAGACAAGAGGAGTATTGAAAGCAAAATTAAAAAATCTCAAATTAGACAATATAGAACGAGTTAATATTTTAGAAGATACATTCAAACCAATAACTAAACCTTTAAATACGATAATTGGAAAAATTAATGAATATCAAACTGATGATATATTGAATGATACATCTAAGTCCATAACCAAACCTTTGAATAAAATAATAAAAAAAGATGATGATTATAACTCAGATGATTATCAATCTAATGATAACATAACAGATCCACAACTTCCACCACTACCATCCGACGACAGTTCAAACAATTTTGATGATGCAATAGATTATAACCAAGTTACTGAAACTGATTTGAAAAAATATCCATTAGCTGAAAATATAGAATTACTCCTCAATAATAAAACAATAGATAAAATTTATGGTTTCAACATAGATGAAAGCGGAAATTGGCGATATGCAAATAATGAATTAAATTTTAATGCTGATAACTCTATTCAAATAGGGAATTCAACGTGGAAAATGACTCCAGGATTATTTGAATTAGTTTTCCATTCAAAGCCTCTACATTATAATAAAAATGATTTAAGAAAATATAAAGAAATTTTAATAAGTACCAATGCTCACAAACGTCAATATCAATCAAAAAGTCAAATTAAAGGTACACGAGCTTATAAATATATTCGTATAATAAAAAATTTATTTAATACTAAACCAAATATTCTAACGAAAGGTAGTGGATTCTCGTTAAAGACTATTGATAATCGTAGATCTAGTTATATATATTGGAATGACACAAATGAATTAGTTGACAGATTACGTTTACTTATTTCATCAGAAAGTGTTGGTCATAATAATCACAATAACGAAATCATTTCCATTATTGAAGAATTGAAAGAAGCTGATATAATATATTAAACTAAAAATGACTTATATAAATAAGTTTGGAGAAACGTCCTTCCGACATAATCTAAATGACTCAAAGTTAAAATTATATAAATATAATTTGCAATTGAATAACATAACAAAAGATATAGAAAAACTGGATAATATAATTAAAACTATTAACAAACAACGTGAAGAACTTAAAAACGATTATAATTCTCAATTAAACATTATCAAAAGGGATGTTAAAGTATTACAAGAATTAATTACAAAAGGAATCAATGAAAATGTTGAAGCTATTGAAAAAATAGTGAGGAATCAAATAAGTTATGCAAATGAAGACTTTTCAAAGAATATCGAAGAGAGATTCAATACACTTGAGGATTTTATATTTAAATCGATGAAGAAAAATGATGTAAACGTTGAGGTGAAAAAACGAAAACTTGAATTTCCTAAAATTAAAGGATAAAAATTTTATATAAATATTTGACACTCATATCTGAATGCTTAATAGTAAAGAATCTTATTTCAAAATGAACTTAGATAAAAGAGAAATAGTTGATGAACTTCATAAGCAAGCGCGAAAAAATTTTAAAAGAAGACGGGTTATCATAAAAGGAATCGATGATTTATGGCAGGCGGATTTGGTTGAGATGGGCAACTACGCAACATATAATAACGGTCACCGTTATCTCTTAACAGTAATAGATTCTTTTTCAAAAAAAGCTTGGGCTATACCAGTGAAAAATAAAACTGCACTCAACATAACGAACGCCATGAAAAACATTTTCATAAAAAGCAATCGTAAACCAAAAAATTTACAAACAGATGATGGTAAGGAGTTCTTCAATAACCAGTTTCGTCACTTAATGCAATTGAATCAAATCAACCACTATTCAACATATAGTGTTCTGAAAGCATCCATCATAGAAAGATTTAACAGAACTCTTAAAGGAATGATGTGGAAGGAGTTTAGTTATCAAGGAACATATAAATGGTTAAACATATATAAGAACCTTGTAGAGAAATATAATAATACTTACCACAGAACAATAAAAATGTCGCCCAATGAAGTAAATTCATCAAACGAAAAATTTTTATTGGATACAGCTTACAACAATTTAAAAGTATTTACAAAACCAAAGTTCAAAGTGAATGATAATGTTAGAATAAGTAAATATAAACATATATTTGAAAAAGGTTATACACCAAATTGGACTACTGAAGTATTTACGGTTAAAACTATAAAAAATACTAATCCAAATACATATATATTAAAAGATTATCAAGGACATGAAATTAAAGGAGGGTTTTATGAGTCTGAATTAATGAAAACTAGATTTCCTGAAACTTATTTGGTTGAAAAGGTTTTGAAAAGGAAAAGCAACAAAATTTATGTTAAATGGCTTGGTTTTTCTTCAGAACATAATTCTTGGATTAATACAAATTATGATTAATAATAAAAACTGTGAAAAATTTAATAATTAACTTAATCATTCATGAACCACTAAAATGTCAATTACATTAACTTTAAACGGAGACTCTTCGCATCTTGTCGCAAACTATTTTCCGCCAATTGAACTAAATGAAAATTATGTTTGTGGCTTAATAAGTCTTGATACATATCATTCAATTCCAAATGTAGATGTTGAAAACAATTTATTTCATATTGGAAATCATGAAATAACAGTTCCAGTTGGGTCATATGAATTAACTGATATAGCTGAACTACTAAAAATTAAATATCATGATATGAATCCAACCGGTTCTCTTGATGTACGAGCAAATTATAATACACTACAAACATGTATAAAAAGCACTTCTGATTCAATTTATTTTAATAAAAAATCCTCAATTGGATCATTATTAGGCTTTAGTAGAAAAGTACTAGCACCTGGAATAGAACATTACTCCGATAAAACGATAGATATAACCAAAATTAATACAGTAATCGTTGAATGCAATATTGTATGCGGTTCGTATATAAACAACATGTCTACGCATATTTTACATCAGTTTTCGCTTAACGTTAGTCCTGGATATAAAATAACAGAGACTCCAACCACTGTAATATACTTACCTGTAAATTCAAGAATAATAAATAATATAATTTTGAAAGTTGTTGACCAAGACGGAAACTTAATAAACTTTCGCGGTGAAAAAATAACAATACGATTACATTTAAAGCCTATGAAAGAATGATAATATACAACAAAAGTGATCTATCGAATGATTTAACATTTATTCAATCACCATCAGCCGAAGACGAAGGTGAAAATTCATCAAATTTTTGCAAAAAGTTAAAAATACAATACTATAAAAATAATAAACATCGAAAGCCTAAAAAAGCTAACGTTTTAAATAAAACTAATCAGCATTTTTTAAAAAGTTTAGGATTTAAATTGAAATAATAAAATTAATCACGTAGTTACAACCAAGGAAAACAAACAAATGAGTAGTATAATTAATATATTGCAAAAGCCTCAAGTGGATAATTCAATTATCAAGAAGGAGTACCACAGTTATACATCATATTTACAGTCATTTAAAAATAATAATGAAATTCGTATATCAATTCAAAACCAAGATTTGTATGTTTTACCAAGTGAAAGTTTTCTATATATCGAAGGTCTTGCAACAAAGGAAGATTCAACAGTTTCTACATCCTTACGTCTCTTAAACAATTGTATGGCACACCTATTTGATGAAATTCGTTATGAAATTAATGGTATAGAAATTGATCGCACACGTCATTTGGGTATTGCAACAGAATTAAAAAACTATGTTTCGTTGAATAAATTTGAAAGTGATAGTCTACTAAATGCAGGATGGTCACCATTTAACAATGATAGTCTTATACCCGAAAATGGATATTTTAATTTTTGTGTACCACTAAAATTACTACTTGGATTTGCCGAAGATTTTCACAAAATAATAGTTAACTCTAAGCATGAATTGATTCTGTTACGATCTAAAGATGATAAGCAAGTTTTTAAATCTCAACTATCAACTGAAAAAACCAAGTTAACAATTTTAAATATAACTTGGAAAGTACCACACATTCAACTTGCTGATGCATACAAATTGCAGATATATAAAACAATAAATAACCGTCATCCATTAAGTATATGTTTTAGAAGTTGGGATATGTATTATTATCCTTCACTTCCAGAAAGTACAACAGTTTTGTGGAATGTTAAGCTAGCTGCTCACAACGAAAGACCACGCTTCCTATTGTTAGGTCTTCGAAATAATGACAACAAGTTTCAACATTGTGATTTAAGTGATGTAAAAGTACATCTTAACTCTGATACATATCCTTATGATGATCTAAATCTTAAGTTTGATAGAAATCGTTTTGCTATTCTATATGACATGTACTTAAAATTTCAACAAAGTTATTATTCACGCAACACCCAACCATTATTAACACCAGAAAACTTCAAAACTATGGCGCCAATAACTGTCTTGGATGTTACACATCAAAATGAATTAGTCAAAACTGGACCAATCGATATTAGAATTGAACTGAAGACTTCAAAAAATATATTACCTAATACATCTGCGTATTGTTTAATTATTCATGATAAAATATTTGAATATATTCCACTAACAAACGAAATTAGAAAATTGATATAACTTTATTTTTAGTTAGTTTAAGAGACTAATAATTATAGATATACATAAACTAAAAAGTACTTGTATACAATTTATATAAATGTTAACTGTAATAACATTATTGTTTATTCACAAACATTTGGTCTACATACTCAGTCACACTTATTTGTAAGGATGTTACTCAACGATATATATGAATTTTTAAAAAGATTTTCACACATTGTCTCCAACGAAGATAGATATAAACTGATTAATATTCAATCACATCTCGAAGAAGTAAATAACTTAAAAACAATGAAAAACAAATTTGGAGAGCATTATGAAGATTGTTCATGGTCTAATGAGAATGAAACTTGTGGACCCGACACTTGTTCATGTTCATACAAAAGAAGACAAAATATGAGAATAGAGGAAGAAGCAAACAAACTAATGAAATTCTATTATAACATATATAATGTCAGTAAATGTAAAAACTGTAATTTTCAAAAAGTTTAGATAATAAAAATATTTATTTAAAAGAAAAAACACATATTCATTTATTTAATAATAAAAAATGGAAAAATATTTTACATTATTTTATTAACCCATATTTTCGACCCTTCTTAATGCGTCTAAAAGAATTTCATCCTGCCCATCATGTAACAATAAATATGCTGCTACATCCACCGGTGGCAAAACTATTACCTCCCTAATATCGATGGGCTCTTTAATGTTTAAAAATAGATCTTCATCGCCTTCTAATAGATGATGGTAGCTCTCGTGTGTTGCTGTTGATGATTCTGTAATTGCTGTAGGTGTTGCGACTGCTATAGTAGATGTCGATGTTGCGGGCTCAGTAGATGTTGATGTTGATGGTTTAGATTCTCTCATTTCCTTATTTTTGTTAATTATTCTCCTATATAAAGGAGTATCCCAAAATTTTTTAGTTTTTAATTTTATTCCATGTTGATTCAGATAATGGCGTTTTTTGTTTGAACTGTTTGAAAAAGTAACTATTTGACATATTTCACAATATAATTTGTTACTATTCATTTTTAAATATTATTTTAGTTTTTTTTCACACAACACTTTGTTTTTGAATAATGTCACAAGACTAGAATTTTGTTTGAAAAAATGTTTTATTTTATACTTTTTTTCTACACGCAATATATGCATACATTCATCTATAGAAAATTACCTGTGATTGGAAAATCTTCATATTTATCTACATTTATGATCTTGTAAATTAGTGAGTTTAAGCAATAAAGGAAAAATATTTGTTTGTCCTTCATAGAAATATATTTTTTTGTAATCAGTTTTTCGCATACCCTTTTTCTCAGAACAAATAAAATGTAAATTTCACCAACGCACCCACGTAAATCTACACGCGCAAAAAGCATGCATACGCATGTCTCTCGTTCTTAATACTTTAAAAATACTTAATATCATGTGTCTTGCATGTGCATGTTAATTTTTAAATGTCCTATCCTTTTTTTCTTTTAAAATGAAAATTAGAGTAAAGCAAAATACATCTAAATGCTATGACATGAAAAAGCATGCAAAAGCATGCTTACGCACTACATGCAATGGAAATATCCTTCCTTATAGGAATATTTTTTCATGTAATTTATTTTTTTGGTGAGAATTTTGAAAATTTCTATATAAGTGCAAAAAGTAATAAAACTTGTAATGCATACATATACATATGACCATGTGTCTTGCAAATGCATGTTTAAATTTCATGTCTTGTACATGCATGTTTAACTTTCATCAAATTTTTAAATGTCCTAACCTTTTTCTTAAAATGAAAATAAATAAGATAACTTATTTTAAGCATAAACTCTCATTTTCATAAAATTTAAATGAATTTGAAATATATGCATTTTATTTTAATTTTTTTGAACTAAATTTTCCTGAAATGGATTTCAAATTCACTTTGTTAACGTGCATGTGCATGTTTAACATAAAAACAAAAATCAATAAATAATAGGGGTCACTTCACTTTACTAAATATATTTATTGTTTTAAAAATTGTGTAACTACATAAAATTTCTTATGACAAATAAAAATTTAGCTATAGTTTAGTTCGAATATTGCTGAACCATTTGGTGATTGACGTCCTTTGTAAATAATTGTCCAAATTTTGTCATTCATTTTTGATAAGTAAGGATCCTCTCTGTTTAAATATTTAACGATTCTTTGCGGAAGATAAAACCACTTATTGTTGTTTAAATATGCAATAAGTTTGGATCCATATTGTGTAACCTTCCATTCAAAATTTAAAATCTTGTAAGGTTCATTTAAGGGAATATCATCAATTTTTGTGTATTCAGATTTTATTCCTTGCGCAATGTTAATTATTTGTTGATAGATCTAAAAACAAACAAAAAAATTAGTTAAATTTTATATATATTTCTTAAACTTTCATATAATAAATAAAAAAATTCTAATGTTATGTTAAACTTCATTCTTACCATTGTTGTTGAATGTAATTTCAAGGATCTTTGAATAACAATAACTAAAACTAATTTCTAATTGGTCTTTTATATACATATTTGTGAGTCAATCGAATTCTCATTTTAATAAAATTACTCAAATGAGAATCTCATTCGAATTGTTCCATTTACGAAAATGTCTTCGTTAAACTTTTTATGAGAAAAATATATATTCTCATTTGAAGTTAACTTTGTTGTAGGAATATATATATGTATTAGAATATCCTTTCTTATAAGAAAATACATGTATTGGAATATCCTTCCTAATGGGAAAATACATGTATTGGAATATCCGTCCTTATGGGAAAATACACGTGTGCCAGAATGCCCATAAATATTCTAATTAGAATGATCCTTATGGAGAAAATACACGTGTGCCAGAATGCCCATAAATATTCTAATTAGAATGATCCTTATGGAGAAAATACACGTGTGCCAGAATGCCCATAAATATTCTAATTAGAATGATCCTTATGGAGAAAATACACGTGTGCCAGAATGCCCATAAATATACTACTCGCATGTCTACGTATCTACATATATACACATACGTACATATGCACGCATGTCTTTTCTCTACATTTTATGATTTGTGAAGGGTATATAAGATTCGGCACAGCCGAATATAGCACTCTTACTTGTTTGTTTTAAATCCGTTAAATTTAAATATTATCGGTGTGATAACTGATAAAAATCATGTTTTATAGGGGTTGAGGTCTGCACTAACAGGTTACATACAGGGGGGTTTTTATATATTTTTATTTCGTAATGAAAACAAAATATTTCAAATGGGTAGTTTTGACCCTAGTAGTTAAAAAGGGTTAATATTTCTATTAAAAATATTTTTCGTTTTTCAGGATTAGTATATCACCTTTTTTAAATGTTGTATTTAAAGCTAAGAAATTTGGTCGTTTTGACCCCCTTAGCAAAAAAGGGTTAAATTTACTCATAATATTTCAGAATACTTTTAAAAATATCTAAAACATCCAGTTTCTGAACAATTTAAATGAATATACTTAAAAAAACGATATTTTTAGATCAATTATAGTTAAATATACAGAATTTCCCAAAATTTGAACTTTGACCTCAAAGGTGCACGGCATAGAGTTACCCGATTCGGCTAATATTTTCAGCATGCAAGTTCAACTATGTGGCACATTAATCCCATTGGATTTCGGTATAATTCATATCGAAAAGCTATTTTTTAGCTCCAATATAGGCGAATACACTATATTTCCCAAAATTTTAACTTAGACCTCAAAGGTGCGCGGGATAGAGTTTTCCGATTTGGCTCAAATTTTCAGCAAGTAAGTTTTAGACCAAGTGGCAAAAGAATCTTCACATTTTTGTTTAAAATTCTGGAAAAAAAATTTTCCCATATATTTCATTGTCGCCCTAATATATATATGTATATACCCTACAAGAAATGAATGACTGAAACTAACACAAACGAAATTTTTTCACTAACACATTTGCAATAATTTTTCATTCAATTTAAGAGTGCCAGTCAATTGAGTGGTCATTTGACCGATAGTGATGACCGACACATTTATAAATTATATTTGTTCCTCTCTAACATGTATGTTAGAGTGAAACATCTAATGTGCATTTACCAAAACTTTTAAGACATCGCATTTTATTGTAAAATATACAATTCGTTCGGTCTGTGAAATTAAAATTTATACAAGAAAGTTAATTAACAGCAAAACTGCATAAAAGAAATAATAGTTCGTGAAAATTGTTTGCTGTCAACATGAGAATACAATTAGAGAAAAGCTCGAAATTACACTTAAAATAATGCGCAAAAAGAAGCAAAAATATCTGCAATATCAAAGACACTTGGCTTTGTATCGTAAACAAGAGCAAGAACGTGAAATACAAATGCAAAATGCAAACGTCAAGAACAAGAAATGGCACAATACCGCATGAATCAAACAACTTTTAATATTATGCTTAACATGGCCGGAGTACTACTACAATGGTCTGCTATACCCCAAATACCCGATGTCTGCAAACATTATTCGCCAAATTCCACATCTGTGAGTGCAGTTGCAATTCGTATACAATCATTTACAGCACAAGCTGGTATGACGGTCGTTTTCCCTGGCATGTATGTATAATCATGCCACAAATATACCGGGCAGCCACAGCAGCAACCGCCACGCTGCGTGATTTTTGCAAATAAATGGTAAAAATTAATTAAATTTGTGAACGAAAATGCTTAAAACGAAGTCTGTAATCATTTGAAAACAAATTTTAATCACATGCATATAAAAGTGTGTATAACTTTTTTGTTTTTCATTCTAGAAAAAAAAGCCGCCCATGTAATTCTGCAGAAAAAACCTCCGAACACAATGAGCAAAAAATCAGAGCGATTGGGGATCCGGGTTCAGAATAATCCGGGCTTACAAATAATTGTATGGAAATGCATAGTCAGTTGTCCTAAAAGTGTCTATAAATGCATTTTATGCTAGGAAAACCACAAAACGATTAATTAAAACGCATTTTATTCATGTTAGGTAGCTATTAACGCTATTTTATTACTCATATGTAAAAAAAAAATACATTTTATGTACGGCATTCAATGCAGGAGTACCTGGCATGTGAGTGTTGTTGGCATACCGCCTTTTTGCAATGCATGCAATGAAAGCGTGTTTTTCGCTATTTTTTATCCAACTTAGTAGAACAAAAAATAACCAAATTAAGTAACATGTGCATAGTTAGTAAAGAACAAACGACAATGGCAAGACTGTTGTAAATTTAGAGATGATAAAAATGAGCTTTCATTACAAAAAAGCTTTCAGCAAATTGTAATACGATGAATCAAAACAACTCACTTATTCCATTTGCAATAATGGCTGAGTATATAAAGCAGAAATCTACATCAACTGACACCACACACAGTGGACCAAACACAAAAGAACGCTGATGATGAAGCTTTAGTGGCCTTCGAAAACAGCTAGTTGTTCTGTTTAACTATATGTTTGTCAGAATATTTACAACTAACTTTGGAGTTATTTGTTCATTAATAATTACCACATGTAATTTGGCTTACAAAGCAATACGAACTTTAGCCTGATCAAATCATAAATAAATAATTCAATGGATTTAATGGATAACACAGTACAACAGCCAATCTGGGGGGTGAGAAATTCCAAGTCAGGGTGGGTGATGGTACTAGGTCAGTATAGTAAAACCCTCAAAGGGTTTGGCGTTCGTATGTGTAAGTTTTTTTTATGACCTTTTGAATTTTTTCTTTTTCACTTGTCCGATTTTGATGAAACAAATTTAGAAAAATTAAGAATTATAATTTCTCTAATCTGTTTGTTTGTAAATTTGTGGAGGCAAAAAAATATTTTTTTGCCTAAAAATTTAAATATTTTTTTTTTTAAATTCATAAAAATCCAAAATGGAAAAAAGTGCCAAAACTAATTACTTTCGCGTAAAGTCACATAACTCATGAGCAAAAAACACGAAATTAATAACACTTGATCCTTTTTTCCGTTTTGGATTTTTTATGAATTTAAAAAAAAAAATTAATTTTTAGGCAAAAAAATATTTTTTTGCCTCCACAAATTTATTTTTAACTTCGAAAGTGTTGCACATATAGGAAAACGGTATAGAAGCAGATTAGAGAAATTGTAATTCTTAATTTTTCTAAATTTGTTTCATCAAAATCGGACAAGTGAAAAAGAAAAAATTTAAAAGGTCATAAAAAAAAACTGACACATACGAACGCCAAACCCTTTGAGGGTTTTACTATACTGACCTAGTACCATCACCCTGACTTGGAATTTCTCACCCCCCAGACAATAATCCCAAAAATGTTCCACAGTGTAATTTGAGTTCGCATCGCACGCCCACCAGATTTTTATGCCGTATTTGGCTGGTTTTGGTGGAATATATTGGGTGAAGCGCGTGCGGCCTCGGTACGGAAACAATTGCTCATCCACATTTATTTGGGCACCCGGAACAAATCGACGCTCTAAGTTGTACATGAGCATATTCCAGATGTCGTCGATAGCGACGGTTTTACTTTCTGCAAGTCGAGTGGATCTCGTGGTACCGTCATCAAATTGACATCGTCGCCCTGTAGATAGGATTTCCAATACGCCGGCAAACAAAGTAAGGCCAATAAAAGCGTAAATTTCTTTTTCAGTTACGAGTTTCGTCCAGTCTTTCGGTGTCTGCTCAGGATTCAGCGCAGACCATTTAGGGCACATCTCTTGGGCCTTACGGTTTTTTTGGCGTACAATTATTCTGACGATCTCGGGTGTTAGAAGAGATTTAAATATGGAGCTCGGGTTTCGCATAGTGCCTGTAACCGGGCCTTCACGACACACAGAGATGCAGTTATGTGTACGAGGTCTACCAACGGGCGGAGCGCTTGTTGTCTGGCAACCTTATGCCTGGTTTTTTAAACTGTCATATTGCTGCCTAAATTCTACAATTCTTTTACTACTGTTTGCACATCTTTATTTTACAAATTGAAGTGATATTTTATAATTGCATTGTTCTTCAATAAACATAATAAATAATTGTTTGAATCACTGAAAAAAATACTAATTTTCATCGGTTTTACTTGTGTACATGCATTCATCCATATTTATTGTGCGGATTGTTGTTTTGTAGCGCTGTTCCGCCATTTCTTCTTTTCGCCGTATTAAACTACAAGTGCCTGTTTGAATATTTGTTGCACATGTACATATTTGTGTATCATGGCTGGTGGAAAAAAAGAAGTATGTGGTGGCTGTCATGTTGGTTTCTCTAAGGGCCAATCATGTGTGCAGTGTGATGTCTGCCAACTCTGGTTCCACTCATCTTGTGAAAAAATTGGTGATGATGAACTCAGGGTCATGGGAAAATTTTCTAACCTCGCATTTATCTGCTCATCCTGCAAAAATAACCCAACGAATAATTCTTTAAATTCTCTACGTGATGATATTGCTGCCTTAAATTGCAAAGTTTCTGATATACTAAGTAATGGAAAGTTTGATTTTAGCTTA
Organism: Nowickia ferox; assembly: GCA_936439885.1. Classification (NCBI taxonomy): domain Eukaryota; kingdom Metazoa; phylum Arthropoda; class Insecta; order Diptera; family Tachinidae; genus Nowickia; species Nowickia ferox. Next base: position 63,982,236 of record OW387023.1, on the reverse strand, counting down.
ATAAAGCAATCGTTGAGCGACGTTGTTGCGGATTTTAAATCTAAAATTGCTAGCTGTATTAACAATCTTAAGTCAGAGGTAGTAGACTGCAATGTACGTAAAGTCGAATCGAATCCTTTACCACATCACGAATCATGGAGCTTGAAGTTGAAAATATTTCTACATCGTAAATTCAATCGCGCGGAAATTTTTATTCGTGGTCTTCCTGCTGGCATTGCTGACCTATCCGCTGTTACCTGTGATCTGGCATGTTTTTATAAAGTTCCCATAAATCTATATGACATCAACCATGCTTGCTACCTGCACAATAAACAATTCGTTCTTGGTAAATTTAATAATGTTTCCGTCGGTGATTCGATTATGAAGGCCTATTTCATGTCTGTGAAATCTCGTGCTTTGGTTGTTTCCGATTTGATCAAGTGTTCTACCACTCATCCAAGTTCCAGTAATGATCCTAAAACCCTAGCAATTAATAAGAGAGTATTCCTCAATGATCACTATTCGCCCGCATCATCGAAATTAAATACTGTTTGCAAAAAGTTAGTAACCGAAAAATCAATACTAAATTTCGTATTCTTGATGCTGACAAACTCAAAGCCAAAATAACTATGTCTGATGGCAAGGATGTCGTTCTGGATGCTACTGGCTGCGCTGCCCTACTAAATACTAATGATTCTACCTAATTGGCTTATTTTCTCATGTATCATTATATCTTTGAGTATGTATTTCTAATGATTTATTTTAAGAATTTTCTTTTTTCTTTCCTTTTTTTCTTATGATTCAAGCTGCACTCATATACTTTTATTTTCCTTGTGCATTCTTCAATTTACAGACATTTTCTGGGGACTACATTTTTGGGCCGTATGTGGTTTTTGTGATGTGGTAATGGTTATGCAGATATGTGTATATAGAAATTTAACGTATATGGTCTTAAACGTCTGCATTACTGTTGCCGCTTTCTCAGAATATGCCTGCATATCAACTTTTATTACTTAATTTACTTTAAATTAATTTAATTAAATTGAATTATTGTACTGCAATTCAGATTTACATAAGTAATAATATGACTAGCATTTATTTTATGGTAATATTTTTTGGATTATTTTGTTTTTATCAGTTTGCATTACTATTGTTATTTTTTTTTTTTTTTGGTTATTATGATATTTTATTTTTTCTCTCTTTATACAATCTCCAATACATATTACTTTCTGAAACTTCACTACTATGATGTCTACTAGACATAATCTTGGTCCCATAGTTAGGGATACTACTCACCTTAATAATATATTATTCCCTTTCAAAACTCATTTAAAAATTGGCCATCTTAATTGTAGTTTATCGCCTAAGACTAATTCAGTTAAACTAGATGAGATAAAGTCTGTTATCGGCAACAATGTGTTTGATTTGTTTGTAATTACGGAAACCTGGCTTAATGAAAATGTTTCTGATCGTACTCTAGCTATTTCAGGATATAACATTTGTCGTAATGATAGACCCATTCCCTCTAGAGGTAGTGGTGTTGCTATATATATTTCTAAGAAATTTAAATATAGGGTTACCTCTAGATTACAAGTCAATGGGTGTGAATCCATTTTTGTCGAATTTTCTATTAATAATGTTGTTATTTTATTTGGTTCAGTCTATCTGCCTAATGGCTATTTGGATCTGTTTGAAACACTTCACTGTGGCTTATTTTCTATGTCTACAGACCTTATCGTAGTTGGCGATTTCAATTGTAATTTGTTCTCGTCCTATAAGTCAACTTTAGTCCGTTCATTCTGTCAGAGGTATAACCTTTCCTTAATTCATAATTCTATGCCAACGCATTTTGACTTGAGGGCTACAACCACATCGCTTATTGACTTCTTCATGGTTAGAAATCTTTTAACAAACTCTTTTAGTTACCAGGTGCAATTCCCATCCATTTCCGACCATTTACTCATTCTCGCGTCATTTGCTTTTAATGTTAGCTTCCTTCAGGAGTTTCTCGAATACCGTGATTTTAATAATATAAACTGGGGAGGGCTGTTTTCATTTCTTTCAATGTACGACTCTTCGCGAATCTTTAATGCTTTATCCATCGATCGCAAATGTTCTCTTGTTAGTTCCCTATTGAATGATCTTTACTGTTTTGTCCCAATCGTTAGCGTTAGGCTGCGCAGAACAGGTGATCCATGGATGAAATCGAATAATGTCATTTTAGCCAGCTCCTTGCGTGACCTTGCATTCTCCGCATTTTAAACTGATCCTTCTAACCAAAACTGGCAATCATACTGCAAGCTCCGTAATAAAGCCAAGAATATCATCCACAGTGAAAGGAGAAAACACTTTTCCTAACTTTTTGCTACTGTGAATTTCTGGCAAGGATGATCCGATCCATGAACTTGATCCGAATGTTATAAACGAATTTTTTGTCGGCTCTAATGACCTAAGTTCCAGTAGTCCAGATGTTGATAGTCTTGAAAGCCCTCATAACTCCTTTTCTTTTTCATGTATAACTACCGCTGAGCTATTCAATGCTTTACTTAAAGTCAAGTCTAAGTCTATTGGTGTTGATGGTATATCAATCAAATTTATCAAGATTGTTTTCCCTTTTATTTCTGATATTCTATTGAACTTAACTAATTCCATTCTGACTTCTTCGGTTTTCCCCTCTGATTGGAAAATTGGTCGTATTGTTCCCATCCCTAAGTCTAGAGTACTACGTAGCCCTGATGATCTTATACCAATTTCTATACTTCCAGCCCTTTCTAAGGTCGTTGAACACATATTAAAAAATCAGATGCTTTGCTTTGTTACTAACATGATTTTTGATTCACAATTTTCCTTTCGTAACGGGTTAAATACTACTTCTCTTCTTCTGAGTCTCACTGACTCAATTAGGAGCAACATTAATGACGACAATTATAGCGTCTTAATATCGTTAGACTTATCAAAGGCGTTTAATTCGATTAATTTTTCTCGAATGATTTTTAAACTCTCTAACGAATTTAATTTCTCTAGAACAGCTCTTATTGTCCTATTTAAGCGGTAGATACCAATTTGTTCCTCAGGTGTTCCTCAAGGATCGGTTTTGGGTCCTCTTCTGTGCATCCTTTATATTAATGACCTGCCTAGTACAGTTAGCTCTACCTTTTGCACTCCATTTCTTTATGCGGATGATGTTTTTCTTTTGTTCAGTGGTCACAGAGGCTCTCATGATACTCTTGAGCGTAATATTAACTCATGCTTGGAAAAAGTTTCGTATTGGACTCACGTGAATTCCCTAACTATTAATACGACTAAAACTAAAGGTATGATGTTCGGTCCGACTGCTCGATTTTTCATAGACCTGATGATCTCACTTGGTGAGGATAGTATTCAATTTGTCGATCGTCATAAATGTCTTGGATTAGTGCTGGATAACAGGCTTTCCTTTAATAACCATATCAACTCATTGTCAGGTAGAATTTGGGGTTCGTTAAGAAAATTTTATAATTCTATTATCTTCTTACCTCTTCACGTGAAAAAAAAAGGCTGGCACATGCAATTCTGATGTCTCATGGCTAGACTTAAGCGCTTGACTAATGCCATTGTTAGATTGGTTTATAATATTCGTCGTAGGGACCATATTTCTGGATTTGTAAAAATGTTTCTGGGCTGTTCATTTGATAACTATGTATCTTTTCGTAACCTCTTTACTTTTCACAAGATTATCAAGAGTGGTAAACCTTTTAACTTATGTAATGCTTTTCAATTTTCACCTAGGAATAGAAACCCTCACCTTATCTTTCCACGAATCTTTAAATCATCTTTTTCTATGTCCTTCCTCGTTAGGGTAATTAGTCTCTGGAACTGTCTGCCCTTAGTACTACTGTTTGGGAATTTTTAGTCCCAAACTGAAACATTTTGATTGAATCCCAGATAAATTTAAAACACTGTTTAAGAACCCTAATGGCAATCTCAAGCTTTAAATCGTGCTCAGTAGTTTAATACTGCTCTTATAATTTTTAAATTTTTTGCTTGTACAGACCAATGAATAGCGGACTATTATTACCTCTTTTATAATTCTATGAATTCTTTAAATTCTTTAAACTTGGTTTTTTTTGTATATTATCATAGTATTGTAAAAGACTTTGGAGTCACATTGAATTACTTCGTACAGTTAAACAGAAGTACAGCAAATAAATCGCAAGCTTTATATTTTTTGTACTTAATTATATTTATAAAATAAATGAATCTTAAACACATTTAAAACCGCTTTCAATTAAAAGAAAGGGAACACATTAAGTATAAAGTTTTCGTATAGAAAACCTCATACATAAAAATTTGGTGCAGAAACCCGGGATCAGTCCACAAGCTGACGCATATCCCTCAATAGTTTAATACAAAAGGAAAAATAGTTACCGTCGGGCTACAAATCCAGATCTTCTTGTTACATCTAATTTCGAGCTATAATTCACAGAAAATGGATTTAACTGCCGAGCCAATTGCAGAGCAGAAAAAAATTTTAAAACATATGGAACGCATGATACAGTCATTTAAAGGCAAAACTCAAGAAGCAAAAACCAAAGGAGTATATAGGAATTGCTTGTTCTCCCAGAAAGCAATTAAAATAGATAACGATAGATAACGGAAGGGGGCGCTGTATGCAGTAAAGGTTTGTGTCTTTGCTAAATACTGGTGAAAAAGGGTAAAAGGAGTGTGTATTTGCTAAATAATGGCGTGAGCGTTGCCATAGTGAGATGAAAAAAGGGTAAAAAGGATAGTGAATTGGCTAAATGAAGCATGTTGATGCCAGATGGCAACGCCGTAAATAGGTGAAATGTGTGTGAGTTGGCTAAGTCTTGATCAATGTATCTGAGTTTACCCCAAAAGTGATTAAATTTATTTTAATGGGTTTTGGGTAAGCAGCTGTGTGCTAGATAAGTGTAGATGACAGGGTGGAGAAAGGAGAGATAATAGCGGGTTGTGAGTTTGCTAAGTCTGGATCATGTTGGCTTACCCAAAAGTAATTAAATTTATTTAAATTGGTTTTGGATGAGCTAAAAAAGTTTTGGTGTGCTAAAGAAGTCTAGATGGCAGTAGTGGAGAAAGGAGATAAAATAACGGATTGTGAATTGTTAAGTGCCAATCGATGAGGCTTGGCATATGGTGCTAAGTAGTAAATGGAGTTGGGATTTGTATTTAACGCCTAATAGTATGCACCCATGAATTGTAGTTGGAATTGATAAAGTTATTTTGTGTTGTTATACACGCGAACCGCAGCAAAAAAAAGTTAAGATTTTTTTCATACTTTTTTTTCGAATGCTTTGAGAATGGTAACGGTTAACAATAGGTTCTTTTGTATACAGGTATGATGATGATGATGATGATGATGATGATGAGCCAGCCAAGGCATTAGTGGGAGTATTGGTGTATGAGTTTGTTTTATCGAATTGAAAAGAAAGTATTTGATGATTTAGGGAAAATATGTTGTACATATGTATGTTATTTAGTAAAGGCACATGCCATGTGTTCGTATACAATTTCTAATTGATATTTTTGTTTAATTATTTCCATATGTAAATTATATTATTTTTTTTTTATTGTTAATTTTGTTAGAAAAAAAAAATGTGTGAGCGGAGATTCATAGTAAAAAGGAGACGAATTCCTAGATTTGTGAGTGCATGTGTGAATAGAAAATATATTAATTAGGGTTAGGATTTTATATGTAAATAAACGGGATGTAATAATTTGTGTGGGTTTGATCGGCCGGTGTTCGTATAAAAACTGTAGTTGATATTTTTGTTTAATAATTTGCATATGTTAATTCTATTATTTATTATATTTTTTTAATTTTGTTAGACATTTTAGTGCGGATATACATAAAAAGGAGACGAATTCCTAGATTTCACAAATCTTGCATGTGCGAATAGAAAATATGTTAATTAGGGTTAGGATTTTATAAGTAAACGATCGTGAGTGGAATAGGAAAGGGTTTAAAATGTAGTGAATTTGGTCAGCGTTACACGTGTATGTATGTATGTATGTATGGGTAGGAGTGAATGTGTGTATGGATATGAGTGTGGAGTGAGGGAACAAATGCAATGTTTATGTGCATTAGCTTATCTATTGATATTTTGTTAGTATTATGTTGTTGTTGTTGTTGTTGTTGTTGTTGTTGTTGTTGTTGTTGTTGTTGTTGTTGTTGTTGATTTTCAGTATAAAAATCCAATCGTGGAACATTTTAAACTTAGTTAGTGAAATTCAACTTCAAGTGCTATCAACTAAATAAATAAAAAATTAAAAAAAAAATTAAATTAAATTAAAAATGCAATCCAGTCCGCTGATAATATCTTTGGAGGATGACTTTGGCAAGGTACACCCTTCGGTTAGCCCACTTTCCATTGGTACGTTGACAGAATTCAGTCTTAATGATTCGGTGGAAGAAGTAATCTTCCACTACATCAAGTCTCCTCAGAATTGGAAGGAACAGGAAATTCCCAACAACCAGATGGGATATCATAAAAATTTTTTTGAGGATGAGGTATACGAATTCTTGTACGATGATGAAGGGGATAAGCTGCTATCGACATTTAATGAAGAATTTTGGTGCGACGAAGTTGGGGATAAAATAATATTAGATGTAAACTTTAAATAAAATCATTAGATTGAATTTATATAAGTAGAATCTATTTAACATTATATAAAAAATAAAAAAAATAATAATAAAGAGATAAAATAAAATACAACCGTTAATAAAATTTCAATAATAACTAGTGAAAAGAGAAAACTTAATTAATAAATAGAGAGAGAGAGAGATATGTATATATCTTGCATATGAAAAAATGTATAAATAATTTGTACTGGTGTATAAAAGTTCACAGTTTAATATAAGTTACAAAACAATGAGCACCAACGAGGAGTTAATTTCTACCTTCAATAAATTGAACGCCAGGCAGAGACTTAGTGTGAAGGATATGCTATCTCTAGAGGAGTATCATATAACTGGAGCTGATCGTATTACTACCAAGTATGGGGAAACTATTGTCTTAGAACTGGGAACGAACATTTTATATTTACCAAAGAGGTTTAATTCACTAAGTGATAAGGATATTGAAAATTTATCTACGGGCGCTTATCTTATTTCTAAATATCCTATAAATGATAGCAATAATAGTGATTTATACAGATTGGAGTTGAAGCCAGTTCCTCCTGTAAGAGATTATTATCCTTTTGCTACATTTAAATAGAAACTATTTAAAAAGTGTTTAAGGAAATATTTTAAATAAAACAAGAAGAAAAAAAATTAAATTGCATGAATATTTGTTTAATTTATACGAATTCAACCATATAAAAATATACATACGTAAGTATATAGCACGAGGATTTGATAAATCAATGAGTAGTTTTCATTAAGATTTTGAACTAGAACGATGGATTTTATAAACGATTTTTTACAAGAGTTCGGAAATATAATTTTCGAAGAACATCTGTCTTTTCTTCGGGCATTCAAAACTGATTATGAGAATTTTGATGATAGAATACCTTGCTCTCATGACGAAAATTCAAATGAAGACGTTGTTGGTATGTGTACGTGTTACTTTTTTCATATGAAAAAACTAAGGGTGAAGAAGATTATTGATACATATAGAAGCTTATTTCATCACTTTTTATCGACTGCCACCGCTAACCGAAAGGAAGATTGAGACGAATTAATAAACATTTTTAAACAAAATTTTTAATTAAATTTTATAATTTACATTAAAAAAATAAATAAAAAATAAACAAAATGTTTGAAAGGAAACATAATTTAAATATTTTTTTATTTTTCTTATACAACATATATGTATTTATGTATGTATGTATGTATGTATGTATGTATGTATGTATGTATGTATGCATGTATGTAATTGTATACGTCAACTTATTTACACAATGACAGATAGATAGAGCATAGTATTCAAGATATTTCCAATATAAAGGGATTTTTTAGAGCGAAGTCATCATCAGTTTAAAATTTACTTCCGAGGTGTATAGTAAAAAAATTAAAATTCTCTTTTGAAAATGGAAAATAAAATGACAAACTTTTTCCAACAATCAAGGAAACCTCAAATACAGGATGTGGTTTTTGAGCTGGAGTACTTCCTGAATTTAAAATTAAAAATTTCTTGTGGGGTTTCAACTCTAAATGGATTTAAACCAATGATATGGCTACATTATAAAAATAAACATTTTATTGGATTGGATCGGGAAGAGTGGCTACGTTTAATGCACTATAAAACCTATATTAGCAGTGTCCTTTCTCAGACAGAATTTTTAAATTCAGTAAATTTGATAGATGACACTACTAAAAGGAATACAGCCTATATATTTCAATATAAAAACGGTAGCTATCGTTTAATTATCCAGCAGGACAACTACAAAATTAAAATAGAACCAGATACGTGGAAGTCTCTACTTGGTATTGGAATATTTCTAACTTCAATTTTATGTTGGAACGGCATCCTCAGGAAACAAATTCTACATTTTTATTATGATTTTTATATTCCAACGTGTTCTATGTTAAGAAAAACTAGTATACAACTGAGTGAAATAAAAGGAATTAATGAAAAAGATATTGAAGTTGATCTGACACGTCTTTTTTACGAAATAGGAAAAAAAATGCAAAACAAAATTGTAACAGACGTAAAAATACACAGACTATTGCTAAGAATGGATAATAAATGAAATAAAAACTATAAATAAATTAATTAAACAAATTTTATTTTTTCTGTTTCATATTTTTTTATTCCACATTGTTTTTTATTTGGGATTTTATTAAAAAGTTTAAACATAAATGTCCACAATTAAATCCATTCAATTTCTGATATCTCTTATAGTTATACTTTATATTGTTTCCCAAATATCTTAAAACTTCTAAGGGTGGTTGAAGATTACCAAAACTATCAAAATATTCCACATTATTATTATTTTTATAATATGCTACCCAATGTGTACCATTTCCGGTATTAGAGTCTAAGTTGATAATTCCACATTCTATCCTCCGTGGAATATTAGGAAGTTCATCTCTCATATAAACTCCTCTAAAGTGAAGAATATGCTTCTTTCCAAAAGTTCTTAAATCCATATCTGTTAATGGTCTGTTGGGTAGCTGATTTAATAGTTTTTTGATGTAGTTTTTGTATAAAATATTCCATATCCCTTTTTATAAGGTTTCAGATAGAGACCTTTTCCTATTGCTATTGCCTCTAATGCTCTGTTATGACGTTTATTTTCTTCCAACTGTTCTCTACCATTTTTAGCTATAGTAATGGCTTTAGCAATTTGTGAACCTCCAGAAGCCATTGCACCTAATGCTCCAAGTGCTGTAAATATCGGTATCAAAGGTAATAAGCCGCCAATTTTAGGAACTCTGATAATTCTTGGAATTTTTACTTCCGATTTTTTTTCCAAGAAAAGAACGTTTAATAACATTTCGCGCAGTTTTTATACCATCTTTTGTATCTGTAGGCTTATTTTTTCTTAAGATAGTTGTAGCTGCTTTAATCGCATTACGAAAATGGTTTTGCTTACAAGTTTTCTTAAAGTCTTTGGATTTAACACCCAAACCAAATTTTACTTTAGATTTCATTGCGTTTGTTACAAGGTACGAATTTATTTTTTCTCCGAGTGTGCTGTCTTTAGCTGTTACCCTCTCCCAAGCTTTATTAACTAGTTCTCTAACCGCCTGATGACGTTTTTTAATATCAGTACTCTGAGAATAAGCAATATCATGAACTCGACAAGCAGCATCCAATGGATTAATTCCTCTTTCTCCTCTCTTCAACCGTTTTTCTAATTTTGTTCCAGGTCCACAAAATTGATATCCAGGCAAATGAAGTTCAACTGGTAGTGAATTAATCAAACTGTTTACCAGTCCTTTTCCTTGAACTGTCTGTTTCGCATTAAATTTTTTATTTGAATACACAATCATTTATACTTTTAATTATTTCTGTAAATAAATTCAAACTTGTTTAATATAACTTTCAGTTGTAAAGATGCATTTGATTAAGCAACATTCAAATATCTTAGTAAGAAATTTCGATTTCATTGAATACAATAGTCGAACTAAACACAGTTGCCTATTACCAAACTCTATAAGAGCATTACTAGTAGGCCCATCTAATTGCGGGAAAACAAATGTAATGCTCAGTTTAATTGAAAGCCCAAATGGATTAAAGTTTAAAAATATTTGCTTGTATTCCAAGTCATTACAACAGCCAAAATATAAGTATCTAGAAAGACTAATTTCATCAGTAAAGGGAATAGGTCTTTACACATTTACAGAGAATGAAGATGTCATATCACCTGATAAAGCAAAGGCAAACTCTGTAATGATATTTGATGATGTTGCATGCGAAAAGCAGAATAATATTAGATCATATTTTTGTATGGGTCGTCATAGAGACATTAATTCATTTTATTTGTGTCAAACGTATACACGTATTCCTAAACATTTAGTACGAGATAATGCAAACTTTATCATAATATTTAAACAAGACGACTTAAATTTAAAACATATTTATAGTGATCATGTTGGAAGTGATATGAGTCTCAAAATGTTTCATAATATATGCAATGAATGTTGGAAGGACAAATATGGATTTCTTGTGATCAGCAAGGATGATGATGTATGGAATGGACGCTATAGAAAAGGCTTTGATGTTTTCATTCAACCTTAGTTATAAATATTCATTCAACTGCTGCGGACATTTTCTAATTAAAAGCTATTTAGCTGTTTAAAAAAGCTGTTTAGCTGTTTAAAAAAAGCTGTTTAGCTGTTTCAAAAAGCTGTTTTGCTGTTTAAAAAAGTTGTTTAACTGTTTAAAAAAGCTGTTTAGCTGTTTAAAAAAGCTGTTTAGCAGTTTCAAAAAGCTGTTTTGCTGTTTAAAAAAGTTGTTTAACTGTTTAAAAAAGCTGTTTAGCTGTTTCAAAAAGCTGTTTGCTGTTTAAAAAAGTTGTTTAACTGTTTAAAAAAGCTGTTTAGCTGTTTAAAAAAGCTGTTTAGCAGTTTCAAAAGGCTGTTTAACTGTTTAAAAAAGCTGTTTAGCTGTTTCAAAAAGCTGTTTTGCTGTTTTAAAAGTTGTTTAACTGTTTAAAAAAGCTGTTTAGCTGTTTAAAAAAGCTGTTTAGCAGTTTCAAAAGGCTGTTTAGCTGTTTCAAAAAGCTGTTTAGCTGTTTAAAAAGCTGTTTAGCTGTTTAAAAAGCTGTTTTGCTGTTTAAAAAAAGCTGTTTAGCTGTTTAAAAAGCTGTTTGTTACTAACTGAGCTATTCTCCAGCAAGCCAACATGGAAGAAAGTATATTAAAAGAATTAGTGAAATCAAGAAAAATTCTAAAAAAAAAATTCGACAGTATCAAACAAGGTGAAGCAGAATCGTTTAATAAATTAGAACATACATACAGAACCACTTAAAAAACTTGTAAAATTATCTGATGAAAATTCATTAGATCCAATGAAATTTTCTGATGAAAGAATTAAATCTGAAAATTATAGTAAATTTAAAGGACATCAGAAAAAGATTATTGCCAGTACTCCCACTAAAAAAGAGTGTTTTAGTCCTTTACCAGGGAAAAGTGAAAATAGAGAAGATTCACACTTGAATGAATCATTTTATTCCCAACCTGATGATTGGAAATTTAATTTAACAGATTTGTTTGAAAACAAAAATCTCGATACCATATTTGGGCCTTATAAGGATAAAGATGGTGATTGGAAATTTGGAAATTCATATCTTAAGCTAAGTGATGACAAAATAACCATAGGAAATAAATCTTGGGCATTAACTCCAGGCCTTTATTCATTACTATTTCACAAAAGGCCGGAACAGTATGACTCAACTGAACTAGATATATATAAACGAATTTTGATTGATACAAATGCACATAGAGTAAACTACGATCCCAGTAACCGACTTAAAGGAAATAGAGGTTTCAAATATAAAGAAATAATTAATAAATTATTTGCTACTACTCACATTGGTGAAGGTTTAATGAGAGTAAATCTTAATAAACCAAACTATATATACTGGGACAATCCTAATGAAATTGTAGATCGGTTGAGACTATTAATAGCATCACAACAAGCTGGAAATAATAATCATTCTAATGAAATAGTATCAATAATTGAAGAATTGAGAGAAGCAAATATAATTGTGTAGAGGTGATAAAACAAAGAGTATGACTGTCGACAAATTCGGTCATTATTTTAATCAAAGGTCTAGTAACGAAGGAAGAAGAAAGTATCTCTTGAAGCATTTTGGTTTTACACTGGATGGAAATAAAATAAACATTGATAATAAAAGGATTATAAACGTAGCTTCACCTTTGGATGGACTTGATGCTGTTAACAAAGCTTATTTGATTTTACAAATAAGACACATGAAAGACAATTTAAAAAGGGGTATAAGTGAAGAAATTGTACTGCTAAGAAATGAAATAAAAGATTTAAATAAGAAAATAATAGATATATATAACGTAATGACAACAATATCACCATACAATGGAAAAAAGAGCAGTAGTTAATGAGCTTCATTCACGAGCGCGGAAGAACTTCTTACGACGCAGAGTTATTATGAAAGGAATTGATGATCTCTGGCAAGCCGACTTGGTAGAAATGGGAAATTATTCAGCATATAATAATGGTTATAAATATATGTTAACTGTCATAGATACATTTTCAAAATATGCGTGGGCTGAAGCAATTAAATCTAAAACTGCCTCAGAAGTTTGTAATGCATTCAAGAAAATACTTGGTATGAGGCGTGTTCCTAAAAATTTACAGACAGATGATGGTAGAGAGTTTTTCAATAAAGATTTTGGAGGGTTGATGCAAAAATATTCAATTAATCACTACTCTACATATAGTGTAATGAAAGCTTCAATTGTTGAACGCTTCAATAGAACCTTGAAAGAGATGATGTGGAAAGAGTTTAGTAACAATGGAACTTATAAATGGATTGATTTTTATAAAGGTTTGATTAAAAAGTATAATAAGAAAAAACATGGAAAAATAAAAATGGTACCAAATGACGTAACTCATAACAATGAGAAGCATCTCTTGAATACTGTATATAGTAATTTGAAAATTTTCAAGCCTTCACGATATAAAGTTGGAGATTACGTCCGCATTAGTAAATACAAAAACGTTTTTGAGAAGGGATACACTCCAAACTGGACAACGGAAATATTTAAAATAAGATCGATACAGAACACTTATCCTATAACATTTTTGTTGGAAGACTATCAAGGACATGAAATTAAAGGAGGTTTCTATAAGGAGGAAATACATAGCACACGTTTTCCGAACACGTTTCTGGTTGAAAAAGTATTGAGAACTAGAGGAAATAAGGCATATGTTAAATGGTTAGGTTTTCCAAGTCAACATAATTCATGGATAAATAAAACTGAAATATTATAAAATAAGCAAATAAACTAGAAATAAATTAAACAACTACTTTAAAGCATTATTATTTCACTTACAATTGAGCATTCACCATGTCAATAACATTAGCATTAAGCGGAAACTCTTCAATTTTAAAAGCAAATTATTTTCCACCTATAATTTTAACGGATGAGTATGAATGCTCCCTAATCGACTTCCATTCATATAATTCTATTCCGAATGTAGACTACGATAATAATCTTTTCCATATTGGAGATGCAGTTATTGAAATTCCCATAGGGTCTTATGAGTTGCAAGACATTGTCGATTACATAACTACACAATATAAAAAAAACTAATTTTAATAAAACCATAATAATTGAACCGAATAATAATACTTTACAAATAGAAGTTAGTTCTTCACACGATATAATTTATTTTAATCGAACGCGATCAATTGGTAAATTGCTTGGTTTTGCGGAAAAATCTTTAAAGGCAGGAGTAGTACATTTATCTAATCAAGTTGTAAATATTCTGAAAGTTAATGCTATACAAATTCAATGTAATATAATACAAGGAGCATACATGAATGACTCTCCAGCACATATACTTCACGAGTTTGCTTTAGACGTTCCTCCAGGTTATAAATTAGACGTGAACCCTAATAATTTAGTTTATCTAGCAGTAAACGTTAAGGAAATAACATATCTTAAAATTTGGATTGTTGATCAAGAAGGACGTTTAATAAACTTTAGAGGTGAAGAGATAACGCTAAGGTTGCATTTGAGGCCAAGGCAAAAATGATAATTTATAATAAAACCACAAGAAGAAATATCAATCTGAACATTCCTGCAGATACCGTTAAAGCTATAAGACCGAAGTTAACAGAAGAAAATAAAAGATTCTTAAAGCTACTTAAATTTAAAGTAAACAAAAATGTCTGATATACTTAACGTATTGGAGCAACCGCTTTCGGACGAGGGTATAACAAAAAAAAACTTTCATAGTTATGTACCATATATTCAGTCATTTAAAAACAATGATGAAATTCGAATTACCCTACAAAATCAAGACTTATATGTTCTACCTTCGGAAAGCTTTTTATTTATAGAGGGAAGTATAAAGAATAGTAAAGGTGAAGAACCGTCAAATATAAGGCTGAAGAATAATTGTGTTGCATATTTGTTTGATGAAATACGTTATGAAATTAATGGAGTTGAAATTGATCGAACCCGATACTTGGGAACATGTAGTACAATCAAGAATTATGTTTCATTAAACCAATTTGAAAGCAATATGATGAGAAATGCTGGATGGTGTGTTTCTGAGGAACTAGCTATATCTAAATTCAACTTTTGCGTACCTTTAAAATTACTAATGGGATTTGCTGAAGATTTCAATAAAATTATATTGAATAGTAAACATGAACTTATTCTACTACGAAGTTCAAGTGACACAAATGCATATTATTCAACAGATGCAAATGCAGTTCTCAGTTTATCTATTACAAACATAACATGGAGAATTCCACACGTTCAACTTTCAGATTCTAAGAAACTACAAATAATGAAAGTTATTAAAGGTGGCTCTTCTTTACCTATTGCATTTCGCAGCTGGGATTGTTATTTCAATCCCACTTTTGCTGGTGGAAGGAATCACAATTGGAATGTAAAATTATCACTGAATAGAGAGCGGCCCAGATTTATAATATTAGTTTTGGAAAATGACAATAAATATATTCATTCAGACTTAAAGAATATTAAAGTACACTTAAATTCAGACTCTTATCCATATGATGACTTAAACCTTAAATTTGATGAGAATCGTTATGCAATTTTATATGATATGTATGCAAAATTTCAACAAAATTACTATATGAGGGAAGCTCAACCACTTCTCACCTGCGAAGAGTTCAAAAACAAACCAATCATTGTAATTGATGTGAGCTATCAAAATGAAATGATAAAGAGCGGGCCTATTGATGTTAAAATAGAGTTCGAAACTAGTAAACCGGTACCACAAAATACAAATGCCTACTGTTTGATTCTTTATGATCGATTGATGGAGTATACACCACTAACTGGAATTGTTCAAAAAATTATTTAAACACTTTATAGTAATACTTACACATTCCCATGTACTAAATGAAATAAATAAATAATAAAGAAATTTTCAAAAAACAATATAACAATTTTTTTTTATTTACAAACAGCTTTTCTTATTTAAATTTAAAAATATTTAAAAATTGTATAACGTTTGCAGATAAATATAATATTTACAATAAAATTTTTTTATTTAATATATATTTACAAATATTTATTTCAAAAAATTTTTTTATTTTATATTTACAAATTATTTTAATGAATGCATATTGGAAAATGTAAGTGATAATGAACATACGTTTATTAAGAAAAAGAAATTTTCAAAAATAATATAACATTTATTTTTTTTTTTATTTACAAACAGTTTTCTTATTTAACTTTAAAAATATTTCAAAATTGTACAGCGTTTGCAGATAAATATAAAATTTTCTTATTTAATATTTATAAATATTTATTTCAAAATTTTTTCTTATTTTATATTTACAAATACTTTTAAAAATTTTGAAATATTTGCTATAAAACATTACTGTATTTATATATAATCACTTATTATTCTAAATTTTCTATTTAATTAATTAATAAATTCAAAGCATTTGAATTTGCGTTACTACTTTCTATTTCTTTTATTAACAAATCTAAATCTACGTCTCCAGTAGTATGAATAAGGGGTTTCTAGATAGAAATGTGCAAAGGAAAAATGTGCATACCTTAACCCTTTAACGGTCGATGGGGTTAAATTCGACCCCATGATATTTTGTGTTATGAGGCGGCAGCGTGTTCGGTTTTGCTTAAAGTGAAGTCGTGGTGGGGGGTTCGGTTTTGCTTAAAATGAAGTCGTGGTGGGGGGGTTCGGTTTTGCTTAAAGTGAAGTCGTGGTGGGGGGTTCGGTTTTGCTTAAAGTGAAGTCGTGGTGGGGGGTTCGGTTTTGCTTAAAGTGAAGTCGTGGTGGGGGTTCGGTTTTGCTTAAAGTGAAGTCGTGGTGGGGGTCCGGTTTTGCTTAAAGTGAAGTCGTGGTGGGGGGTTCGGTTTTGCTTAAAGTGAAGTCGTGGTGGGGGGTTCGGTTTTGCTTAAAGTGAAGTCGTGGTGGATGTTATTTTTGTTGAAGTGAAGTCGTAACATTTAATGTGTTCGTTAGAGGGTTAATACAATATGAATTAAACTACATTAGGGCGGTTTATGAAAGTCTGTGATTTTTTTGCTAGTATTTAATAAATAAAATTCATTTACTGCGGTATATATTAATATCCCTAATACTACTCGTATTTGTTATCAGTATAAAATGTTAACCACATTATTTAAAAACAAAACATTTATTTTTTTGTAGTGTTAATCATATACCTACATACTTATAAAACATATGTATATTAGCAACAATTCTATATTTTTGTAGACTAAATAATTTACAATTACACATAACACTCGAATCAGCCGTAATTTGTTTCAATTTAAAACAATTTTCAAAATGAACACCATGAACTGATGAATCTACTAACTCCAAATCTTCATATAAAGGTATGATTTCTAGGAAATTTTCCATATATCTGATGAGATCTCCCGGAATATATATTCTATAATAGTTTATAAAATTTTCCACTTCAACTCTCAATTCAAATTCAACAAATAATTTCGGCTTCCGTTTTATCAGTGTCGTCGACGACATTTAAGATTCATATTGTTTCTTTAGTGTATCTTGAGCTAGAACGATAACAAAAAAAATAATATTTAGATTTAATAATAATAAAATAAATAAAAAAACTATTTACCAAAAATTACCTGTTGCAGCTGCATGTATATTCAGCTCGTAATATTCATTGCTGCTGCTACCTTTGCTACCTTTTCTATCTTTAGTAAGATAGTAGGTATTGCGCTGGAATTCTTCTATACTATCATCGTCTAGAGTTTCATTGAATATACCAGGTAGGTATATGTATATATTTGGTGTTTTCCACCAAACAACGTACTTTTTTCCCATAAGGCGTCTGGACACGCTCCATTTTTGTAATTTTATATTTATATTCAAAAAGCATCTCCTTTATGGGGAGAATGCTTTTTGTTTGGTTTTTTTTGAAAATTGATTTTAGGTGTGCTTCCATTTCTGTACTTAACTTGAATAGTAATTAAAGAAAAACTAGATGGGGGGTGGGTTTTTATATAAAATTATGAGAAGTAATTTTATAGCTTATCATTCTTTTCAATAAAATTTTAAAACAATGTTTCTGATGCGGTTGTCCGTTGTTTATAAAGTTTCTATTTAATTAAAAGGTGTGAGAAAATTTTAAAAAGTTTCTGTTGCGGTTTTTCCGTTTTTTTATAAAGTTTCTATTTAATCAAATGTGAAAGAAATTTTAATGTATGCAGAGTTTTGTTGATATATATATATATATAAATATATATGATTTTAATTTTAAAAGGTTTCTGTTTAAAATGTTTCTTCTATTTCATCATCATCATCGTCATCTTCTTCTTCTTCAGTACTATCATACAAGTTGTTGTAGAATACATATTGCTTCTTCTTTTTAATGATTAGAGTATATAATCCATTCACTTCTTTAACTTTCTTTAAAATGTGTGGATTTGCGTTTAGATAATCCATCTGATTTTTAGTAATAATCAGAAATCGTTTAGGTAAATAAATATGATATTCTTTATTTACAAGACATCTTATACTTTCACCATATTTTGTATCTACTCGTTCTATCTTGTTGATTTCATATGCAGTATTTTCTTCCATATCCTTTAAAGGTAAGTATATAATATTAGGATTTTGGAACAATTTTCTTAAACTTGCTCTCATTATTTTGCTTTTAACTTTTCACCGTAAAACGAATTTTCAAACTGATTCTTTATATTCAATAATTGATACTATAAGGTGTTTTTAGATATTTTAATAACTTCTTATCAATTGCGGTTAAGCATAAATATTAAAAAAGTATACGTATGTATGTATGTAATAATATATAAACAGCTGGTGTTTTAATCTTATTGTATCCAAGTTTGTGTTATATATATATACGTTATTTATAATGAGAGATTTAGTTGAATTAAAAAACTTTGTTAAATATGTATTGGGGTCAATTTTTAAAAACTGGTGATAAATATTGTACTTGTCATGCACAGTGGAAAACTTTTCAAATAATAAATGCAGTAGTTTTGGATATTATAATGCAGGTGTTCCTAACCGCAGA
This sequence comes from Nowickia ferox, assembly GCA_936439885.1. Lineage (NCBI taxonomy): Eukaryota > Metazoa > Arthropoda > Insecta > Diptera > Tachinidae > Nowickia > Nowickia ferox. Next base: position 63,963,564 of record OW387023.1, on the reverse strand, counting down.
AGGAGGGACAAGAACTCAAATTTTTTCTCTTAATAGAGGACAAGAAATGTCAACAAATATTCCAATATTTCATTTTAGTCACAATCAACATATAAAAATTGAGGTTATCGGTGGTATGATATCACTAGTTGGAACAGTCTATGAGGGTGGTTTTAAAGATATAAATGTACACTCATACAAACCATCGTGCGTTTATAGTGAAATAGAGGCTATTGTTTTCAGAGATACAAATAAACTATATAATAGTAAGACTGATATCCACTCATTGAATAAAAATCAACAAAAACCTCTTCTCCTTCAAAAAATAGTTAATGATAGTAAAGTTAAGAAAGGTGGTAGTAACGTTGGTGGCGACTCAGTTGACAAATCATTTGAATACGATGATTATTAAATTAGTATATAAATATGAGAAACAATTCTTATCATCTCATTTAAAAATATATCGCTAACTTAAGAACACATCTATTAAAAAGAAAAACTAAAATGAAAAATATTTTTATCATATTTTTTTCATATATCTATATCATACAAGTGTTTTCAGCTTCATTACCTATTGATTTGAGTGAAAATGAACTTAAAAATACAGAATTTGCTATAAAATTACCGAATAATGATACTGTGAGCATACAACTAAATTTCAAACTTTTAAAGTATAGTAATGATTTAAATAAAAACATTGAGTTAACAACAAAAGCAGAAAATAAATCAAACGAAGAACAAGAAGACTCCCCACCGCCTATAAGTCAACCTTTTACTGTTGAACAATCTATTGAAACATTTAGGCAAGATTTAGTAAAAAAAGAAAAAAATATTGCAGGAATAATTGAAAGTTCGGCTCCATTTTATAGACATTTTCAACTTCAATACAAAGATAATATAAAATTGAGAATCCGTTGTACATATGACAGCAATTACTTGAAACGTCGATTAAATATTTCATGCTTCGAATACCGTCAAGTTGAATACGAGAGAATTTTAAGTAATGGTGAAATTGAGGTGGCTTCTGAGGATGATACAACGTACCGATCCGATGTTACATTAATCAACATTCAAGATTACACACATGATTTGGATATGGAAATAATATAAATTAGCTGATATGATGAAATATATTTACTATTAGTTAGTTAGTATAAACTTTGATGTTAATGTGATAGGAGGTTTTATTTAACATAAGTAAAAAAAAAAAGTTAAAATAAGAAAATAATGAATAACGAGTTTTATTCGAAAATTTTACATAAATTCATGAAGGAAGAAAAGCTTTTGTGTTATGATCATGAGATTATTTTGAAAAAATTAAAAGCTCAATTCGATGAATATGCATTTTATAAGAAAAGTAAATCAAAATTTGGATATCATTATAACAATTGTGTGTGGTCCAACGATGAAACAACTTGTGGACCTGATACCTGTAAATGTTCCCTTATCGATAACAGTTGGGATCAAGCATTATATATAATGAATTTTTATTATAATTTAAAAGCATAGACTTTATCAACAGTTCTACAGTCATCGTTGTCACTTAATTAGTACTAAACAATGTCGGAGGAGAGAATTTTAGTTGTAGACGTACAAGGTTTTTATCTCAACAATAAATTCATTGTAAAAGAACTGAGTATTTCAATTGACGACTCACAAGTTCAAACATTTATTATTAAACCACCTTTTCCATATTCATCGTTGACAACAAAAGAAAAAGCTTTAATTGACTGGCTTTATAATCATCATCATGGATTAAAATGGAAAGATGGTGATTCAACCTTATCAAATATTATGAACTATTATATTGCACATGTTAAAGATAAAAATTTTATTTGTTATGCTAAAGGATTAGAAAAAATTAAGTGGATTCAAAATATTTTTGAGGATAAAATTTATTTTTATAACCTAGACGATCTAAATTGCCCAAATTTAAAAACATTATATCAAAATGATAAATCTGTGAATGTTTGTTGTTATCATAGAAAATATTGTATATGTGCTCAAAAAAATGTAATACTCTTAAGAAAGTTTATTAAATCAAATATTAATAAAGAAAACATAAAATTATAAAAGACATTTTTTTTTTGATTTATTATTTAACACTTAAATCAGGTAAACTAATCATCAAACATCAGTTCATTCTGAATACTTGAAATGTCAATAACAATATCTTTAAACGGAAACACTTCAACTCTGGTTGGAGAATATTTTCCTCCAATTGAACTCCCTACAAAATATGTTTGTGGACTTATTGATTTTGTAACATTCAATTCCATACCCAATGTAGATGTTCACAACAATTTGTTTCATATAGGAAATCATATTATTACTATTCCAGTTGGTTCATACGAACTTGAAGATATTGATTTTTTCCTAAACTCAAGCTTAAGAGATATCGATGAATCAATTTATCTAATAATTGAAGCTAACAATAACACTCTTAAAACTGAAATAACCTCATCAATGGATATAGATTTTTCACAACCAAACAGTATAGGAAAGTTACTTGGATTTAGTAAAAGAAAACTAGAAGTAAATTCAACTTACTATTATAATACTAATCAAAATCTTAAAAATGATAAATCTTTGGAAGTGATGATTGTAGATATTAATCAATTGAATACTACAAGGTTATTTGAATCTGACTTGCCTGCACATATTACGGATGTTAATACAATACGCATTGAAAGCAACTTAACAACCGGATCATTTATTAATAATACTTCGAATCATATTATTCATGAATTTCCTCTTGATGTTCCTCCAGGATATAAAATAAACGAAAAACCTCGAAATGTTACTTATTTACCCGTCAACTGTCAACAAAAAAACAACATAACGATTAGAATCTTAAATCAAGACGGTGAACTTATAAATTTTAGAGGAGAAAAAATCACTTTTAGACTCCACTTCAAACCAGAATAATGATCATTTACAATAAAAACATAGTGCAAAGAGGATTTCCATTCAATACCGCACCAACTCACATTTGAGAAAGTATAAAAAATAAAAAACTGTTGTCCTCATCTAATACAGAATACTTAAAATCGTTGGGATTTAATCTTCAACAATGAATGAAATACTAAATGTTCTTCAAAAACCTATGTATGATGAGAGTATTGTAAAAAGGGAATATCATAGTTACTCTCCATATCTAAAATCATTTAACAACAACGATGAGATTCGTATACCAATTCAAAATCAGGATCTCTTCGTCTTACCAAGTGAGAGTATGATTTACATTCATGGTTTTATAGTAAAGAAGGAAGCAACCAAAGAGGTTCCAGCTATAGATGTGAAATTCAAAAACAACTTTGCTTCATATTTGTTTGATGAAATTCGTTACGAAATTAATGGTTTTGAAGTTGATCGTACACGTAAACTTGGAATTTCATCCACCATGAAAAATTTTGTATCGTTGAATAAGGCTGAAAGTGATGTATTAAAAAACGCTGGTTGGTCTCTTACTGAAACTTGCGCTTTAGTAAAAAGTCATTTTAGTTGTTGTATACCTCTGAAAATGTTGCTGGGTTTTGCTGAAGATTATAACAAAATACTATTAAATTCGAAACATGAGCTTATCCTTCAACGTTCTACATCCGATGAGAGATCATATTATTCTACAAATGCAACTGATCAGTTAAAATTAACAATTCTGGATATAACATGGAAAATGCCACACATTCAACTATCGGACTTTGCAAAATTGGAAATGTTTAAGATAATCAACAGCAAACATTCTATACCAATTGCGTTTAGAAGTTGGGACTGTCATGTAAATCCTGTTTTACCAAAGAGTACAAAGGTTTTATGGAATGTAAAGCTTTCTCCACAAAACGAAAGACCACGATTTCTTATAATTGGTTTACAAAAAGAGAAAATTAAAGAAGAAGGAAATATATTTGATCATTGCAATATCTCTAATTTAAAAGTTTATCTAAACTCAGAGTCATATCCATATGATGATTTAAATAATCGTTTCGAAATGGGTCAGTATTCTGTTCTATATAATATGTATGCAAAATTTCAACAAAGCTTTTACATGCGAGAACCTGAACCATTATTAAATGTTGATGAATATAAGACTTATGCACCGCTTATTGTTGTTGATGTTTCACATCAAAATGAGGCTGTTAAAATAGGACCTATTGATGTACGAATTGAATTTGATACTGAAGCAAACAAACTAATTCCAGATAATACATCAGCATACTGTTTAGTTATTCATGATCGTTTAATCGAATACTCACCTCTAACAAGCGAAATTAGAAAAATTATTTAATTATATTTATTTTGAAATTTTTTTAATAAATGAAATAATATGTTTATTTATAAATAAAACAAATTCTTAATCAATGTATTTTATTAAAACAATTATAGTTTCTTTTTAGTTTAGTTTCGAAAACAAAAACTTTAAACATAAATGGCCACAATTTATTGTATTAAAATTTTGATATCTATCATAATTATAACTTATGTTTTTTCCTAAATATTTTATTAATTGTTTCGGTGGTTGCAAGTTACCAAAGCTATCGAAATATTCAATTTGATTGTTGTTTTTCCAGTACGCTACCCAATGTGTGCCAGATCCCTTTGAAGTATCCAGATTAATTATTCCACATTCTTTTTTAAATGATGTACTTGGAAGAGTGTTGCACATAAACACACATCTAAAATTTGGAATATGTTTTGCATATTTTCTCAAGTCTACATCAGAAAGGGCTCTTTTAGGTAGCTTCATTAAAAATTTTGTTGATAAGGCTTTAAATATAATCCAAAACCTTCCATTGTATTATTGTGTCGTTTTGCTTCAGTCAGCTGTTCCTTTCCATTTTTAACTGCATTGATTGCTTTTGTAATACCAGATACACCACCAGCTAAACCACCAAGTGCACCCAGTGCAGCAAATATAGGGGCAAGTGGAAGAAAACCTCCAGATTTTGGTAGCGGTATTATTCGAGGTGTTTTTATTAACGATTTTTTTTCCCCTTGAAAATATTGTTTACAACTTTTCGTGAAATCTTTATAGCATCTTTCAATTTTTCACTTTTCTTTATATTCTTTCTTGCACTTTTCAATGCATGTGCAAATAGTTTGTGGGTATTTACTGGAGACGACTTTTTAGTTTTATTAATAACGTTACCCATACCGAATTTTGTTTTTGCTTTCATTGCAGTAGCAACAAACCAAGCGTTTGATTTTTCACCCAAACTACTATCGCTTGCTTTGACCCTTTGCCAAGCCTTTTCAGTTAAAATTCTATGAGCAATATGTCTTTTCTCTAAATCTTTATTGTTTGAGTATGCTATATCGTGCTCTCTGCAAGCAGTATCCAATGGATTGATTCCTTGATCACCTCTAGCTAAACGTTTCTTTAATTTTGTACCAGGTCCGCAAAATTGATAACCGGGTAGATGAAGTTCAATGGGAAGTTTATTAATTATTTTAGAAAACCTTTATCAATGAAGGATGGATGACGATTGAATATCTTTTTATAAATGATTGTCATATCTATTGATACTTTGTCGATTAAAGATTAAAATCAAATTGATTGAAAACAAATAAAATAGACTGGTTTGTATATTATGTTATCATTAGATTTCAGAATGCGCTTTTTTAAACAACATAAAAGGATTAACGTAAAGAATATCGAATCAAAGTTCGATTCATCAAATAAAATTCGTCATAGCTCATTACTACCGAATTCTATTCGAGCTCTTATTGTAGGTCCATCAAATTGTGGAAAAATAAATGTGATGATCAGTCTTATTGAAAGCCCTCATGGATTGAAATTTAAAAATATTTACTTATATTCAAAGTCAACACAACAACCGAAATATAAGTACTTAGAAAGTCTAATTAAACCTATCAAGGAGATAAATTTTTCATCATTTTCCAATAATGATGATGTTCTATCGCCAGACGAAGTTAAACCAAATTCAGTATTTATATTCGACGATATAGCTTGTGAGAAACAAAATCATGTACGTTCTTACTTCTGTATGGGCCGTCATAAAGATATTGATAGTTTTTATTTATGCCAAACCTATACACGTATACCAAAACACTTGATTCGCGATAATGCAAATATGATTATAATTTTTAAACAGGATGTAATGAATATTAAGCATATTTACAATGATCATGTTGGTTCTGATATGACTTTAAAAACATTTCATAAGTTATGTGCCGAGTGTTGGAAAGAAAAATATGGTTTTCTAGTTATTAACAAAGATGATCCTATGAATAATGGTCGATATAGAAAAGGTTTCGATATATTTATAAATCTATAAAAGAAACATTACAGATATTTAAAAATCAGTACAAGATTAATTATTAAACTAATAGCTTCTCAACTATTAAACCGCTAACTGCTAAACTGATCTGTTTTGAATCTGTTTCTAATTCAATCTATAAATATGAACACAAATCTAGTTAATAATCTTATTAAAACTCGAAATATTTTAAAAAAGAAATATAGGAATATTTTGCTTGGAGAAATTGCAAATGATGAATTGTTGGAAAAGACATTGAAACCAATATCAAAACCATTAAAAGAATTAGTTCAATCAACTAATAATAATAATAATAATAATAACACCATTATAAAACATGAAAAATATCCGGATATTTCTTTTAAACATGATCTTGAGAATAATAAAGTTGCCTTCAGTACACCATATAAAAAGAGTAAGCTTGATTATAACACGTTTTCTCCAAACTTTAATAACAAGAAAATCGAGAAAGTTCAAACACGTTTCAATCATTTGATGATGAAAATGATCATGATGATGACCATGATGATGATGATGATGATAATAATGATAATGTTGATAATGAGGATGATAACAATGATGATGATAACACCATTGCAATACATCCCAATCAAAGTATTCAATATAATTTATCAAAAGTTAACTTAAATATATATGATAAAACCTATGGTCCTCATAAGGATAAAAATCAAATATGGAGACTGGGTAATGAACCCATCACTTTCAATTCAACCAATATTACTGTAGGTAATTTAAAATGGCCCTTCACATCAGGCTTATATGAATTGTTAGTTTATAAGAAACCCATCAGTTATAATAAAACAGATTTAAATAATTATAAACAAATATTGGAGATGACTAATGTCCATAAACGAAATAACAGTATTAATGGTCAAATTAAAGGAAATCGTTCAATTAAATATACAACGATTATTAAAAACCTATTTAAACAACAACAGAAAATTCATAAGGGAAAAGGTTTAATGAAATTGAATAGAAAAAAGCATAATTATGTTTATTGGGATGATCCTAATGAATTGGTTGATAGATTGCGTCTTTTGATTTCATCAACAACAGCTGGTCACTCAAATCATAATAATGAAATTGTATCAATTATTGAGGAATTGAGAGAAGCAAAAATTATTATATAAATAGACTTAAAAATGTACAAACAATTCATATTCATAAAATGCCTATCGATAAGTTTGGACATTATATTGAAAAATCTGCAAGATACCAAAATCAACATTTCAAGATTCACTTGGATAGTGATCGTAATTTCAACTTTAACTTGCGGAGAATAAAAAATATTGCTAGTCCTGTATTGGAAAACGATGCTGTAAACAAAATTTATATGAAAAGTTATTTAAGTGAAATAAAGAAACAACTGGATACAATGTATATGGAGAGAATTAAGGAAATGGAGGATCGTTTTAACGAAATAATACAACAACAAAACGTGTTGACTACAGAAAAATTTGATAATGTAGAAACACGTTTAAGTAAATTAATACATGATCAAAGTATAATACTAAATAATCTCAATCAATCACTAAATGAAATGAGATCATTATTTAATCACAAAATTGATTCAGTTGAAGAACGTCTAAATGAAAAAACGAAGCTCATTACAAAGCATTTAAAGATAGATATATAAATCGTTTTTGATTTAAATTCAATATCAGCAGCATTTAAATTGATGTAATCTAAGATAGACGTTAGAAATGGAGCGACAAGAAGTGGTTCAGGAGCTTCATAAGCAAGCACGTAGAAATTTCATTCGACGTCGAGTGGTGATCAAGGGAATTGATGATCTTTGGCAAGCAGATCTTGTTGAAATGGGCGTTTACTCAAAATATAACAAAGGCTATAGATTTATTTTAACAGTTATAGATACATTTTCAAAGTTTGCTTGGGCTGTACCCGTAAAATCTAAAAGTAGTGAAGATATAACCAATGCTATGCAATCTATTTTTTCGCTAAAGAGAATTCCAAAAAACTTGCAAACCGATAATGGTAAAGAGTTCTATAATAAAATATTTCAAAACTTGATGAAAAAACATAATATCAACCACTATTCTACATATAGTATCATGAAAGCGTCTATTGTAGAACGATTTAATAGAACTCTAAAAGGAATGATGTGGAAAAATTTTAGTCTACAAGGAAATTATCAATGGATACATATATGCAAGGATTTAATTAATCAATATAATAATAAAAAGCATAGAACAATTGGAATGACACCAAAGTCTGTTAACGCAGAAAATGAAAGTTCTATACTAAAACAAGTCTATAATCATCCCAAAATATATAAATCTGGTAAACTAAAAGTTGGAGATCACGTTCGAATTAGCAAATATAAACATATTTTTTCAAAAGGATATACTCCAAACTGGACGACTGAAATTTTTAAAATTCGTACTTTACAGAACACAAACCCCATTACCTATTTATTGGAAGACTATCAAAGGAATCCGATTGTTGGTGGATTCTATGAACATGAACTATTAAAGACACATTTTCCAAATACATACTTGATTGAAAATGTTATTAAAACTAAGGGGCACCAGGCGTACGTAAAATGGTTGGGATTTTCCAATCAACATAATTCTTGGATCAATAAAGATGAACTTCAATAATATTATATATACTTCAATATGAGATTTATTTTTATTATATTATAAAATTCTCAAAAAAATAAAATAATATATAAAAAAGTATTGTTTTGATTTTTTATTTTTTTATTTCTAAACGATTAAATTTTATATCAACTTAGTTAAGCACGATTAAATTTTATTCACACAAAAACAAATTGTGGTTACTTGTGTTTAAAATTCCTATTCAATAGATAACTATAGTTTAAAATAAAAACAAACTAAAATATTTTAATGACATTCTTTATTTATTTATTTATTTATTGTTTTTTCACGTTATATATTCACTTATAATCTAAAATCACTTAATACTATTGTACAATATTATCACTTGAAGAAGATGTTAATACATTTTCATTGGGATATGATGATGATGATGATGGTTGTTGACTATTTATTGCATAATGTCCCCATGCATATGTATTAATACTATTATCTCTAATAAATCGCTTATCATCTAAATAACTTAATGCTAATTTACTAATGTGTTGAGTATATATTTCATGAATCTTTGATCTAAATACATACATAGAATCATAGTACATTTTTTTTTCAAATAAACATTTTCTAAAGTCATTAATCGTTAGTCTATTGGTTACGCATTTTTTAACTCCTTTAATTTTTTTAATTTCTTTTTCCTCTTCATCAATTTTAATTGAATACATTTTAGCGCGTAAACCAATGAACTCTTTAATTATTTTACCATTACATTCATCCTTCATCATTCCTAAAACCTTTTTGTTTAACAAGGGTATATTAAAAACATTATCTTTCGGATAAGCAGACGTATCAAACTGTAAGATGATATCATCTAGAATATCCTTATATAGATCATATGTCTTAATATCGTAAACAAAGGAATCAGTATCCATATAATTCAGATAAATATTTTCCTGATATTTAGGTTTCATGTATTCATAATGGAAATTATACATTTTCAACTTAGATAATTCTAGAACAGAAAATCCAATATAAATTGGTTTATTATATTCCGTTCGCACTCGACTCATTTCAATGACAATCATTTCTTCTTGAATCTTAAGTAAACTATGGAAATTTGGCTTAGCTATAAGAGCTCTAGCTCCCAACCTCTTACCTCTACTCTCCCATGAACAAACTATTTTAACATCTTTTCTCTTATCTACATTTTCCATTGTTTTACCGTATACCGCATTATTTAAAAGTTTAAAAAAAATTTTTTCAAATTCATTTTCGGCATTGGTTCTATGCTCATTATTTAAATCAATATAGCTTTTCAACCAATCCGACTGATTGAATTTAAGAATTCTATGAATTTTCTTTAGAATAAGACCATGTTTAATACATTGTTTAAGATTTCTATAGTGTATTACATATTTTGTTTTATCATTTAAATCCGTTATTAATTTAGACTGTTTCATATGTTCATTTTTTTTATTTTCTGCACAAAATGGGAAATCATTGTGATGATCGTGTATGGTGGATGGATATTCTAAATCCACTTCCAATATATACCCTAATGGTGAATCATCTTCCACAGCATTAAAATTAAAATTTTCAATGTTTTCAACCCATTCAAAATTTTTATAAGGAAGGTACTGCGACATGACATAACCGTATAAATTGTTTACATCTAAATAAATAAGATAATTCGATTCTTTAGTAGAATCATAATCACTTACATATTTATTGTTAGCTACAGAATGTCGTTTACAACATTGAACAATTCCTCCCCTAATACCACGTGTAACAAAATTATACATGTTAATGTCAGTTAATAGTTCTAACTCTATTCTTGTTTTTTTCAACATTGCATCCCAAGATAATCCAGGAACAGTATAATATTGGCATGGATCTAAATTATAAATGTTTTTGCAAACTTTACGGAAATTTTCAAAAACATCACATAGTAATAAAACATCTACTTTCAAGTATAATAGTAAATAGTCCAAGAGAGTCGTACATCTAAATGTATTCCATACCTTTTCAGCATGTTTATAATTATCTTCACTACACGCTTCATCAGTTAGTTTATTAAAGAAGAGAGAACGAGGTGGTAATTGTGTTTCCATGAGACGATTCTTTGAATCCAAATAATCATAGGGAAAGACACCTTTACGTTTCATTAAATCAAATTCATTATCATTTAAACAAACCGATTTTATAGTTTTCAAATCATCATCAGACAAGAAACCTGCAAGTTGATCTAAACTTGATGCTATAAAACGATATGAATCGAGAAAACGTAGCTCAATAGTATCTTTTTCACTCACCCTAATTCTCTTCGATACGGATACATATAATTCCTTATTTAAAGGAATGATTTTTATATCACCTGCTACTGATGAAAGTTCTCTTATAAATAAATGACAATCATATGCCGAAAGGTTGTGAAAAAATATAGGGATAAAATTTCCAATTTGATACTCTAAGTTACATATATTATGTGCAGGACCTCTATAATCACCTGTTAGATGACAATGGTCAGTTACTTTATCTCCAATAGATATGATTTCACCGCATATATGACAATTCATATCTTCATCTTGTCTTTTTTGTTGTATAAACGTTAAAGGTTTCATTGGTATTACTACACTCAAATAGTTACTATAAATATATAATGCGTCCTCGACTAAACTTTTAAAAAAATGTGTTGATGCATTTTCACCACTATAAATTCTATGTATATCTAAACTAGAATTATAGGAACATTTAATATAATAACTAAATGCAAATGGAATATGCTTTTGTACTGAATTAATATTAGCTGAGTTTTGAATATCAACTGATTCCAGAATACATTCGAAATCTGCATAAACTACAAACGGAACATCTAGTTGGTTTTTATGATTCTTAAATCTAAGTATAGAATTTTTATCGGTTGGCATTATAGTTACAATTTTGTTGCATTCCTCCTTATGTTTCTTTAAAGATGATTCTTTGTGAAAGTGTATGAGGCATGTATTACAAATATACACCTTATTTTTATGTTTTGTAAATTGACTTCTTAATAATCTATAATTAAAGAAATATAAAAGGAAACATTTTTTTAATTAGTTTAATTTCACTTTGAGTATAAATTTAAATAACGATAAACATACCTTGATATATTTTTTATCCAGACATAATGGAATCGTTCTTCATCTTCCATCAATAATAAATTTATATGTTTACTTTTTTCTTCTTGAGAGAAATAATATGGTCCCACAACATCATAAATTTCTAAATACGTATCTTTTTCAAAAGATCTTTCCAGACCAAAGACATTTATGCTTATTCCCGGGTTGTTGTCTTCAAACTGCTGTATTTTGTTGACAGATAGCGGGAAATTTAAATTTTTAAAATTTAATAATATATTATTTTCCAGGACTATAATGTCATCTTGAATGTTGGTTATGTTATACGAAGAACAAATTACACTATTATTTTCTATTGGATATAGCGCTGATATTATAGCCCACTTAAAACAGTATACGTCATTGTTTTGTATATTAACACAAGCTTTTTTTTTTGATATGTATGTTGGTAAAGAAATATACTGTGAACCTTTTATACATGCATATTTATTAATATTAACATCAAGGTGATTAATTTTTGTTAATGCAAAACCACTATCACGTTCTTGGAACTCATCCATTTTTTGCATAATTATTTCACATTTATTTGCATAAAATCTTTCAATATCATTCATATGGTTAGTTAAAGACAAAATATACATTTTTGTTTGATGTAGTATTATAGTAATTATGGGTTCTTCATTGTCTTTCATCTTCATATATTCACAGAGTAATTCGAAATTAAATTTTAAACTTGTATGTTTTTGTAGATGATCTTTCAAAACACATGCTACATTATCCTTTATGTTATTGAAAAACAATTCGGGATTTAGATTATCCATATTGTTGTTTTTAAACCGAAATGTAGTAATACGGTTTTTGAAACAAGCATCTAAACACTTTATATTATTGATTTCATCAACAATTTTTAAACAATTATCTTTATGTTTGTTTGTGCGTTGATGATATATCCACAGTTTCCTTACTACATCTTCTTTACACTCCTTACAGTGTATAATTTCTTTCTTTTGATTATTTTGATGCTCTATTAAGTGGATATGTTTAAGATAATCTTGCTTAATTGAAAAATTAATGTTGCAAGTCGTACACCTTAATGAATAACCTTGATGATGATGCATCCTGATATGTCTATTTAATGAAAAGTTGCGGCTGTACACTTTTCCACAGATATCACAAATAAAGTTGCCACCCATTTTAATTTGATTTATTTTATTAATTTTTTTTTTTTGTGAATAAATAACTAAAAGTATAATCACACCTTAGAGTTTAGTACAACAATGAATATATTTTATTAATTTGATTTTATTTTATTACCACTACACTTAATTAAATAATGTGGTTAACATTTTATACTGATAACAAATAGTATTAGGGAGATTAATATATACCGCAGTAAATGAATTTTATTTATTAAATACTAGTGTTTTGTTTTTAAATAATGTGGTTAACATTTTATACTGATAACAAATACGAGTAGTATTAGGGATATTAATATATACCGCAGTAAATGAATTTTATTTATTAAATACTAGCAAAAAAATCACAGACTTTCGTAAACCGCCCTAATGCAGTTTAATTCATATTGTATTAACCCTCTAACGAACACATTAAAAGTTACGACTTCACTTCAACAAAAATAACATCCACCACGACTTCACTTTAAGCAAAACCGAACCCCCCACCACGACTTCACTTTAAGCAAAACCGAACCCCCCACCACGACTTCACTTTAAGCAAAACCGAACCCCCCACCACGACTTCACTTTAAGCAAAACCGAACCCCCCACCACGACTTCACTTTAAGCAAAACCGAACCCCCCACCACGACTTCACTTTAAGCAAAACCGAACCCCCCACCACGACTTCACTTTAAGCAAAACCGAACCCCCCACCACGACTTCACTTTAAGCAAAACCGAACCCCCACCACGACTTCACTTTAAGCAAAACCGAACACGCTGCCGCCTCATAACACAAAATATCATGGGGTCGAATTTAACCCCATCGACCATTAAAGGGTTAAGGTATGCACATTTTTCCTTTGCACATTTCTATCTAGAAACCCCTTATTCATACTACTGTCTCCATTACCGCTTTCTAATTGGTAATGGTGCCACGCATATGTATTAATATTATTATTACTTATTCTACGTTTTGTATCTGTACAACTTAAGGCTACTTTATTTATTTCTTTAGTTAAAACAGTATGCAATTTTGATGTAAATGTTTGCATACATGTTGTAATTTTTTGTTTAGTGAATAAAACATTTTTATATACATCTAGAGTATAATTATTTACAATGCACCTCTTAACCCCCTTTGCTTTATTAACATTTTCACCACCTTCAGTGGTGTATGAATAAACTTTTGGTGCTAGTCCAACAAATTCGGTTATAAACTTCCCCTCTGTTTCATCCTTCATCATACCCAATACCTTCTTATTTAAGAGCGGGAAATAAAAAGGGTTATTTTCTGCGTATGACGAAGGGTCAAACCGATCTTTCAAGTCATCCCTTATGTCACTATAGAAATCATCTGTTTGAACAGAATAGATAAAGGAGTCTGTATCCATATAGTTCAAATTTACTTTCTCTTCATATTTTGGTTTCATGTAACTATAGTGGAAATCATACATTTTCCACTTTGATAGTTCTAATATACAGAAACCTAAATAAATGGGCTTACTATAATATGTTAAAGTTTTATTCATTTGTATAGCCCACATTGAGTCCGTAAATTGTGATATGCTATGAAAATTCGGTTTGGATATCAATTCTCCTATACCTAAATGGTTGCGGTTAGTACGACTCCATTCACTACGTAAGTGTACATCTTTCCGCTTATCAACATTTTCCATGGTTTTGCCATACACAGCATTATTTAATAATTTGAAAAAGTCTTTTTCGAATGAATTATTAGCTCTAGCTCTATACTGTGTATTTAAATCAATATATGATTTCATCCATGGTCTTTGTTTGAATTGAAGAATGCGGTAAACTTTCTCCAAAACTAAACCATTACTCAAACATTGTTCCAAGGTTTTATAATGTATTATATACCTCTTTTTATTTGAAAGATCGGCTACTAATTTTTCATGCTTACTTCCGCCAATTATTTTGTTTTCAGCACAAAATGGCAAGTCATTGTGGCGATCATGACAATCAGAAGGATAAACTAGGTCAACTTCATATATATAACCTATTTCCGAATTAGATGGAATGTCATTTGGGTGAATAAACTCATTTGTCCATGAAAAACCACCCGACGGAAGATATTCAGACATAGCCCAACCGTAAAGGTTATTTGTATAAGTATAAAATATACTCAGAGGGTTTCGTTTTATCATAAGTACTCAGATACTTATGATTTGCCTTACTATGTCTTTTACAGCACTGTGTAAGACCACCTCGAATGCCACGTTTGATGAAATTATACATTTCCAGATCTGTCAGAAGCTCTAACTCAATTTTGGTATGCTTCAACATTGCATCCCAAGACAGACCTGGGAGTGTATAATAATGAGGTGGATCAAGGCAATGTATTCTTTTGCAAACTTTTCGAAAGTTTTCAAAAATATCTGTCAGCAAAAGAACATCAGTTTTAAGATATAAACTCATATAGTCACGTATGGTTCTACAACTAAATGTTTCCCATACTTTTTGTGCATGTGAATAGTCTTCTTCTGAACATTTTTTATTATTCAGCTTAGAAAAAAATTCATTAATTCCAGGGAGTTTGTCATCATCCAATTTGGAATATGTATTAACATACTCATATGGAAAAGTACCTTTTCGCTTCATGAGATTAAACTCATCTAGTTGTGGGAAAAACCTTTTAACTGATTTTAAATCTTCATCAGATAAATTTCCAGCTAAGGTATCTAAACTAGATGCCATAAATCTGAAAGAATCTAGAAACCTTAACTCAACATGTTTCTGCTTCTTTCCATTGTCAATTTCTTCGGAGCTATATACCTCAATCGTATGAGATAAAGAAATATAACGTTCCTTAGTCAAAGGTATTACGTTTGTATTTCCTTTAACATTTAGCAATTCTTTTACGAATAAGTGACAATCGTACGAGGAGAAGTTGTGAAATAAAATTGGTATAAACTTTGACACTTTATAATTTAAATTGCACGAGTTGTGTGCTGCCCCTCTATATTTCCCTGAAAAATGACAGTGATCTTTTACTGTCAATTCATTGCCTAATGTCTTACCGCAAATATGGCAATCTCTAGCACTTTCAAAAAGTTCTTCTTCTAAAGGAGTTAAGGGGGACATTGGTAAAATATTTTCAAAATGTTTTTTGTAAATATCTCTACATTCGATAATTACACTATTCACAAAATGTGCACCTACATTTACGTTACTATCCCTATTCACAAAAATTTTAAACCTATCTAAACTATCATTAAAACTACACTTAATATAAAATGCATAAGCACATGGTATGTGCTTCTTAATAAACGAATGCTCATTATCACTTACATTTTCCAATATACATTCAAAGTCTGCATAGATTATGAACGGAACATCCATCTGGTTTCGGAAGTTGGTGAATTTTAACGTCGCCTTGTGTGTTTCTGGCATCCTCACAACACATTTGCCACACTCCTTGCTTCGATGCACTACCATTACCTCCGCTGAATTTGTGTGGAATAGGCACGCATTGCAAATAAGGGTGCTTATGCTATTATGACATGAAATTTGTGCTGATAGTAATCTAAAAGAGAAACATATTAAGTAATTAACAGTTGTAATTATAATAAATTAATAATTCATGCATATGTAATAATAATAATAATAATAATAATAATAATAATAATAATAATAATAATAATAATAATAATAATAATAATAATAATAATAATAGTAATAATAATAGTAATAATAATAATAGTAATAAAAATTATAAATAAATACCTTGAAATATTTTTTATTAGAATATAGTGATAATTTTCACCACACGGGCTTTCCAATAACATCAAATTTATGTGGAACTCTTTTTCTGATTTTGTAATGCAATATGGTCCAACCACTTTTTTCAGCTTGTTGTCATAACCGAAAACATTTATGCTAATGTCAGGATTTTTTCTCTCAAAAACTTTTATATCCTTGACATCGTTTGGAAATGTCATTCCCTCGAAATTCAAAATCCTACCGCATTCCAGCGTAATGTTTGTAGCAGATATGTTTCTAATTCTATACGTTGATGGCAGGTGCATGTTGTCTGCAGTATAGGAAGCTGCTATCACGCACCATTTAAAACAATATATGTCATTATTTTTTATGTTGATGCAAGCTTTCTTCTGATCTGGCTCCACAGGTGTTTTTACGTGCAGAGATCCTGGAATCGGTGATGCTTTACTAATGTTTAAATCCAACCATTTTATTTGGATTAAAGTCCATCCAGAATCTCTCTCTTGGAACTCAGACATCTTTGTTTTTATAGATTCTATCTGAGCCCCTAGCGTATCACCTATGTCATCCGCTCTTGTCAAACGAACCATTTCCGTTATATGGAACATATCGTTCTCTGGCATTGTAGGATTCGCAGGTAATTTGTAGCGAGCTGTCAATTCCAAATTGAATTTCACTAAAAAGTGTTCAGCTAAGCTACAGTTTAGCAATTTCTCAAACATTACGCTTCCATCCCTTAAGTAGTTTTCGATATTTAACTCATTGTCGCCTTTTGGGAAGCGGTAGGATTGAATGCGACATTTAAACGCACTTTTAATCAGCATAATCTTGTTTCCAAAAAATTTATTTAGATTATTCTTATGATAATCTTTTCCGCAGTGGTTGAACCATTTCCTAGAACTTATTTCCACATTACAAGCCTCGCATTTTAGTAGGGATCCCTCTTCAAGCCACTGTATTTTTGATGTTTTATAATCTGCAACAATCTTTCGTTTCGCTGCTTCTGTTGATGTGGATGGTGGTTCCTGCTCTTCATGTTGGCACTCATGGAGCTTAGCATGTTCCTTGTTCTCAAATGTGGTTAGAGATACATGGCCGCAATATGTACACGGCCTATGTACCAGTAAATGGTTATTTAATTTTTGCATACGTGAGTATGCATTTGAGCAAACACTACACTTGAAACTCATTTTTTTTAAATTATATTTCCACTTATTTTGTCCTTTATTTAGTATATTCAAACCTTTGTTTTTTATTTAGTATATTCAAACCTTTGTTCCTTCTTTAGTATATTCAAGTTAAATTTTTGTTTATTTTTTTTTACTTTGTTTAGTATATTAAATCTATTTATAATATTATTTCCCACTTATTTATATATTGATTTGGAAACACTCCTTCTTTTCACTTTAATAACCACGATCAAGACGAATGAAACTTGACTGACTAAGTTTAAAATGTTCCACGATTGGACCTTTATACTGAAAATCAACAACAACAACAACATAATACTAACAAAATATCAATAGATAAGCTAATGCACATAAACATTGCATTTGTTCCCTCACTCCACACTCATATCCATACACACATTCACTCCTATCCATACATACATACATACATCCATACACGTGTAACGCTGACCAAATTCACTACATTTTAAACCCTTTATTATTCCACTCATGATCGTTTACTTATAAAATCCTAACCCTAATTAACATATTTCTATTCGCACATGCAAGATTTGTGAAATCTAGGAATTCGTCTCCTTTTTATGTATATCCGCACTAAAATGTCTAACAAAATTAAAAAAATATAATAAATAATAGAATTAACATATGCAAATTATTAAACAAAAATATCAACTACAGTTTTTATACGAACACCGGCCGATCAAACCCACACAAATTATTACATCCCGTTTATTTACATATAAAATCCTAACCCTAATTAACATATTTTCTATTCACACATGCACTCACAAATCTAGGAATTCGTCTCCTTTTTACTATGAATCTCCGCTCACACATTTTTTTTTCTAACAAAATTAACAATAAAAAAAAAATAATATAATTTACATATGGAAATAATTAAACAAAAATATCAATTAGAAATTGTATACGAACACATGGCATGTGCCTTTACTAAATAACATACATATATACAACATATTTTCCCTAAATCATCAAATACTTTCTTTTCAATTCGATAAAACAAACTCATACACCAATACTCCCACTAATGCCTTGGCTGGCTCATCATCATCATCATCATCATCATCATCATACCTGTATACAAAAGAACCTATTGTTAACCGTTACCATTCTCAAAGCATTCGAAAAAAAAGTATGAAAAAAATCTTAACTTTTTTTTGCTGCGGTTCGCGTGTATAACAACACAAAATAACTTTATCAATTCCAACTACAATTCATGGGTGCATACTATTAGGCGTTAAATACAAATCCCAACTCCATTTACTACTTAGCACCATATGCCAAGCCTCATCGATTGGCACTTAACAATTCACAATCCGTTATTTTATCTCCTTTCTTCCACTACTGCCATCTAGACTTCTTTAGCACACCAAAACTTTTTTAGCTCATCCAAAATCAATTTAAATAAATTTAATTACTTTTGGGTAAGCCAACATGATCCAGACTTAGCAAACTCACAACCCGCTATTATCTCTCCTTTCTTCACCCTGTCATCTACACTTATCTAGCACACAGCTGCTTACCCAAAACCCATTAAAATAAATTTAATCACTTTTGGGGTAAACTCAGATACATTGATCAAGACTTAGCCAACTCACACACATTTCACCTATTTACGGCGTTGCCATCTGGCATCAACATGCTTCATTTAGCCAATTCACTATCCTTTTTACCCTTTTTTCATCTCACTATGGCAACGCTCACGCCATTATTTAGCAAATACACACTCCTTTTACCCTTTTTCACCACCATATGGCAACTCTAATACCAGTATTTAGCAAAGACACAAACCTTTACTGCATACAGCGCCCCCTTCCGTTATCTATCGTTATCTATTTTAATTGCTTTCTGGGAGAACAAGCAATTCCTATATACTCAAAGGGTATATTCAGACAGTGCTAGAGGAGTTAGAAAATAGCTTTCAGTCATTTAAGAATGAGCAGATTATGAGTATATTGAGAGACAAATCGCTTCCGGAACAAGAAGTCCCCTATATAACAGACGATGTGTATTATTCTTGCTATGACCTGTATGTTTCGTTCAAAACAAGTTTATTGGATGTACTATTTGAACTTGAATCTCCTCAGACGCCAACTATTCACTCCAGTACTGTCGCTACAGGTAGCAGGAATGAAACATTCACCGCTGGTGACAGGCTTCCAAAAATTAATTTTCCTACATTTTCTTGAAATTATTCTGACTGGATATCGTATCGTGATACTTTTATTTCCCTTGTACATCATAGCTCTGCACTTACGAAAATTCAAAAGTTTTTATATTTACAGAGTTCCTGCACGGGTACGCCGTTGTCCATCATCAACGAATATCCAACCGCTGAATCCAGCTATGATATCGCATGGGAAGCACTCGGGAAAAGATATAATAATGAAAGAAAGCTTGTAGAGCAAATTCTTCAGAGTTTATTTGTAATACCATCTACATCAGGTAACGTACAATCGTTTCAACTTTTACTGGACACCACCAGAAGCTGCTTGCCACAACTCAAATAACTACAAATAGACATAGCAACATGGGACGCCATATTGGTGTATATTACATCGCAGAAACTAGATTTCCAAACTCGTAAGGAATGGGAGCTATCTCTTAAGGGACAGACCACTATACCTGCAATTATAGATATGTTAAACTTCTTGGAAACAACATTTCGAGCTCTCCAATACGTTCGAGAGGAAAGTAATTTCACTTCGAATAAACTTCTTTTTTCGAAAAGCAATGAAAATCGTCGTCAACCTATAAAAACGATTCGAACACACACAGCTATTTCTACGATGATGGATGAAAACTACCCGTGCTGCAAAAAACGCCATCCATTATATAAATGTTTTAAATTTGTAACTCTACCTACGAGTGAAAAGAAAAGCATTATAAATCAACATCGGTTGTGCAGAAACTTCATACGAAGTGGACACCTTCAAACGGCTTGTAAAATATCTACTCGATCCCAAAGCTTTGGTGAACCGCATCACACCATAGTCCATAATGAATTTTATTCACGAACCAGTCCCAAATTGACGAACCCAGAAACTCAGACATTTGAACAGCCTAGTTTATCGTCCACTCTCAATACGTCTACTGTAAGTACTCATCTTTCGAATACGAATGAAATAGTTCCAGCTTTACTTGCAACCCTAAAGGTAGTTATAAAAATAAATAATTTATGTTATTATGTCAAAGCGCTTGTGGATCAAGGATCGCAAGTATCTTTTATTTCAGAGGATCTAGCGCAACTTCTACCTCCACCTCAGCAAAAAACTCATACTGATATTTCAGGCATTGGCGGAAATAAATCCATGACGGTGAAAAAATCGATTAATTTAGGACTCTATTCTGTATACGATCCGAATTTTGAACTTAAAATGAGAGCACTTATTGTTCCAACTGTTTCTAACTATGTTCCCCCAAAACTAAAGCTTGACTTAGCTACAGATTTAACAAACATTTTCCTTGCAGACACAAATTTCTTGAAATCGGAAAAAATAGATGTTCTACTAGGAAACAATGTTTATAGTCACCTTGTACTACCTAATATGAAGAAGCTAGAAAATGGATTGTTTTTGCAGGAAACTTATTTTGGCTTTATGGTTTCTGGATCACCAACATTGTTTGAAGCTCAGCTCACTATATCTGCAAATTTGTGCTCATTGGAAAGTCAGCTGCGCTTATTTTGGGAACAGGAGGAGATTTTGGATACAACTCCACTTACAATCGAAGAACAGTTGTTTGAAAAATTCTTCCAGAAAACGTGTACTCGAGATGAAAGAGGACGCTATACCGTTCAATTGCCCTTTCAGAGGTTACTAAAGGGGCAATCTCTGCGAAAATTTTCCCACACGGACTATAACGCCATTAAACGTCTTAAACAGTTGGAAGATTCATTTAAAAGCAAGCCAAGATTCGCCGAAGAATACAAGAAGTTCATGAAAGAACATGAAACATTCGATTCCTAAAAATGCTTATTTCTTTCCCCATCACGGTGTACTCAGGGAGAGTAGCACAACTACCAAATTACGCGTAGTTTTTGACGGCCGAAACAAAAGAGCTCCTCAAACGTCTTTGAACGAAGAATTGTCACATGGCCCGGCATTTCAAAATGATTTAGGTTGAGAAAACATAAAATCGCATTCACCGCTGATCTGGAAAAAATTTTCAGGCAAATAAATGTCTGTGAAGAACATCAACCGTTCCAATGTATTTTGTGGAGAGATGAGCTCAGTAGAAAAGTTTATATATATAGTTTGCAAACTGTCACATACGGTACTACGTCAGCACCCTTCTTGGCAATTCGAGTGTTACACCAACTTCCTCAGGACGAAGAGGCACGATTTCCAGAAGCCAGTAAAGTTTTGCTGTCTGATACTTATGTCGATGATATAATATCAGTAGCTGATAATTTTGAAAACGCTCTACACCTACAAAAAGAACTTTGTGCACTGTTGGAATCTGGCGGATTTCACCTCAGAAAGTGGAATTCGAATTCACAACAACTGCTTAAGCACATCCCAGAAAAAGACCGCGAAAAGAAGGATTTATCTATATTTGATCAAGAAAACATGTCGAAAACACTTGGAATTTATTGGGACAAAAGTATCGATTGTTTTTGTTTTTCAATTGAATTCCAATTTTCTAAAACGCTAACCAATCGCAGTTTGCTTTCAGATGCAGCTAAACTTTTTGATCCCTTAGGCTGGTTGTCTCCTCCAATTATTAAGGCAAAAATATTATTTCAGCAGCTATGGAAATTAAAATTGGAATGGGATGACACTCTGCCAGAGGATATTAAAAACGAATGGCTTAAGTTCAAAACAAAATTAAAATGCTTGGAGCAAATACGCATACCACGGTGGTTGCGGTACACTTCGAAAACTTCGTGTGTTGAACTTCACGGGTTTAGTGACGCCTCGCAGGTAGCATATACTGCAGTAGTATATGTTCGGGTCACCTCGGAATCTGGTGAGGTATTTGTCAATCTGTTGCAGTCTAAAACGAAGGTCGCTCCCGTAAAAACCGAAACAATTCCAAGACTGGAGTTGAGCGCCTCTACGATTTTAGCTAAATTAATGTCAAAAATAAAGACTAATACCGACTACCAGGTAAATCGTGTCATATTCTGGACGGACAGCACTATCGTTCTCTCGTGGCTCAAAGGCTTCAAAAGGCGTTTAGAAGTCTATGTGGCGAATCGTGATTCTAGTCCGACAGCAATGAATGGAGATATGTACCCTCATCTGATAATCCAGCTGATTGCGCATCGCGAGGATTATTTCAAGAAGACCTTTGTAAACAATCCCTGTTGTGGGAAGGACCAAAATGGCTCAAATTAAGTGATAATGTTTGGCCTAAAATTCCGGTACAGACAAATTCGGAAAATTCACATGTTAAGGTAGATTCTCTTGTATCCTATGTAAACAAAACAACAGTTGTCGAATATCCAGAAATAACTTTAAGATATTCAAGTCTTTCAAAGTTAACACGCGTAACATCATATATATTTAGATTTTTTTATAATTTGAAATGCAAAATATATAGCCGTAAAAGCAGTACTGGCTTTTTGAGAACATGGGAATTAACAACAGCAAAAACTAATCTTATTCAATTTACCCAAGCTGTAACATTTGCTCACGAAATACAATGCCTGAGCCGCTTTCCAGGACCAGCCGAATACTAAAACTAGCACCATTTCTGGATGAACTAGGAATCTTAAGAATTGGAGGACGTATTAATCAAGCTGCAATGCCTTTTTACGTGAAACATCCTATCTTATTATCAAACAAAACCCTCTTTCTATACTTATATTTTCAGAGGCGCATAAGAAGACTTGCCATGGTAGCTTGCTGTTAATGCAATCCTATGTTTCACGACATTATTGGATCATCTCTGCTCGTGGTTTGGCAAAAAAGTTCCAACGAGAGTGTATTTTGTGTTTCAAATACAAAGCGAAAAGCTGTCAACAGTTAATGGGTAACTTGCCAGCGGTTCGGCTGCAGCCAACGCGAGCTTTTAAGCATAGTGGGCTCGATTACGCCGCCCCAATTAACATTAAAAGTTCTTCACTGAGAACTTCATCAACCTCGAAGGGATATATTTGCCTCTTTGTATGTATGTGCACCAAGGCCATACATCTGGAAGCTGTTACCAACCTCAACGTTGAATCATTTCTAGCAGCCTACCGACGTTTTACAGCTCGTAAAGGTATTTGTACAGATTTGTATTCTGACTGCGGTACAAATTTCGTTGGTGCTAATAAAGAGCTGCAGGTTCTTTATCATCGAAACAAACTTTCGCTTCCAGAACATCTGTCCGAAACATTAGCTAATCAAGGAACGAATTGGCATTTTATTGCTCCTGCTTCGCCTCACTTTGGGAGGCAGGAGTGAAATCCACCAAGCATCACCTACGCCGAATTGTAAACGACCGTCTTCTCACATACGAAGAGCTTAGTACGTTACTAGCACAAATCGAAAGCATTCTTAACACTAGGCCCCTCTGTTCACTTTCATCTGATCCTGAATACCACAATGCCCTTACGCCCGCGCACTTTTTGATTGGTGAGCCAACTGTTTGCCTACCGGGTGAAAGCTTATTGGACGTAAACATAAATAGGCTTAGTCGTTGGAAACAAATCGAACGTCTTAAACAACATTTTTGGGATAGATGGTACAAAGAGTATCTGAGCCGTCTACAATCACGCCCCAAATGGAACAAAATTGAAAACAACATCAAAGTCGGAGATATAGTAATACTGCTACATGAAAAGAGTACCCCTGGACAATGGCCCCTCGCAAGAGTGGAACAAATACTACCTGGTCCTGACGGGTTAGTGAGAGTAGTTACACTTTATTGTAATAAAAAATATATCAAGCGGCCAATTTCCAAAATTTGTCTTTTACCATCTCAAGACGTCACATCAACAGAAAGTATTATGACTACTCACTCCCAATAAATACCTGTAGATCCTGGCGGGGAGAATGTTTGGGAATTTTTAGTCCCAAACTGAAACATTTTGATTGAATCCCAGATAAATTTAAAACACTGTTTAAGAACCCTAATTGCAAACTCAAGCTTTAAATCGTGCTCAGTAGTTTAATACTGCTCTCATAATTTTTAAATTTTTTGCTTGTACAGACCAATGAATAGCGGACTATTATTACTTTTTTTATAATTCTATAAATTCTTTAAACTTGGTTTTTCTTGTATATTATGAAAGTATTGTAAAAGACTTTGGAGTCACTTCAGTTAAACAGAAGTACAGCAAATAAATCGCAAGCTTTATATTTTTTGTACTTAATTATATTTATAAAATAAATGAATCTTAAACACATTTAAAACCGCTTTCAATTAAAAGAAAGGGAACACATCAAGTATAAAGTTTTCGAATAGAAAACCTCATACAACTACGAACTTTCTCGCATTGTAATAATGCTTTTAAGCTTAAATTGCTTAAACATTTCTCATCTTAATTGATGTGAGCATTTGTTCTTTTTTATTTTTCCCCCTCCTCTTCTGCCTACTTGACCTGTTATTAACTTGTAGTTACCTGCCCTAATTGGACTTCTGTACTTTAAAATTTTTTTCTTTTTCATATCATTATTTTAATTATTTACGGTCTGGTTCATGAAGGGTATTTTAGGTTTATTACAGGTTTATTTGACAAATTTTCCATAGAAATATGTCAAATAAGCGCTTGATGGACCTGAAATGTTTTTTATGAGTGAGGCAGTTAATAATTAACAACTTTTATGTTTGGGGAGTTTTTTTATGAGATTGTTTATTATATTTTTTTCTCCACAATTTTCCAATAATAATAATGATTTTAAGCTTAAATTGCTTAAACATTTCTCCTCTTAATTGATGTGAGCATTTGTTCTTTTTTATTTTTTCCCCCTCCTCTTCTGTCTACTTAACCTGTTATTAACTTGTAGTTACCTGCCCTAATTGGACTTCTGTACTTTAAATTTTTTTTCTTTTTCATATCATTCTTTTAATTATTTACGGTCTGGTTCATGAAGGGTATTTTAGGTTTATTACAGGTTTATTTGACAAATTTTCCATAGAAATATGTCAAATAAGCGCTTGATGGACCTGAAATGTTTTTTATGAGTGAGGCAGTTAATAATTAACAACTTTTATGTTTGAGGAGTTTTTTATGAGATTGTTTATTATATTCTTTTCTCCACAATTTTCCAATTAATTATTATTTTTTAGCATCCTATCCTTTTTAGTTTTTAAGTTTTATTTCATGATATTATTTTGAAGTTTATATTTTGTTATTAGTTTTTTATTGAAATACTTGGGTATTTTGCTATTTGTAATATTTTATTGGCCTTGTAGGCTTACTATTACAAAAACTAAATAAATATACATAAATATATAAAAAAATCTTAACATCCTTTAACATAAACGATGACGACCTCGACGAACTTGGCTCCTCGTCCATACCGACGGCTTCAGCCCCTTCGGCGATAGCTGCAGCACCTTCATACAAATCTTCCAGTTTCTCATCCTCGTCATTTTCGCTCTCAGCTTCAATAGAAAATTCTTCTTCAGCATCGGAAGCCGTTTCATTTAACACATAATTTGCGTCAGTTTCTTCGTCACCTTCGAAAGGCTCATCCTCGGGCTCATCATCACTTTTCTTGCATTTTCATTTGCTCTTCTTCCGGCAAATTAACAAATCTTGCGGTGCGGTTCACCACGTCTACAATATCAACCGTATCATTAGCCGTTGCTATTTTTTGTTTGCTTACACTTCGAAAGATGTTTGTATACTAACGCGTTGCTTGTATTTTATCGAGCCTGTACTCTATTCCATAGACACTGCATAAACAACTCAAAATTGGTTTCTCTACATTATCTCCTGTATGCCAACAACACAGTCCACACGTTTTACGCATTTCACGCCTTTCAGCGTTAATAGCTACCTAAAATGTACAAAAATGCGTTTTAATTATTCATTTTGTGGTTTTCCTAGCATAAAATGCATTTATAGACACTTTTAGGACAACTGACTATTCATTTCCATACAAATCCCATATAGGTCTGCACAGACCTAGTTATACCATTTAGCGACAAAAAACCCTTATACCTCCGAGGGTTAATTTGGTACAAATGTTCATGTGCTCAAAGTATTTTCATTTTATACTTTGTGGTCTCTGCTTTAAGTTGAAGTTAAAAATTAATATTTTTGTAGAAAAATTTTTAAAATTGAGTTTGTAATCAGTTGGAAACTAACTTAAGTCACTTTTATAATACTAAAAATCTGTTACACATTATGTTTTTTAGTGCAACACTACAAAATCGTTCATTTATCAATGATGATCAATGAGTGATGAAAAAAGCTAAAATCCGCTGTAACGCAGGTTCTGCCAGAAAGGGACAGCTGGAGTATATTTGTTATTAAGATGTTAACAAAGTAATCAAAACAAACAAGTGAAAATATGTATTTTGTGAAATGAACAAATGTACATATGTACAAAATTAAATGAAAGAATTGTTTGCCTTGAATTAAAATAGCAGAATGTGAAAAAGTCCATTGGTATTAAAAAGTGATTAAAATTTGTGATTTAGCTTTAAACATTTTTATTGAAAAACTTTAATTTTTACCTTTTACTTACAAATATCACACAGCGAATGAGACCACAAAGTATAAAATGAAAATACATTTGAAGAAGTAAACAATTTTACAAAATTAAATGAAAGAATTTCTTGTGTTGAATTAAAAACCATAATGCAAATACGCTTATTACTATTAAAAAGGTGATTAAAAATTGTTTTAAAATGATTACAGAAGTCATTTGATTTTATTTCATTAAAAAATATTAATTTTCATTTATTTACAAAAATCGCACAGCGAACGAGGTTACAAAGTATAAAACGAAAATTCCATCCCTAAGTCTAGAGTACTACGTAGCCCTGATGATCTTATACCAATTTCTATACTTCCAGCCCTTTCTAAGGTCGTTGAACACATATTAAAAAATCAGATGCTTTGCTTTGTTACTAACATGATTTTTGATTCACAATTTTCCTTTCGTAACGGGTTAAATACTACTTCTCTTCTTCTGAGTCTCACTGACTCAATTAGGAGCAACATTAATGACGACAATTATAGCGTCTTAATATCGTTAGACTTATCAAACGCGGTGACTGAGTGAGCGAGTCCTTCGAAAACAAAAATTATCTTCCGCCTCGTGACATCTCAACAATAGGTAACTATAGTGGTGGTCAGCATCAGCAGCTTCCCACTACACATCAGCAACAACACATGCCGCCACAACAACATTAACAAGCACTATTATGCACAACACTACCAACTATAGTAGGGGTGACTGATAGGGTGGCTCGATTTACAGAACAGTACATTCACAAAATAATTAAATTTTTCTGCCTCCTGATTTACTGTTTGTAATTTGTTGCAGCTTCAGATAAGGTTTTCATAATTAGTTTGTCGTTAAGTGTTGTTTTTGCGGTTGCCATTGAGAATCTTCAGGCACCTGAAGCAAAAAAAAAGGTTAATATCAACTAATCAAGAAAATATAAATACTATTATAACGTAGGGAAAAACTGTAAATAAATGGATTTTTATTTGCATTGAAATATTAGGCCCAATTAGCTTAAAAGGAAATCAACTATACTATTATAATTGTTACTAAGACCAAAATTAATTGCGTCGAGTTTTAGTCGAACTGTATGTGTTTAGCCAAAGAAATATATTTATTTTGTCTTTGAGAAAATGGTAAAATATGCAAAATGAAGTTCGTAAATCAGAACTTATGAGTATCAAAAACAATACGAATTATGGGAAATCAATCTTTTCCAGGACGAAGTACTTTATTTTTTATTCTGCTCTCTAATTAATTTTTTATTTAATTTTGTATCCACACCTGATGAATTTATATCATAATGAATAAACAAGTTCATATAAAAAATATAAATTTATCAGGTGCGTACCAGAGAATGACAAAAGTAGCATTTTAAGTACTTTTCGAGTGTTGGCTGTAAAACAACTACGAATGCTTGCAGCTAAAAATAAAAAACATGCAAAATGCAAGCACACGTATTAATTTTAAACTGAATGTGTTTAATTATAAACATCCAACAACTATGCTTATACACATTTATTAAATTACCTAGCACAAACGACAACAACTAAAATTTACATAATGTCCACACCTGATGATTTTATATCCTAAAGAGTAATATAACGCCGGCAGAGCAACTGTAATTTTTTCATTAATATCAACACAAGGGGTAGACGTTGATGATTTTATATCATGATTAATCAAACAAATATTTGAACAATACTTGCCAAAAATATCTAATTTACGTGTTTTTTTCATTTTTTGATCAGAAATAATTGTTGTGCCGCCTTTTTTAAATGAAAACTGTTTAATAAATAAATGTTAAATGCACAGTATCATAATGCTGATATAATATTAATAAATTGAGTCTATGCGTGATGAATTTTCATCATGACTTAACTAACCTTGACTTAACTAAAGCTTTTAACTTTTTATGTTACTCTACTATGATTATTAAGCTCAAGGAAAAGTTTAATTACTCTAGGTCAGCCTGTAAACTTATTATGTCTTATCTGTCGGATAGAAAACAATTTGTGGATCTGAACGGTCAAGTGTCTCGTACTGTTTCTCTTACATCGGGTGTGCCGCAGGGGTCTGTTTTGGGTCCCCTTTTGTTTTTATTTTATATTAATGATCTACATGAGTATGTGGATTCTGGTATTTGTAAGATCTTTTTGTTTGCTGATGACATCATGCTTCTGTTTAGTACTGATCGTGACTTCGCTGATGTATTAGAGCCTAATATTAATTACTGCCTTGAGAGAAACTCTG
Organism: Nowickia ferox; assembly: GCA_936439885.1. NCBI lineage: Eukaryota > Metazoa > Arthropoda > Insecta > Diptera > Tachinidae > Nowickia > Nowickia ferox. The sequence goes on along the minus strand of OW387023.1, from coordinate 63,933,592 downwards.
TTTGGTCAGATTTTAATTCCTTATCTATAAATCCTTCCAAATCTAAAGCTATTTTCTTCACTTTATCACCTGATACCTTTCCTGGCCTTAATTTGTATATTCGAAATTCTCCTATTGAAATTGTCAGTCAACACAAGTGCTTGGGAATTATTATTGACAATAGCTTATTGTTTGAACCGCATTTTCAATCTGTTCTTCGTAAAGTCTCTATTAAATTGCGTAGGATATATTCAACTAATATATATTTACCTATTAATGTTAAGCATAGATTAGCCCATATCCTTATGATGCCCCAGATCTTATATGGCCTTGAGGTGGTTTCTGGCGCTATTGCTACTAATCTTGATACCTTGAAACGTATTGTAAATACTGTGGTGAGATTTCTATTTAACATTCGGAGGAGGGAACATATTTCTGGTTTTGTAAAAAACTTTTTGGTGTGTTCTTTCAATGAATTTGTGAAACTTAGAAATTTAATATTTTTTTATCGAATCTTTAAAATTGGCGTACTTAAACCTTTATGCGATAAATTCTTGTTCTCACGTTCATATAGGAATAAACAGATACTAGTACCTAAAATAAACTGTTCTTTATATGAAAGGTCATTTGCTGTCAGGGTCGCTCGCTATTGGAATTCTTTGCCGCATGAATTGCGTCTTTTTTCACACTCTAATAATGTTTTTCTGCTCAAATTGAAGGAGTTTTTTTCAAATAACTAATTTGTTCTCTTTTTGATATGGTCTGGCCGTCATTAATGATACCTGGAAATTGTTGTTTTTTTTAAATAAATTTATTGTCGAATTTAAATATATTTTCTAATACGGCTGTCGAGGCACCAAATGTAAATAAATGTAATATAAATATGTAATAATAATATAAATAATTAGAAATGGACGGTATATGAATATAAACGATCTCTATTTTATTTTATTATTTTTTAGTTTAAGTGAATTTTATGAATATTGTTAATTATTATCAAATTGAAATATTTTAAATAATCTTTATTATATATTAATATAGTAATGTTAATCATTTACTCAGTTTTGAACTATGTAGTACGTATTTTTTGCCTCTGGGCTTTTGTATTACAATATGAACAAATAAATAAAATAAATAAAAATAAATTCATTACTACAGTAATTTAATAAAAAATTCCACAATATTTAACATTATTATTTCTTTTAATTGTTAAATCACTATTTTTGCACTAAATTTAACTTTTTGCTAAAAAATTTGCACAATTACTTGTTTTTTCTGTTCCTATTTCGCACGTTTCGTATAAAAGCAGCTGGTTTAAACATATTCTTATCTTCTTCTTTTTCTTTCGATTCAGTTTTTTGGCAGAATACCATTTTTCGATCCGTGCGTAACTGAATGCGGGAACATAATCGAAACGCAGAATTAGGATGATTATAAGTAAATAAAAACAATTTTTATTTTTTACCTTAAACGAGCATCCTGACATCGCATAACTTGTAGAAAGTTCATATAATAATAATTGCTTCAGTGGCACTAAATTTGTGCGAGTTCATTTTTTACATAAAACTGCCTCACGAAGTAATCTACGATAAGGAATATATACTTAATATTATTTTATTTTGTTTCTTTTTTGAAATATATACTTATTCTTAATAGTATGTTTCCACCGGCGTGATTTAGACAAATCATGATAATTTGTGCAAATCATGTTAATTTATACATAATATATAGCATGTTTCCACCGATTTTAAATCAAATAGGTTTAAGTAAAGAACTTCAAAGTGTTTCCACCGAGGTTGTGAATGATTTGTTGTTGGCATTTTCGTATTCAATTTATGCACGTGCAGCAGCTGTAGTGTGATTTTTATTCACATGTAATTGACATTTAAGATTGATTAAATATTCATTAATGTAATTTTTTCGAAATTGTTAATCACTATTGATGGATGACCCAGGGATGGAGTATGTAATTATAAAAGCAACGCAGGGTTGCATTCTTCCTTAAGTCAAGAACATTTTTGAAATTGGGACGGGATATTTATTACAATGTCTGACACACCTACAACAATTCCCGTTCTATCCAAAAACTACAAGTCACTGCAGCATATTTCTATAAAACTAGGTAACGCATTAAGCCTGGTACTCTGTTCACAATTTCGTGCGAAATGCTGTCAAACTACATATAAAAGTATTTGGTGTGAAATATTTGCGAAATAAATTCGCAAAAGTAGTACTCTGTTCTTGTTGTGAAAAGCACGTAAAATCATGTCTTTCCATGCAAAATTAGTCTGGCATCATTTTAGTTTAGCTGCGAAACAACATGAGCAGTGCTTTTTTCTCACGGAATTTTAACAATGTTGCATACTTTCAAGCAATAAAGCAAGAAATTTATAAAAAAACCGCGAGTTGGGCTACATTTACTACATGTCAAATTTTTCACGCGAAATAATCAATGGTGCTGAAAATTTTTCACAACTTTGAACAGAGTACCAGCCTTTAAGGCACAAACTTGCTTCCATTTGACTCAAGTTTATGTGATCCTCCTTAATCCTCTGCGACTGATGTGGTAGGCTAGCAGACACCAATAAACCCAAAAGATTATTTTGCACCGTTAATTTCCAAACATCTACTCTCGCCTTCTCTGTACCTTCTTATTGTGTACTCATGCGCATCCTATTGTGTTTAGATCGATTGAAGAAAGCAAACGTGCCAATGTAAGTGTCTGCAAGACAACCACATCAATTTTAAGGTAGTTCTCTGAGAGACAATAACAGCAGTATTTTTGGTTATATTTTCTTACTGCCTTATTCATAAAAAATATTTCAGGATTATTAAGCGTTTATTTGGAAATTTGTCAACTAAACCTGTAATAAACCTAAAATATTTTTTGTGAATTAGACCGTTAGTGTCTAAAAAACAACACGTCAGCAAAATTGGTTTTTTTAGTTTTGTTATTTTGGATCATTCAAACAAATCGCAAGTTCCACACTGTTCTAAGAGAAAGTCGTCTGGAACTTTTAAAAATCGCGATGAGCTAATACGGCAGAGGTTGGAGGAAGAATGATCCTCACGAGTGTTATTGTCAAAGATCTTCCCCCTCCGCCACCAACTATTCAATCTACTCTACTAAGTGGAAGCAAATTGTGTTCAATTTGTCCCCCAAAGATAGAAAGGTTAACAAGGTATTGCTGTTGTGATTGTTGGAAGCCAATTTGACTCCACTGCTCCAGGTGTCTTTGCGAAACCTGTTGTAGTTTTTATATACTTACATACATATATATGATATTTAGTCTTAAAACAAATTCCTTTAAGTGCAAATTAACCAAATCTAAAATTTTTGCTACATAGATTATCACAGATTTTAAACGAGAAATTTACTCGATTCGGTTAACAGAAATATATATTTTTTTTTGTTAAATTATAGGCTTCGGTGTGCTAATTGAAATGTTAATTAATTTTTTTTAACCACTGAAAATAATTTTTTTGTTACCAACTGCTAAATCTAAGTCTAAATTATAAAAAATATAAAAAAAAATTTTACAGAAAATGCATGCCATGCCGTTAATAACATATATCATGAATTTTCGGCTTGAATTTGAAAAATAAATATATAAATAATAAGTTACACTAATAAACAATAAATAAAAATGGTTTTAGTAGTTTTACAAAACGGAACTTGGAAAATATAAGCCATGGAAATAGTGTCTGGTAGCCTACCACGTTATTATAATTGTGAGGACTATATCAGGTCAGTCGCAGAGGGTTAAGAACAGTCAACCAAGCTAGAGTTTATCGATAATCCGTACGATCCGGCTATATGATATTCATGTATAGCCATAAATCTTCGAAGGCAGGCCATAATTGCTTGAGCAGTCAGTATTTCTTTTAATTTATTTAATTGGATAAAATAAATTAATATTAATTCCAAAAAAAAATTATTTCATCATGCTTACAACGCGTCATTTTGATTTTTGTTTATATAAATTTACCCTTCGTCTACACCTGATATATTTTTATCATAACAAAAGTCAAACTTAAGTTTTATATTAAAAAATATTTTTTTTATGTTAGCTCTTTTTTCATTTTGGAATTTGGAATTTGCCATGATAAAAATATATCAGGTGTTGACGAAGGGTTATGACTTTACACAAATACCTTTTTTTAATCATACATTTGTTGCTTTCTTAATGCCACCTGTTTATTTCATCATGGGTGCACGAGCTGTACTGTGAATTTTATCCACTTGTTATTGACATTTAAAATTTATTAAATATTCCTTAATGTCATTTTTTCGAAATTGTCAATGCGCTGATTTACACCGGCATAACATGCCAGTTTGTTGGGGAGAGAGACAAAGAGAGTGGTTTTGTAGTTGGCACAATTTTTCAACCAGCTTCATTCCCGCATTAACCTGTATTTACATGGTAATACAATGTATTACATGTCAAAATTTGCTGTAGAATATACAAAATTTTATCATGTAAAAGCAAAATTTATCGAGTAGGAGAGAATACGGTTAGAAAATTTTAAAAGCGGTCTGTAAATGTTTATTTTCTAAACCATTTTAGAAACTTAAGTATTCTCATCACACCAGAGGTGTATTTCATAGTAAACATTGGCAACACTAATGGTATTTATTCTAGGTGTTGACTTTTTTACAAAAACAGCCAAAATCAACTCAGGAAATTTACATGTTGTTTTTTTAAATATATTACGACTGTAAGCATCATCTATTTAACTGGTACAGTAAAACCAAACAAAGAAAAAAAATTTTAAAAATTATATTTTGTAGTAAAATTACATTAAAATTATAAAATGTTTTCTCCAATATTTAGTTTTATTAGAACACATCTTTTTTTTTGCAATTTCCAATTTTTGTTATTAACTCAACAGTTTAATATCTTTGCTTGCATTTTACTTATAGTATCAGTGTAAACATGAAAAATACCTACAACAGACTCTTGTTCTCTTTTTTCTTAGCACGGAGCGAATTTCATAGTTAGCGAATTCACAAAGTGTTCTATTGAGTCATATTTGTTGTAAGTCATAAACGTTTATGACTGTCATAAAATCTTGCTCATAGTTTTCATATAAAAATATATGACAATAAAACCTTGTTACCTATGTTTTTTCAGTGTGCTATTTATTTTACATAAATATAATTTTTTTTTTCTAAAAACACAATTGGTAAATTTCGACTTGCATTGAAGAATTCGTTGCGTAAATTCGTCTTTTGCAATACCATTAAATTTGACGACTTAAGGCCGTGATACACTAGCCTACACGATCGTGCGATTTTTGAGAAAATACTCCCCGGTATGATGGAGTCTATGAACATTTTCAAAAGACAAAAGCAATTCATCAGATCAGGGTTGTATTTTTTCGTAGATCGCGCGATTGTGTAGGATAGTGAATCATGGCCTTTAACAGCTCTAGCCAAAATCTCTGCCTTACTATGGATATGTGGCGCCCTGTCAATTTATCCAACTGTGTGAACTTACCTTTTATTACAATCGCTATTCTAATTTTGTCTGCTGGCTGCTCAAAACGCGTCCAATAAAAATTTGCAATTATCATTTATAAAATAAGATAAAGACTGAATTCATAATTTAAAATAATTAAATATAAATTGTGATTTATTGTATTTAAGATTGGTGTAAAGGATAAAACGCACCAAAGATATTTTAATACCCCATGGATACTAAACTTTGCAAGTATTCAGTGCGGCAAAAATTAATTGCAAAAATAACAGAAATTCGCGAAACAATGCAAAATTTGAAACAACCCATAATTATTATTTAAAATCTCGAAAACGCTAAGAAATGCCAATAATTCGGTAAAAATGGCGAAAATGGTAAAAATTCGCAAAACTTGCTAACAGCAGCATAATCTTAAAGTTTAAAACTCGCAAAAACTGTTAATAATCAAAGAGTATTAATACCAAGTGGCCCTATTATTACAACAACATACATACAAATTTGTTATAGGATTATTTTTATTTGAATGTTGACAGTTCGGGTTAAGATTTTATGCTATTTTGAAGGATGGAGTTAAGCTGACGATCAGCTGCGGTGACTTGATATTAATACACTTTGTTAAGAATCAGAATACTTGCAAAACTCACTTTCATCTTATGCTGTTTGGTATGTGAATTACTATTTAATTCTTTTTCCTTCTTATTGGTCATTGATCTAGTCGTGACTCTTAATATAGAACAAATTTTAATATTCATGTCTTTTAGGTCATATATGGTTATTCGTGATAAAGCGTCTGCAACATAATTATCTTCTGCCCTAAGGTACTCAACTGTAAAATTATATTCTCATTCTTGTTAATTTGGAGCTTGGATTTTTCATTGAAAATAAATAAGTTAGTGATCTATGGTCGGTTCGGACAAGAAAATGTTTTCCATATATGTATGGTCAGAATTTTATAATAGCCCAATGTATGGCAGTTAATTCTTGTTCAATTGTTGATTTATTACTTTCACCTTTAGTAAATGTTTTTGAAGCATACGCTATTGGTAAATGTTTACCTTCGTGTTCTTGTGTTAAAACTGCTCCACAAGCGTATTTACTTGCATCTGTGGTTATGCAAAATTCTTTATTAAAATCGGGGTATTGTAGTAATGTGGGGCTTATTAATGCTTTGTCCATTCGAATGGAACATTTTTCTTTGTTAGTTTTGTTAAATGTCTGGAATATTCAGAAAAGTTTTTAATAAATCTCCTGTAATAGTTGCAAAAAGCTACAAATCTTCTTGCACTATCAGCATCTTGTGGTGTTGGATAATTTTCAATTATCGAGTATTTACTATCATCTGGCAATATTCCTTTGTCTGCACATTTATGACCAAGATATGTTACTTCTTTCATAAAAAATTAACACTTTTCAGGATGAAGTTTTAGGTTGTATCTGCGACATAAATCGGAAACGTCTTTCAAATTTGAGAGCATATGTTTTTCAGAGCATCCCAAGACAACTAGGTCGTCCATATAAAGAAATGCTTGATCTGGTTTTAAACCACTATAGGCAATTGTCATAATTCTTTGGAATGAATTTGGAGCAATTTTTAGGCCGTAGGGTAGCCTTGTAAATCTGTATGAACCATTATTGGTGGAAAATGATGTAAAGTCTCTTGAATTTTTCTCCAAACTAATTTGGTGAAATCCTGACATAAGGTCCAAACAAGAAATATACTTCGCTCTGCCGAGTTGGTCTAGAATATCGTCAATTCTAGGTAGTGGAAATTTGTCAGCCACTAGTTTCTTATTAATTTGCCTATAATCTATTACAAGTCTCCATTTTCTATTTTCTGAATTTGGTAATGACTTCTTGGGTACCAATACGATTGAACTATTGTATTTGGAGTGTAAAGGTTCGACTATTTTGTCGTCTATTAACTTTTTGACTTGTTTATCAATTTCTTCTTTGTGTGTGTGTGGAATTCTGTAATTTTTAATGTATACTGGTTGTGTATCTTTTATTCTCAACTTTTGTTCATAGAAATTGTTAGTGATTATTGTTTCTGTTTCTAAACCGAAAATATCGCAATATGAAGCGCATAATGTTGTTAAAGTATTATTGAATTGTAGTGGAAAATTTATTTTTAAAATTTTTAGAACTTCGTTGTTTCTATTTATTTTTGTTTTAGAAGTGTTTTTAACTATATTATAATTTGAGATGTTTTCGGTTTTGATTTTGCTTTGTTTAATTTTGCTAATATTGTTGTTAGTATTCAGGATATGAATGAAAGCTTTGTTTGTTGTTAATAATGTGTTCGCTATGAAAACACCTGGTTATATATCTTGATTTGGGATTAGTAATTCATTATTTACTTATGTTAGTTTTACTTGACGTATGACTTCGGATCTTGGAGGTAAGATTATTTCATCACCATCATTTGTGATTAGTATTTCTATTGGTTTTGTGATATTGAAAGGGCGTAGTACAAGGTAATCACAGTCATTATTGAAATCTAGAATGCAATTATATTTTTTGATAAAGTCCATGCCGATAATTCCGTAACATGGTATTGGAAAATCGTTTTCTACTACATGAAAATTATAGGAAAATGTTTGTGTTTTAGATCAAAAATATGTTTCCAACGGAATGTATTTCACCCTGTCCTATTCCTCTTATTGTTGTTATCTTGTTAGTATTTATTTCATTTGGATGAAAATGTGAAATTTTTATTAGTGAAATGTCTGCTCCAGTATCAATTAGTAGTGTTATTGGTGTTTTAGTTTTGTTTATTTGTAATTGAACGCAGAAACATAAGTTGAGATATAAATTGCAGACATGTTTATTTATTGGATTTCTCTTAGGGGAACATCTAGGTTTTCCGAATCAATTTCGTTTGATTCTGTTGTTCTGACGTGACGTCCATTTCTACTGTTATTGTTTGGTCTCTGACTGTAGTTAGTGTTGCTATTATTTCTGTTGTTATAGCTGTTATAGTTGTTGTTACTATTATTGTTGCTATTATTCATTGGGAAGTTGCTTCCTCCAAGGAATCTTGTGTAATTACCTCGGAAGTTATTATTCCGAGTGTTTTGTCGTTGTCTGTAGTATAGTATAGAATTTTGTTGTCCAGTTGCTTCTGTGCAACTGTTGACAAATTTACTAATGGCATCATTCATGGTATTGAATTGTCCTGCTTCCATGATAAGTTTTACTTTATCTATGGTGCAGTTTTTGGTGATAGCTTTTACTGCCACTTGTGTGGAGTATTTAGTTGCTAATTCACATGGTATTCCGTCTGAAATGTAAGCATTTTCGAGGGATTTTGCCAGATTCTCAATTTCTGCACAATAGGTATTTGCAGTTTTATTATTCTGTTTTATATTTTGTATTTTTGCTGTTATTAATTCTACCGATTCACCCTTTACTTTTGTAACTTATTTATAATTTCTGAGATGGTTGACTCATTGTTTATTAGATTTCTTGCGTTTCCTTTGAGTTTTGTTTTAATTAATGAAACTGCAGTTGTTTCATGTGAACATTTAATAGATTCAACCAGTGATAGTGAGTCTAGAAAGGAGCGCAAGTTTTCAGATTTGCCATCGAAGTCTGCAATTAACTTCGAAGCTGTACTGAGAAATTCTACGACTGTTTGGCTCATTTCGTAACAGTTTTCGTTATCTTTAGAGGAAAAATTATTTTTATATTAGTTTGTTCATGTATTGTTTCTGGCAATTCAATTTGTATGTTCTTTTTGGCTGCTAGTTTTAGTATTTTGTTCCTAATATCATAAAAAATGCGTCTGCTGCAGTCTTGTGTGTAGATGTTAGTCGCGCATAATTAGTATTTAGGATCACTCTTGTTTTTCTAAGCAATCTAAAAGAATTCTAAAATGTTTATTTAGTGTGTCATGTTTTATTGGTCTGTCTATACCGAGACATTTATATGATTTTTCAAATTCTGTTTTAATACTTCTACATTTACTGAGGATAGTTTGCCAATCCATACAGACTTAAACTTTATCTAAATCATTTGCCCTACTAATGTACTGCTTTTTGAGCGATCTTTTATGTGCTAAGTAAATTTTAAGCAGTAGATTAAGAGCTGTTATTATTGTAAGGATTAATATAAGTAGCCATATAGAGTTAATTTCTTCCTAGTGGTCAATAATTTCTTCGTTATTGACAACATTTGCGTTGGGATGATCTACTTTAGATTCTTTTGCTCCCATTATATTGTCCCGAAAATTTCAAACAATAAAGGCCATTTACAAATTATTTTTACCAAAGAGTATTTGTTAATATGTACATATGTATATATTTTGTAGAATTATTTTTTTTAAACGAAAATAATAAAAAAATTTTACATAGAAAGCCTCAAATTGGTATTAAAATTTTTTTTTGTGTGAGTCAAATTTGGGTCCATTTAATGAAAAACTTGGCGAAAAATAGTGAACAGGATTAAAAATAAATTTTTTTTTTCTATATGAAGGAATTTGTATTCGAGCGGCTATTTGTTGCGCTTTTGCTAACTGAAGATGAGATGTTATTACTATTGGAATGTGAACTTTTGGTATGTGCTGGCAATGGTACCGCCGTAGTGGGTGTAACACTTAAGGCACCCTTCGATGTTAATGCTGCTGGTATGACCGCTGGAGGATTTGTAGACAATACACTATTCGAAGTGACAACAATGTTTTCCTTCATGACGTGCTGTGACTGTTTTAGCTTCTTTAGTAACACTAGTTTGGTTTCTTCATTGCGCAAATCGTCCCTTAGCTTACGCAGTCTCTTCTCGCGTTTTTTCAATTCGGCTGGTGTCAATTCTTTGACGGGCACATAAGGAGGCATTTCTTCATCATCTTGGCAAAAAATAATGAATAGGAATCCAACTTAGCATAAGCTCTGTATGTTGGATCCTATAATCCTTTCTAATTTTTAGATAAAGGATAAGCAAACATGCTATGTATTCCTTTATCCAAAAAAATAAGCCAGGATCGCCATAAAAACATTAAAAATTAAAACAAGTATGTTGTTTTATTATTGTAGAAATTTTTTAATTAGTTGCAGCTCTAGGCCGCAGTAATTTCCAGATTAAAATTAAAATTAAATTACTATAGCTTATATACTACTTATGAGAATAAATCTTAACCCTACATATTTACATACTTATGTTGAAACATATGAACATGTATACACAAAAATAAAGTGAAATTAAATCTATTATTTACTTAAAATTAGTGCACATATTTTAGTGTGGAGTCTTGCCGTAATATAATGCTTGTTTACAAATTCATTCCCACGATCGCGAGTGTTTGGTGCAGTAGGTATGTGTGCTGTTCAGGTGCCAACAATAAAAATCTCTTTCTTAAATTTGCCGTCGATGCACATTTGTACTTGGCCTTGAATAGTTGTCATTAGTACGACTTCAAGGTTAGTGAAATATTAGAATCTTTTAATTGTACGTGCAGACGTTCAAAGTAATGCAGACATTAAATTAGATACTGCTACAATCGCGAATATTGCAAAATGCTGAAAATCGGAAACAACCCTTAAACTTAATTAGAAATTGTCAAAACTGTTAAAAATAAATAAACTCGCTTTCTTCGCGAATATTGCAAAATTTCATGAGAATTCGCAAAATCGGAAATAATCCTTAAAATTCATCAGAAATAGCAAAAATTCGATTTCATCGCGAATATTGCAAAAATTTACGAGAATTCGCAAAATCGGCGAACAACATCACCACAATGAACATTTTTTAATATTTTCGAACTGAAAACATAAAATTCAAACAGTTCACCGTCTTTTAACGACGTAAGAAATAAAAATAAACCTATTTTTTATTTTCTGTCATTAGAATTTTACGTTTATGACAATTTTTTACATGGCAACACAATAGGCCGTTCACAACACGGTACTATTGGTCTTAAATAGTAATTTATCACTTATGACCTTAGAACGCTTTGTGAATTGGCTAAATATATTTATTCATAAGTCGTAATACTTTGTATTACCATGTAAAGACATTTCTAGCACAAAACCAATACACACACAACTTAAAAAACAGCAAATGTTAAATGAATACGAAAAACACTAAAGGCCTCATTAGTTTTTACTTTTCGTTGTCGTTACTACTTTTTCTGTGCAAGGAATCAGCTGGCAACCTATAGAACTGATTTCAATTGTATACAAAATATCACAACAAACTAATACATACACACTCTTGGCTGTCACTTAACGTTGAATTCTATTTTCTACAGATTTGTCCGCAACAGAACAGAACGAAAAAGGAAAAACAAACAACACATACAGACTTTCAATTGAACAGAAACAAAACATCTGATTCAGAACGGAACAGCACGTACAAACTAATTCTGCCTTAACACACACCAAGCTGTGTGCAGGTATACATTTTATGCGAGATGAATTAATCTCGTGTAATAGCATGTTCACACTGACACCAATTATTGAGGTTTACTCTCTCATTCGAGGTTCGCGGCTCAGAACATACAGAAGTGTCACGAGACGGATATTTTTCTGTTTGTCTCGTTTTCCCTCAAATTTAGTCGGCGTTTTTGTATTGATTCTACTTTCTAGTGCAATAAAACTACAACGCTTTTTATTGGCTGTGTTAATTGGTAAGTAGTAATACCACAAAGTACACAGAGGTGAAGAAAGTGAGTGATGAAAAAAGCTAAAATCAGCTCTGACACAGGTTCGACGAGAAAGGGACAACTGTAGTACATTTGTTATTAAGTTGTTAACGATATAATCAAACCAACAAGAGAAAATGTGTAATTTGTGAAATGAACAATTGAACATTTTTACAAAATTAAATGAAAGATTTTGTAGTGTTGAAATAAAAAAACCAATATGTAAAGCATTATTAGTATTATAAAAGTGATTAACTTTAGTTTCCAAATGCTTACAAACTCAGTTTTAAACATTTTCCTTCAAAAATATTAATTTTTAACTTCAACTTACAAAAAGCCGACAACGAATGAGACCACAAAGCATAAAATGAAAATACATTTGAGCACATGAATATTTGTACAAAATTAAATGGAGGAACTTGAGGTGTTGAATTAAAGAAAACAATGCGAAAAAGATTGTTAGTATTAAAAAAGTGATTAAAATTAGTTTCCAAATGATTAGAGACTTCGTTTTAAGCATTTTCGTTCACAAATATTAATTATTACCATTTATTTACAAAAATCTCATAGTGAATGGGGACACAAAGCATAAAATGAAAAACGTTAAATTAATGCCACTACGAAAGAAACATTAAAGAAGACACAGGGTCGGTGTGAGCGAGGCGTCAAGAGTTCACAATTATCTTCCGTCTCGTTATGGTCTCGTGACACCTCTGTGTACTTTGTGGTAATACACTACAATATCAAATACACTATATTTTTCTATTTTTTCCACGAATTTTAAAAAACCTGATTGAAGCTTTTTTTATTTGTCATATTTTCACTTCTTTGTATTCTGTGTTCGCGATCGAATCTTGATTGAATCAACATGGTTATTAAAAAGATATTCAATTGAGAAAAAAAGAAAAAACCAAGAAATAAAATGTCTTTAATTTTTAAATAGTATTGAATTGTATATAATTTTGTGAAACTATTGAAGTATATACCCTGCAAGAAGACTCTTAGTTAAATGACCGGTCATTTTTCCGACAGTGGTGATAGATTTGTCTATCTAAGTTTCTATCAATTTGTTAAGAGCAATGTGGAAAAAGTGATGTAAACTTTTGTGTACGTGTGATTTTGCATCTTTATTTAACTAATTAAAAATATCTACTATGGAACATATATATCTGACCTGCTTACTCTGCCGTATTTTTACTTATCATAAATGATGCATGCGGTAGTCACATCTGACAGATCACACTTGATGTATATAACCGGCATAGCAAACCATAATAATAATATTAATAAACACAATTTTTACACCGTTTTATTTGTTTTTTATTACAAAATAATAGAGATATACATAAGTCAAATATTTAAAGGCATAAAAACAAGCAAAAACACAAAAAAACGTTGGCGTCATCTATCCTCTTCACGCTTTTTTCAATCTCCAACACGCCTTAATTCTTATAAATATCTAAAATTTGGAAAGGAAATATATATGTATATTTAATTAAACTTTGGGGATTTATTTTATTCACTATTTTTTATACTTAACTTTTTTAACACTTCCATAAATTTATTTTCACAGACCGAACGAATTGCACATTTTACAATAAAATGCGATGTTTTAAAATATTTGGTATATGTACATTAGATATTCCACTCTTACATGTATTTTAGAGTAGAGCAACTAATTTTTATAAATATCTAAAATTTGGAAAAGAAATATATATGTTTATTTAATTAAACTTTGGGAATTTCTTTCATTCACTATTATTTTTATTTTACTTTTTAAACACTTCCATAAATTTTAATTTCACAGACCGGTATATGTACATTAGATGTTCCACTCTTACATGTATGTTAGAGTAGAGCAACTAGAGCAATTGACTGTCATTGTTGATTTCAATATAAGGAATTCATTTGACAATTACCTTTGTGCCTTGCTTGGTGCATGCAATTTTTTGACAGTTACTTTGTGAAACTATGTGAGGAGCGCAGAGGTGCACCTAATACGTTTAGCTTTATTTAATGTGCCTTGGTCGAAATCATAGCAATGGAAACATAATATTGCTACCCGTCATGCTGGCGCAGTGCCGCAGTTACGTCACTCCTCATCTAAACAGGCTCTATCGTACATATCGGTGGTACTCAGGGCGAATTCACATCAGTTGATCTTAATTCACCAGCTGACATAACTTCTCTGCTATCAATCAATACAAAACGTTATGCCAACAATAAACTACACAAGTTTAGTGCTCAAGTCTGACACTGCGTAGACTAAGCTTGTGACACACTATACAAGTAAACTGTGCAGTTTTTATTTTAATGTGCCATAATGTAGGCGATTCTTTGTATAATTCTAGGAACTATGTCCAGAATATTTTTTCTGCGCTAATTTCTTGTTTTGAACTCTTAAAAAATCACGACACAACTGCGCGTTTGCAACATACACTACACAAGTTTACTGTACAATTTTACAAACTTGAGAAAATATCAAAATCGTTTTTATTTTTTGTCAGTTCACTGCGTTAATAGCACGACCACCCCCATATACTGCACAAACGCATTGTACAGTGCTAGACTTGTGCAGTGAACTTGTGTAATGTATGGGCGGCATCAAGACGATTTCAGTATCCTTATCACTACAACAATACACTTACACAAAAAATAACATGTAATTTACTATGCTACAAAACCAATCTGTCAGAATATTTCTAAGCAAATTTTTAAAATTTTGGTTCATATTGCTCAATTTGGCACCAACAGCTGATAATCAACCGGGCGGAAAAGGTCACCTCATACTGTATACGCCTTGGGCGGCATTAGGAAATATTCTGACAGCAGTATATTTTACACTTACAATTATACTTGGCAAATATGCAGATCGGCGAGAAGAAAGCAAACTTTTTGGAAAACTTTTACAGTTATTTGGCAAACTTTTTCAGAGATGCAAAAAAAGTACTTTTTCAAAGTAAACAACGTTTAGCAAAATAATTACCATACTTATTGCATTGAAAATAAGTAATAACTAATTAAATTAAAAAAAAATAACTGAATTAGGTACTTCAAAGGGCGTAGAACCTAATTATACAACTGTCATTTTTTTCATTGCCATATTCTAGGAGAACAGAGCACTTGAAAATAGCACTCTGGAAAAAGTTTGCAGACCCATAAAATTTAAACCGTAAACCGTACCATATAGCCACTAGCACTATTCGATAGGGATTTAACATACCTTTCAGAAACAGTAATTAACATTTTCCCAAGTGCTTTCATTCAGAAGTTATAGCCCAGCAAACCTTTAAAAAATCACCAAAATGTTAGAAAATTTTTCTTTCATGCTTAAAACAAAAATTATTAATTGAAGCATTAATTAATTACTATTAATTTTTAGAAGACTAAAACAGCTTTCAGAAATAGTAATTGTTATTTTCCGAAACACTTTCATTCAGAAGTTATACCCAGCAAACTTTTTAAAGTCATTAATATTAAAAAAAAAGTTTTCTGTTATTAAAACAAAAACAGTTCGTTGTACCGTATTGTGACTTATATCAATTAATGGCAAATTAAAATAGCTTTCAGAAATTGTACCTGCCATTTTACCAAATACTTTCCTTCAGAAGTTATAGCCCAGCAAACTTTTTAAAGTCAAAAAATGTAGGAAGTAGTCTTTCACCTATAAAATAGAAACTATTCATTGTACCGTAATAGATCGTATACCAATAGATAAAGGACAAAAGTAGCTTTTCGATTTGATAGCAACCAAACAAACAAACAAAAAAAAATTAACAAATTTGCAATATTTTCATGATAATGCAGTTTTGTACATTAAGTATGTGTGTGGCAACCTTGCGGTATTCTTCCTAGTAAAATATGTAAACAAACTATGTAAAAAAATTCAGATTTTGTAACACGATAAAAATAGGTAAATTTAAACTATATTTCATTAAAAGTTATTAATTTTAGTGCTAATATGTGAGCAGAATCAGATTTAGTAACTTTCATTATTTTTATTTTAGTTTCTAGGGGAGAAAAATGCTCTTGAGAATTGCGTTTACAACTTTTTTTTCTTCAGTATAAAAAGAAAATTGTTTATTGTACCCTATTAAGGCATATACTCTTCGATAGAGGGTGGAAATACCTTTCAGAAATAGCATTTGTCATATTCTGAATTGCTTTACTTCAGAAGTTATAGCCAAATAAAAAAAAATATGTCATGAAAATTTACCAAAAATAAGTTTATGGCTATAAAATAGGAACTATTAATTGTAAGGTATTCATACTTATATGTTTCGATAGATAATTAAAGTACTTTTGAGAATTGATGACTTTTATTGTCTGAATTATTTCATTTCAGAAGTTATACCCTAGCAAACTCGTCGAAATCACTAAAATGAGGACGAAAGCTTTCGATTCATAAAATGAAAACCACACATAGTTTCTAAATACTTGCATTCAGAAGTTATAGCCCAGAAAACTTTTTAAAGCCAACAAATTAAGGAAGTAGTCTTTCACATATAAAAATGAAACCATTCATTGTACACCAATCGATAAAGGAGAAAAGTAGCTTTCCGATTTGGTAACAGCCAATTTCTGAAAGACTTGAACTCAGAAGTAATTTGTGAATTAATTTTAAGAAATTTGCAATATTTTCATGATAATGCAGTTTTGCACATTAAGTATGTGTGTGGCAACCTTGCAGTATTATTCCTAGGAAAATATGTAAACAAACTTTGTAAAAAAATTCATATTTTGTAACACGATAAAAATAGGTAAATTTAAATTGAATTTCATTAGAAGTTATTAATTTTAATGCTACTGTCTGAGCAGAATCAGATTTAGTAACTGTCATTATTTTTATTTTAGTTGCTATTCGATAGAGGGTTAAAATACCTTTCAGAAATAGTATTTGTCATATTCTGAATTACTTCATTTGAGAAGTTATATCCTAGCAAACTCCTCGAAAACACTAAAATGAGGAAAAAAGTTTTCTACTCATAAAATGAAAACAACTTATAGTTTCGTATTGCATTATATCGCCATCAATAGAGAACAAAATTTTCTTTCAGAATTGGTGACTGTCATTTTCTGAATTTCTTGATTTCAGAAGTTATATCACAGTAAACTTTCAACTTTGTAAATATTTTCCAATTCTCAGACTTTTTATAAGTTGCCAATAATAGTGTTCAACTACTGATAGCGCAGGTATGAGATGTAGATAGTAAAGTGCTTCTAGTGATAGCACAGTTATATGTGGCAACACAAATAAGAATTAAAACCAGGAATTTGAACCAATTATAAATATTATTATTCATAATGTTTATTATTAGCTTATATTTGTAATTATTAAAAAATATTAAACAAATTAAACATTAAAATTTAAATTTTTTTATTATGTCGATAACAGTGGTGTAACTCAAGAACAGGGATGGCTGAAGAACATAATATTTGATGGTTGGTAGCACTACGTGATTGTCGAAGTATTCAGCAGGTTGGCAGCACTGCAGTTATTGTTATAACAGTGTTGCTAATAGTAGGGGAAATTCCCTACATGTAGGTTCTTTTTGCTAAAATTTAACTATGCAGGGACGTAGGGACAGATTTTTTTTTTTTAATTTTTGTATGAAAATGTAGGTACTTTTTTAGATTTTGTGCTAAAAATCTTTCAAAATGCGAACTTTTATGATTTTTGTATAATTTGTGACCATAATTTTTTTGCAGTGTAAAAACACTCATTTCTAATAAAAATCTGGCATCACATATATTATTCGTGTTTACCAAACTCTGCGAAAATCTGGCATTTCGAATTGTTTCTGCTGCTGCCGGCACCAAATTTTTCCTTACAAACTGCAAATGCTGACGCTGAGAGAATATTTTCAATAATAACTGATGTACACACCAAAAAAAGGAAAAAATTGTCCCAAACACTTTTAAATTCTATTTGCACTATAAGGTCATATATGCAATGTCATGAAGTTGACTGTGTAAGTTTCAAATGTGAACCTAGTAATATAAAAAAACTTTTATCGTATAAAGATCTCTACAATTTAACAAATTAATTATAATACATATCGAACCAATTTTTTATCTTAATTGAATTAAAGTACAAAACTTTTCTTTGTATACTACGTGAAATATGATTTATAATTTTTAAATAAACCATTTTTTTTACCTGAATTGAATTCAAAGTACAAACGTTTTTTTGTATACTACGTGAAATATGATTTATAATTTTTAAATAAACCATTTTTTTTTACCTGAATTGAATTCAAAGTACAAAACTTTTTTTGTATACTAAGTGAAATATGATTTATAATTTTTAAATAAAATGTTATTTTCTTTTAATCTGAAGTTTTATTCAAATTTAACTGAAATGTATTGTAAGGATAAATGTGGGGAAATATTTTTGGGAGTGTAGGGGAAGGTAGGGAATTTTCAAGTTCATGTAGGGAAAACATGAAAAATCTATTGGCATCACTGTGTTATAATCAAGAAAAGAAGAAATAAATGTCAACTACATAATTAATAAAAAAAATGCTCCCTTGCCTTTAGAGGGTAATTCAATTGTTGCTGGCACAGAGGATACCCTCTGTGGTTGCTGGACAAGACAAATATGATGGCAATAAACGTTTATGGCCGGAAATATTTGCCGCTCGCAATACGTGCTTTCTATTGGACACCACAATATTGGAGCAATTGATAACACCACGTTCATGGAGAAATCAACACGAAAACCAAGCAATCTTGAAGGTAAATATTACATTTTGCTTTACTATTTCAGTTTTTCTAACAAAATTTTCGTTTTTTTAGGTTGTTGTTCGCAGAAAAAAGCACTGCCAGTTTTACGTTGGCAAACGTTGTGTTTGTGTACAAAGCTGAAACCAAGCATGCGTACCACAACATCCAGAACATAAAACCCGCTTACGTGCCGTTTGGGAAAAAGTGACCCGTTTAAACGACAACAGCGGTTGTTTACATCCTCGTTTCAACAGAAATTTTACCCATCCAGAATTTAAGTTGTTTTAAAACTTAATTCAACCTTAATGTAACAATTTTTTAAACTAATAAAAAAAATTGAAAATCTTATCCATAAAATAAAAATTTAGTATTTTTTATTGAGTAAATCAAACTAAAATGGGTTTATATTCCGAGTATAAAAATGAAGGTATGCATATTTTGTAATATTGCTAAAATTATTCACTTATTTCCACAAAATAAGCCGCAAATATACATTTTAATTTTTTGGCGCACAAAATAATTTTCAATTATGTTATGAATGAAAAAATTAATCATTGTGTTGAGATTTAATTAGATGACTGTAATTCATTAATAAAATTTGAGATATTCGGAAATAATATTTTGATTTTGATTAATTACGAAAAGTTGACACAGTTTGTGCTCTTTTTATTAGCATTCGAATAGAATTACTCCAAAGCTTTACTATTTTACTATTTTTTTTATTTACTATTTTCAAAGTATGGCATGTTTAATAATTTCTTTAATTTATATTTTTATTTTTTATAATTGAAGTTATATATCGTTACCTTAACATAGAAACGCCCTAATTATCATTTTCAAATCGGCTCTTCTGTCGATTTAGAAAAATGAATGAGTTAGAGCGTTTCTATATTAAGGTAAATTATACTTATGTACATACAAAACAACAAAACGAACATACAAAATATTTGAAATTATGTATACATCTGAATAAACAATACAATGACAGCTACAAAACTAGGTTTTCTGCTTCCGCGGTTGACTCATCATGACCTGCATCGCATCTGGGTGGCGGTGGTGGTGGTACACTTTGCAGCAATTGTGGTACACTTTGCACTATTGGTGGAGCACTTCGCACCACTGGTGGTGGTGGTGGTAGTGGTACATTTTGCACCACTGGTGTTGGTGGTAGTGGTACATTTTGCACCACTGGTGGTGGTGGTGGTACATTTTGCACCAATTCCTGGGCAGCATAATGTACCTCCCGCAGACAGAAACTTAGCACTTCTGGTGCACATTGCAAAACTTGCGGCGCACTACTCATCCCTCGGGATGCACTATGCACGACTTGTGGCACCTTAAGTACGTTTTGAGGAGTAGTATACACCTTGTTTAATTACCAAGTAAATTGGTTAACTGGGTTATTTATTAACTTTATTTGATTTACATATAAACAGCTAATAATATTTATTATTAATATGTATATATATGTATGTATATATGTATACGTATATATATGTATGTATAGCGGGAATTTCGAAAGCACAAAAAAATCAAAGTTTTTTTCGAGGAATTTAAGAGTTTGTATCTTTATATCCATCAAACAACCGTTATTTTGCTATAGATCTGGTTAAATTCTCCCAAAGAACATTTTTAGTGGGTAGCGGTGTTTTTGAAAGCGTTTGCAGTCACAGCGAGTTTTTTAAAAGCATGCTTCCAAATGTCACTTAATGTATAATTATTTTTTTATTGCCAGACTTTCTAATAATTTCAGTTTCAAATTTTGCCGGCGTCCTTAATTTTTAATGTACTTTGTACCATTACCATACAAGGTATACTCATTAGTTGTCAAATTCAACAATGTGTTTTTTGACATTTAAAAAATAATGTTTATGTATACATTTTCGTTTTATAAAAATCCTTTTAATTATACATATTTTAAATTAAATTTATGCAATTGCGTATAAATTTATTGAAAAACACAACTAAGTGAACTAAATTTTAATGTGATAACATAGTATTGTGCAGTTTTATGAATGTATTACTTACAATAGTTCTTAAACAATCGTAATTGCGAACCGTGGTACTTAATATATTTTTCATTGTTGCGTGCTTTGTTGGAGATGTTGGATTTATGATTTTTTAAACTTTTTGCCGTATCTATCTGTGTATTACGATTAGAACGTTGGATGATAAGTTAAACATGAACCCTGCTGAAACTGAATGTGGAATCATAAATATAATTTGCACTGCTTGTCTTAATTAATTCCAAATTAGCTAATGTTATGGGTTTCTAAACGCTAAGTTCATACCAACAACTGATGGAAAAAATTTAATTGATTGATTTAAAGAAAAAGTTAGCAGTAACAAAATCAAGAGTCTGCTGATTCCTATAACAATTTTTTCAACCACATGTGTCCGTATACACATACATACATATAAAAGTTTTTTTAAATCCTTTGTGTAAATAATTATGTATATATAATTTTTTTTACAGACCTACATCAAATAAACAAATGTGCATTAGAAAGAGGAAAATAAATGAAACAACTATATCACTTATCATCATAGGCAGTTCAAAATGTATTTTCAACACGAACCTATTGTCATATTTTGAAATTTTTCAAATATCCACATATGTACATACATACATATGTATGTACATCCCTGCAAATAATATTGGACCACGTAGGTCCAATCTATATGAAACAGATTAGTTACAACATGTCGCTTTCATACAAGCACTCAATGCTGCACAATAAGTGTTCGTGTTCGTTGTTCTTATGTAATTACAAATTGTTTGCGAGTAGTCTATAATTATTCCATATGGGGTAGCTTTGGGGTTAGTCCGATTTAAGGCAAAGTTGGAATATGTGGTCCAAAACTAGAACATTGCAATGCTAAATCGACCACCTTTTTCATATATTTGGAGTAGTTTTGGAATACTCTTACTCCTCTTTGGACTAGTCTTTATATATATACATAATCATTTATAACATAACACAAAAAAAAAGTAGTTTGACCAAAAATGAGTTTAAAGTTTTCAATTTACACAACTTAATGGAAACAGAAATTTTTATTTTTCTTTCAGGAGTTGAGATACAAGATATTCTTATAAAATTGATTGCGTAATCACCCTTATCGGGAATAAGAGGTGAACATTTTGATCACGTGAAATATTTCCCATGAACAAAATTAGAAAATAGTACACTTACACAAAAACAGCGCAAAAATTGGTGATCACAATTCTAGGGAAAGGGAACACATTTCACCATTTATATTCCCGATAAGGGTGAACATGAATAACGATTTGAGGATTTATGCTGAATTTTAAACTCAAAAATTCCGTTTTGTGAGTTATGATGTTGTTTGCGTAAATGAACGATGTTTTAATGGTAATTACTACATACATAAATGAAGCTATCAGCGCATAAGTGGTGTAATCCACGACTTAATTAAACAATTGCTCTATTTAATTAATTAATTGCTTTATTACTTTGCTATATTATAATCTATGCAAAAACGATTTTCAGCTCTATTTTCTTTAGAATACCAAAAGGTGGCTTACTCTATTTTTTAATAGTTGGTAATGTAAAAAATGTACATATTTATTAAAAGAACAGCAACAAAAAAACCAATGTGGGGTACACCACTTCTGCACTGATAGCCTCAAATTTTTAGTAAGGATTTTAAGACACTCTAGAAAACATAAGGCCGATTACCAGCCTTCTCGTTCTTAAAAGTTAAAGTTTTTTAAATAATGACATCTTGTTTTACAGTTAGTAGTAGGGAACTGCCAATTCGGGCGCCGATTAAAATTGTTAAATTGTGGCTGAAATTGTTAAATTGTGGGCTGAAATTGTTAAATTGTGGCTGAAATTGTTAAATTTTGGCTGAAATTTTAAAATTCTTGGAAATTTGTGAAATTTGATACCTACGTGTGTGTGTCCGTCCGTCTGTGTTTTTTGTTTACATTAGGAGTTTTTTGTTTATATTAACTTTTTTTATTTATATTAAGTATATGTATGTATGTATGTATGTATGTATGACCGTGGGAACTTGTGCGTGGAATATTTTGTGGGAATACATTAAGGGGGTTTATAGCTTTAAGATTTTTATATTTGTATGATTTTTCCTAATGCCGACGGGAAAACATCTTTATTTTTTCTAATGCCGACGGGAAAGTTATGATTGTTGTTAGACTGTGGAAATTTGTTGATGTCCGTGATTTGGGCAGGTGAGGTTTTTGTAACATGTAACCGTGGGAATTTGCGGGTGTATCTTTAAGGCAGCCTGTGTTTGGTGGGGGCGGATGTTGTTGTAATATGTATCCGTGGGAATTTGTGTGCGGAATATTTTGTAGGAATACATTAAGGGGTTTATAGGTTTGAGGCTTTTATATGTATATGATTTCCTGATGTCAACGGGAAAACATGTTTATTTTTTTCAAATGCCGACGGGGAAACATGTTTAGTTTTTTCAAATGCCGACGGGAAAATCATGGAAATGATTTTTCCTAATGCCGACGGAAAATTTGAGGGTATGTCTAGCTGTAGGAATTGAAGTCTGGCTGTGATTGGTGGAGGGTGGGGTGTGTCTAGATTGTGAGACCTTAAGGCTGACCGTGATTTGAGGGTGTTTTGTAATATGTATCCATGAGAATTCGGTGACGTCTATGCTTGTTGGAATTTAAATCAAGCTGGGCTTCGTGGGGGGCGGGATGTATTTGAGGTAGATCGACTGGTGGAGGGCGGGGAGTTGTTGTAATATGTATCCGTGGAAATCTGTGTACATGTATGTATGTATATATGTATGTCTGTAAGAGTTTAAGGCTGATTGTGATTTGAGGTGGAGGAGGGTCTTGTTGTGATAGATAGATAGAATGTGCCTATGAGTGTATGTGTATGTATGTCTGTAGAAGTTTAAGGCTGATCCTGATTTGGATTGTTCAGATTAACGATTGTATGTGACCTTGAGAATTTGTGTATGTATATCTGTAGGAAATTTAAGGCTTATCGTGATTTATGAGGGGCGAAGTGTTCATGAAATATATAACAGCGCAATTTGTGTGTATATCTGTAGGAGTTTAAGGCTGATCATGATTAATGAGAGGTGAGGTGAAGGTGTTCATGTATACGTATACGTATCTGTGTGTATGTATGTCTACATGAGTTTAAGGCTGATCGTAATTTAGGTTGTGAGATTGATAGATTGTATGTTACCTTGAGATTTTGTGTATATATATCTGTAAGAACTTTAGGCTGACTGTGATTTGTGAGGGGAGGGGCGTTGTTGAAATAGGTTTAATTTTTCGTAGATGAATTTTAGTATGTGTGTGTGTGTATGTGATTTTCTCACCCTAGTATTTATATGTACGTTGAAATAAATTATTTCTCATATGAACATTTTTTGCTAGAAAATATTATCATATATCTGAACTTCCCTAATCCTAGTATGTTTTTCATATTGGAGGATGAGATTGCTTTATATTTTATCAAGCTTAAATTTGTCCAGTGTTAAAGTCTGTCGGTCAGAAATTTGTTTATATTTGTATAAATATTAATTTCAGATTTTGCAAAATTCTTGCGTACGATCGTGGTGATTTTGTGTGTGTGTATGTGTGTATGCGCGATAGAGTTTGACTGGTCTGTGATAAGTTTGTTTATTTAAGTACATTTGTCTTCTTCGACTTTCGTCTTCAAGCGTCAATAGCTTGGAGAACGGTTTGTATGTTTTCATGATGTAGATATGTAAGTGTGATTGTTAAAATCCAATAAATACTTGAGCATGGGTAAGAAATTTGATAATATGTGTACATATGGATCTACAAATTGATTTTATGTATGTATGTATGTACATACAAATAAGTCTGGGGCTCCCTGTTTAAATACATTTTTTTTGTCATGTGCTGTTGTTGCTGTTGTAAATATTCGCCTGGTCTTTTGTGTATAGATGTGAAATATCTAGATAGTTTTTTTATTTGAAATTAAAAAAACGTTCTTTTAATTTTTAGATGTATTTACTTAAAAGTTTATGAGGAGTTTCTGTTTTAAGTAAAATTTAATTCCTCTCTAGTTGTAGTAAATATAGTATAAATATTTAATATATTTTATTTCCATTTGTTTAAAGTAGATGTAGCCTATATAGTCAACGTTTGAAATTTTTCGGTGTAAAATTTTTTCCAACTATCATATTTTTTCTTCACCTTTTTCATATATTTTAGAACATCTTGCATTGGCTTTAAAAAATGATAAACGCTTTGAAATGAAACTGATCCAGCAGTCCAGCTTTTTTTAACCACTTTGCTTCTCTTTCCTTTTTTATTGATAAACATTTAAAATCAAATGGTGATTTTATAATGAAATTGTTCTACTCATTATTGCTAAAAACATTGCCTACTTTTTTTTGTAATGAAAATCATTCGAAACCTTACTTAATTTATAAGACTTTCAGGACTTTCTATTATTCGATCATTAGTAAAAATGCAGTAGCTGAGGTCATTGCTTACTGTTTCATATTAAATTTCTATATCAATTGAGCCGCTTTTGAATAAAAGGAACTTTTATCTTAAACTTTAGTGCATTTGGAAGTGTTTGAGATTCTTTCATATAATAGCTTTGTTGGAATCTTAGATACGAGTACATATAATATAGAATTGTATAACGTTTATTTTTAATTTTTATGTTAAGATCATCATCATTTAGATATGAGACTAAATTTAAATGTACTTTTAAATTAGTTAAATCATAATGAGGAAACTTGTTTTCTTCTTGAATAGCGATCAACAGAAAACGAAATCGTTTTCTTACAATTTAGGTTTGGCCTCTCAACGGTTCCTCTAGTATACAAGATGACTTTCTATGTCAATATATCTGTCTACTCTTTGTCAGCGTTAAGGGACAATTAAATGTTAAAATTTTAATTCCTCAAATTGTATTACTTCATACTGATAATATATTTTCATTAATAAGGTATATGTTTATCTTATGAAGGTTACTCGCCTATGGCTTTTATTTGATGTTCTAGATGATTTTTTTTCTCATTTTATTAAATTTCAGCGTATTGTGTATATATTTCTGATATTTTTAAGCGCGCTTTATTTACCTGTCAGACAAAGTGTACGTATCAGTTGATCACTCAGTCTCTCTTTTTAATAATTTTTTTCTTTTAATATGCCACTACTATTTTTTCAGATTTTACTACTTGAAAAAGAGAATATTTATGTAATTTTTAAATGTATTCATATATACATATAGGTAAATATATGTATATATGTATAGAGAAATTACTTTATCTACAAAGAAATACATGTTTAATAATCAACTATTCTAGAAAATCGATCTCAAATAACGCAGTTACTTACCTCCACCATCAATTCACCGTCGGTGTTTTTATAGTGTCAGAAACACTAGAATATCTATATTTGAGAGAATATTTACATCGAGTTTTTCTACATGAGGTTTGCTGGTTGACATCCTTGAAGTTATTGTTGACGTAGGCTGGGTTGTATCACATTCAGATGTAATCATTTCCTACTTAAAAAAGGTCCTCATTACTATCAACTATATCTGTATACATTTCGTTCATGAGTTGGGTTGATCCAGATACAATTGCTGTCTACAGATTAATGATTAGAAACAAGTTTCTCATCACCTTCTAACAGATTTATATATTTTGCTAGCATGCATGCCTTAGCATGCTTCTATCGATAGTAACGCGAGAGTCCGACATGTAGTGGTGTTTCAATTAAAAATCTATACTATTAGATTTTACGATTTCGCTCTTTTCATTCTTTTACAAAGTAGATACATATTTATGTATTTCATTTAGCACAGAGTCATAACATTTCTTTGCTTACAAAATTGTGTGACATTCTTTTAAATTTGCATGCTTAGGCATGCTTTCAATATTTTTTCTGTAAATTTATTTGATACTCATACAGATACAGATATAAAGTAAGATCTGCTTACATTGCATTTTACAATTTATGTATGCTTCAGCATGATTCCAGTTGAAGTCCATATTTATTCAGTAAGTTTGTTTGATACTAATTCATACACATATACATTCTTAAAGATTGGAAATCTAAGTCCAATTTATGTAGTTTATCTATATTTTCTAAAGATTTGATAGCTATAGAAATTAATAGAGTAGAGATCTATTATAATAGCCCATGGGCATATTTTAAAATTTCGCTTGCTAGAGCTTTCGAAATGGAAAATGTACAATTTTCACTATAAAAAGTGATAATATTAGGTGTTACTGAATATTACACTGTGTTGTAATTTATTTTGATCACTTAAGTTTTCACAATATTTCATACAGGCCAACAAGTTTAGAGAATCTCCAGTATATTAAGCTAATTATCTTTCTTAAGACCTATCATTCCTTCAAAAATACAAACCAAACTAGATTTTTCCTGTTTAATTTTATTTTTTACTTTCATTAAATTTCAACATTTTGTTCATCTTCAAATTATTATATTTAGCAGCTTTTTCTCATTTGTTGAGTTAACTTTAATCGGAAACATTTAAATAGTGAGATGAACTTTTATATTGTATACGAGTACATTAAGTAATTCTTTGTATATTTCATTTATATGAACCATCATCACATAATTCCTTTGGATGATCTATTAAATCATTCTACTATTGATGCTTTCATATTAAGTATGTTTAATATTCTACATATGCATGAATTTTCCAGTGTCTATTAAAAAATTCTTTACAATCATCCATTTGTAAGCTTTTTGGTACTCATAACATTTCAAAAATATTTTCCACAGCCTAGGTTTTTTCGAATGCAACTTTTATTTTCAACGGTATTGACCATGGAAACTTTGTGAATGAATCATTTACAGTCTACAATAATCAATAATTTCTATTTTCTGTAGAATAGTTTCCCATTTCACCTAAATCAGCTCCATAAAAGATCAACTATTCCTTTCATTACATATCTACAATGCACAAAAAATTTTCGAGATTTATTATAGAGTTCGTCTACTAAATTTCTTTTTAAAGACATTGAGTTATTTTAAAGATTTTTTGGAGAGTGTTGTGATCTACTTGATGCACTTTCAGCTATTTATACTATCATGTAGTTCATTTTCCAATCTATAAATTTTATCGTTCAGCTGTTCAATTTGTTTTTTCAAAAGATGATTTGATTTTTAGTATGTATTTTATCAATTTTATAACTATCTTCTATCTCTAATTGTATTTCACGTTGTACTCTATCAATTTGCATTTTAATATATTCTTGAATTATATTAATTCCTTAAGCTATATTATTAATTTGTCCTATAGTTTATCGTTTGGAGTTTCCAAAAACAATTTACTGATAACATCATTCTCTGTCAGTGAATGATGATGATGATTAGTAGAAATTATATATTTTATATAGTTTTCAACATCAAATTTCTCATAGTATTTCCATGTTTTATTATCAATCATTAAAGAAAATAAAGCTACTTTTAGGGCCTATATTTGACCATCAACTTCTATTTTATCTTCATTTAGTTTTAGGTTACTATCACCAAACTTTCATTCATTATTCAAATCTTGATGTGGGCCATAGTTTGTATCTAATTCAATTCTTCCTTCCAAGACTGATAAATGAGTATAAGTGTCTTCAGAATTGGAAGTCTATGAGTAAAAATCATCTTCATCATCCTTATCATCATTCTCAGTATTAGCATCATTAAATAAGACGATATCATCAAATATTGTTCCTTCTGAAAGTTTCTTTGGTGTACTTGTCTCTATATTGACTGATGGCTTTAAACTTGTATTATTTTCAGCTTCTATCTTGATTTTACTTTCTTCTTTCTTGCGAATTCTTTCAATATTTCTAGAACTATTTATGAATTCTTTGAGAGGTTCTGTTATAGGTCTTTTATTGCTCACATGTATCTATTTCACCAGTTTTTATACTACGAAGCTTTTTCTTCAAGACATTTCTTGTCAACACCAACTGTTTTAAAATTTTCTCATCCATGTTTAATAATAGTAAATAACCGATATCAGCTATTAGATCAGGTATCAGCTATCAGATCAGGTTATCAGGTAACTGGTCTGGTTTTCAGATCAGCTTATCAGGACCTGGTCTGTTTTTCAGATCAGCTTATCATGACCTGGTCTGGTTTTCAGATCAGCTTATCAGAACCTGATCTGGTTTTCAGATCAGCTTAATAGGACCTGGTCTGGTTTTCAGATCAGCTTATCAGGACCTGGTCTGGTTTTCAGATCAGCTTTTCAGGACCTGGTCTGGTTTTCAGATCAGCTTAATAGGACCTGGTCTGGTTTTCAGATCAGCTTATCAGGACCTGGTCTGGTTTTCAGATCAGCTTTTCAGGACCTGGTCTGGTTTTCAGATCAGCTTATCAGGACCTGGTATGGTTTTCAGATCAGCTTATCTGATTCAGATTGGGTTATCAGTTTACAAGTAGCTGCCCATTTATAACATTTAGATGAATGCAGTTTAAGGTCAGATGAAAAACGAAAAAGTAAACTTTTATGTAGTCAAATTCTCTTTTTTTCTATAACGATCATCGTTCAATTCAATATCGTTGCTTATAATCAAAATCCATATTTATCCTTCCAACATGCTTTATATTTGTCTCATCTTACTTAAAAATTATAATTACATTATGATTATCTAGTATCAAATGTTTGGTGATTCTGGTATAAGTTTGACATCAGCAGAATGCATCAACATTCTTAACTCACTCCATACAAAAATATGTTTCTCACATCTAACATTGTTAAATATCATATCGGAATTACTTTTAGCTTTGTTAGGAGAAATAACAGATTCAGTATCTGTAAATGTGTATTATCCCATTCCTTTAATTATGAAATTATGTAATATCTTTAAGTATCCATATTTGGGTTGATAGAGAGATTTTGAGTATTAATATGTAGATGTTTAAAAATTTTAGTTCATTAAGACTTTTTAGCAAGCCAATCATATCATATTATTTTTTATTTTATTTTTTTTACAATTTGACAGACCAACTATTTTTGCGCAAATAAAATTTGATAGAGGGGGAACTATGACTTGTTTTTGAACTAACGTTTGATGAATCATCAAAATTTTGTACCATACTATTTTTAGGTTGTTTTGACTATGAGTATACACCAATATTTATGAAATGTGTTTCATAAATATTGTCTCTTATATAGGAAAAATAAAATAATACAGCTATACGACACCAGAAAATATTTTCTGGTATCGTATAGCTATATTATTTTATTTTTCTTATATAAGAGATAATGGTCCCTACTCATAGTCAAAACAAAGTATATTTTAAGAGTTTAAAACCAGTATTATTATAAAAAATACTGATTTTAAACTCTTACAGTCTTATTTATAAAAATTATTAAGACTTTATAAAGGTTTTTTAGACAAATTTTCATAAAAAAATTTTCTAAAAAAGCCTTTATAAAGTCTTAATAATTTTTATAAATAAGGCTGTTAAAATATACTTTGTTTCACTAACCACATTTGTGTAACTAATTGCATTTCATAAATATTGACGTATACTCATAATCAAAACAAATGATAGTTTTATGTTGTTTTGAATGTGAGTATACATCATTATCTCTTATTAAATAAATAAAATAATGCAGCTACACGATTTCAGAAAATATTTTCTGATATCGTATAGCTGTATTATTTTATTTTTTAATAAGAGATAATATTTATAAAATGCATTTAGTTACACAAATGTGGTTAGTGAAACAACCTAAAAATAGTATGGTACAAAATTTTAATGATTCATCAAACGTTAGTTCAAAAACAAGTCATAGTTCCCCCTCTATCAAATTTTATTTGCGCAAAAATAGTTGGTCTGTCAAATTGTAAAAAAAAATAAAATAAAAAATAATATGATATGATTGGCTTCCTAAAAAAAAAAGTCTTAATGAACTAAAATTTTAAAACATCTACATATTAATACTCAAAATCTCTCTATCAACCCAAATATGGATACTTAAAGATATTACATAATTTCATAATTAAAGGAATGGGATAATACACATTTACAGATACTGAATCTGTTATTTCTCCTAACAAAGCTAAAAGTAATTCCGATATGATATTTAACGATGTTAGATGTGAGAAACATATTTTTGTATGGAGTGAGTTAAGAATGTTGATGCATTCTGCTGATGTCAAACTTATACCAGAATCACCAAACATTTGATACTAGATAATCATAATGTAATTATAATTTTTAAGTAAGATGAGACAAATATAAAGCATGTTGGAAGGATAAATATGGATTTTGATTATAAGCAACGATATTGAATTGAACGATGATCGTTATAGAAAAAAAGAGAATTTGACTACATAAAAGTTTACTTTTTCGTTTTTCATCTGACCTTAAACTGCATTCATCTAAATGTTATAAATGGGCAGCTACTTGTAAACTGATAACCCAATCTGAATCAGATAAGCTGATCTGAAAACCATACCAGGTCCTGATAAGCTGATCTGAAAACCAGACCAGGTCCTGAAAAGCTGATCTGAAAACCAGACCAGGTCTTGATAAGCTGATCTGAAAACCAGACCAGGTCCTATTAAGCTGATCTGAAAACCAGACCAGGTCCTGAAAAGCTGATCTGAAAACCAGACCAGGTCCTGATAAGCTGATCTGAAAACCAGACCAGGTCCTATTAAGCTGATCTGAAAACCAGATCAGGTTCTGATAAGCTGATCTGAAAACCAGACCAGGTCATGATAAGCTGATCTGAAAAACAGACCAGGTCCTGATAAGCTGATCTGAAAACCAGACCAGTTACCTGATAACCTGATCTGATAGCTGATACCTGATCTAATAGCTGATATCGGTTATTTACTATTATTAAACATGGATGAGAAAATTTTAAAACAGTTGGTGTTGACAAGAAATGTCTTGAAGAAAAAGCTTCGTAGTATAAAAACTGGTGAAATAGATACATGTGAGCAATAAAAGACCTATAACAGAACCTCTCAAAGAATTCATAAATAGTTCTAGAAATATTGAAAGAATTCGCAAGAAAGAAGAAAGTAAAATCAAGATAGAAGCTGAAAATAATACAAGTTTAAAGCCATCAGTCAATATAGAGACAAGTACACCAAAGAAACTTTCAGAAGGAACAATATTTGATGATATCGTCTTATTTAATGATGCTAATACTGAGAATGATGATAAGGATGATGAAGATGATTTTTACTCATAGACTTCCAATTCTGAAGACACTTATACTCATTTATCAGTCTTGGAAGGAAGAATTGAATTAGATACAAACTATGGCCCACATCAAGATTTGAATAATGAATGAAAGTTTGGTGATAGTAACCTAAAACTAAATGAAGATAAAATAGAAGTTGATGGTCAAATATAGGCCCTAAAAGTAGCTTTATTTTCTTTAATGATTGATAATAAAACATGGAAATACTATGAGAAATTTGATGTTGAAAACTATATAAAATATATAATTTCTACTAATCATCATCATCATTCACTGACAGAGAATGATGTTATCAGTAAATTGTTTTTGGAAACTCCAAACGATAAACTATAGGACAAATTAATAATATAGCTTAAGGAATTAATATAATTCAAGAATATATTAAAATGCAAATTGATAGAGTACAACGTGAAATACAATTAGAGATAGAAGATAGTTATAAAATTGATAAAATACATACTAAAAATCAAATCATCTTTTGAAAAAACAAATTGAACAGCTGAACGATAAAATTTATAGATTGGAAAATGAACTACATGATAGTATAAATAGCTGAAAGTGCATCAAGTAGATCACAACACTCTCCAAAAAATCTTTAAAATAACTCAATGTCTTTAAAAAGAAATTTAGTAGACGAACTCTATAATAAATCTCGAAAATTTTTTGTGCATTGTAGATATGTAATGAAAGGAATAGTTGATCTTTTATGGAGCTGATTTAGGTGAAATGGGAAACTATTCTACAGAAAATAGAAATTATTGATTATTGTAGACTGTAAATGATTCATTCACAAAGTTTCCATGGTCAATACCGTTGAAAATAAAAGTTGCATTCGAAAAAACCTAGGCTGTGGAAAATATTTTTGAAATGTTATGAGTACCAAAAAGCTTACAAATGGATGATTGTAAAGAATTTTTTAATAGACACTGGAAAATTCATGCATATGTAGAATATTAAACATACTTAATATGAAAGCATCAATAGTAGAATGATTTAATAGATCATCCAAAGGAATTATGTGATGATGGTTCATATAAATGAAATATACAAAGAATTACTTAATGTACTCGTATACAATATAAAAGTTCATCTCACTATTTAAATGTTTCCGATTAAAGTTAACTCAACAAATGAGAAAAAGCTGCTAAATATAATAATTTGAAGATGAACAAAATGTTGAAATTTAATGAAAGTAAAAAATAAAATTAAACAGGAAAAATCTAGTTTGGTTTGTATTTTTGAAGGAATGATAGGTCTTAAGAAAGATAATTAACTTAATATACTGGAGATTCTCTAAACTTGTTGGCCTGTATGAAATATTGTGAAAACTTAAGTGATCAAAATAAATTACAACACAGTGTAATATTCAGTAACACCTAATATTATCACTTTTTATAGTGAAAATTGTACATTTTCCATTTCGAAAGCTCTAGCAAGCGAAATTTTAAAATATGCCCATGGGCTATTATAATAGATCTTTACTCTATTAATTTCTATAGCTATCAAATCTTTAGAAAATATAGATAAACTACATAAATTGGACTTAGATTTCCAATCTTTAAGAATGTATATGTGTATGAATTAGTATCAAACAAACTTACTGAATAAATATGGACTTCAACTGGAATCATGCTGAAGCATACATAAATTGTAAAATGCAATGTAAGCAGATCTTACTTTATATCTGTATCTGCATGAGTATCAAATAAATTTACAGAAAAAATATTGAAAGCATGCCTAAGCATGCAAATTTAAAAGAATGTCACACAATTTTGTAAGCAAAGAAATGTTATGACTCTGTGCTAAATGAAATACATAAATATGTATCTACTTTGTAAAAGAATAAAAAGAGCGAAATCGTAAAATCTAATAGTATAGATTTTTAATTGAAACACCACTACATGTCGGACTCTCGCGTTACTATCGATAGAAGCATGCTAAGGCATGCATGCTAGCAAAATATATAAATCTGTTAGAAGGTGATGAGAAACTTGTTTCTAATCATTAATCTGTAGACAGCAATTGTATCTGGATCAACCCAACTCATGAACGAAATGTATACAGATATAGTTGATAGTAATGAGGACCTTTTTTAAGTAGGAAATGATTACATCTGAATGTGATACAACCCAGCCTACGTCAACAATAACTTCAAGGATGTCAACCAGCAAACCTCATGTAGAAAAACTCGATGTAAATATTCTCTCAAACATAGATATTCTAGTGTTTCTGACACTATAAAAACACCGACGGTGAATTGATGGTGGAGGTAAGTAACTGCGTTATTTGAGATCGATTTTCTAGAATAGTTGATTATTAAACATGTATTTCTTTGTAGATAAAGTAATTTCTCTATACATATATACATATATTTAAAAATTACATAAATATTCTCTTTTTCAAGTAGTAAAATCTGAAAAAATAGTAGTGGCATATTAAAAGAAAAAAATTATTAAAAAGAGAGACTGAGTGATCAACTGATACGTACACTTTGTCTGACAGGTAAATAAAGCGCGCTCAAAAATATCAGAAATATATACACAATACGCTGAAATTTAATAAAATGAGAAAAAAAATCATCTAGAACATCAAATAAAAGCCATAGGCGAGTAACCTTCATAAGATAAACATATACCTTATTAATGAAAATATATTATCAGTATGAAGTAATACAATTTGAGGAATTAAAATTTTAACATTTAATTGTCCCTTAACGCTGACAAAGAGTAGACAGATATATTGACATAGAAAGTCATCTTGTATACTAGAGGAACCGTTGAGAGGCCAAACCTAAATTGTAAGAAAACGATTTCGTTTTCTGTTGATCGCTATTCAAGAAGAAAACAAGTTTCCTCATTATGATTTAACTAATTTAAAAGTACATTTAAATTTAGTCTCATATCTAAATGATGATGATCTTAACATAAAAATTAAAAATAAACGTTATACAATTCTATATTATATGTACTCGTATCTAAGATTCCAACAAAGCTATTATATGAAAGAATCTCAAACACTTCCAAATGCACTAAAGTTTAAGATAAAAGTTCCTTTTATTCAAAAGCGGCTCAATTGATATAGAAATTTAATATGAAACAGTAAGCAATGACCTCAGCTACTGCATTTTTACTAATGATCGAATAATAGAAAGTCCTGAAAGTCTTATAAATTAAGTAAGGTTTCGAATGATTTTCATTACAAAAAAAAGTAGGCAATGTTTTTAGCAATAATGAGTAGAACAATTTCATTATAAAATCACCATTTGATTTTAAATGTTTATCAATAAAAAAGGAAAGAGAAGCAAAGTGGTTAAAAAAAGCTGGACTGCTGGATCAGTTTCATTTCAAAGCGTTTATCATTTTTTAAAGCCAATGCAAGATGTTCTAAAATATATGAAAAAGGTGAAGAAAAAATATGATAGTTGGAAAAAATTTTACACCGAAAAATTTCAAACGTTGACTATATAGGCTACATCTACTTTAAACAAATGGAAATAAAATATATTAAATATTTATACTATATTTACTACAACTAGAGAGGAATTAAATTTTACTTAAAACAGAAACTCCTCACAAACTTTTAAGTAAATACATCTAAAAATTAAAAGAACGTTTTTTTAATTTCAAATAAAAAAACTATCTAGATATTTCACATCTATACACAAAAGACCAGGCGAATATTTACAACAGCAACAACAGCACATGACAAAAAAAAATGTATTTAAACAGGGAGCCCCAGACTTATTTGTATGTACATACATACATACATAAAATCAATTTGTAGATCCATATGTACACATATTATCAAATTTCTTACCCATGCTCAAGTATTTATTGGATTTTAACAATCACACTTACATATCTACATCATGAAAACATACAAACCGTTCTCCAAGCTATTGACGCTTGAAGACGAAAGTCGAAGAAGACAAATGTACTTAAATAAACAAACTTATCACAGACCAGTCAAACTCTATCGCGCATACACACATACACACACACAAAATCACCACGATCGTACGCAAGAATTTTGCAAAATCTGAAATTAATATTTATACAAATATAAACAAATTTCTGACCGACAGACTTTAACACTGGACAAATTTAAGCTTGATAAAATATAAAGCAATCTCATCCTCCAATATGAAAAACATACTAGGATTAGGGAAGTTCAGATATATGATAATATTTTCTAGCAAAAAATGTTCATATGAGAAATAATTTATTTCAACGTACATATAAATACTAGGGTGAGAAAATCACATACACACACACACATACTAAAATTCATCTACGAAAAATTAAACCTATTTCAACAACGCCCCTCCCCTCACAAATCACAGTCAGCCTAAAGTTCTTACAGATATATATACACAAAATCTCAAGGTAACATACAATCTATCAATCTCACAACCTAAATTACGATCAGCCTTAAACTCATGTAGACATACATACACACAGATACGTATACGTATACATGAACACCTTCACCTCACCTCTCATTAATCATGATCAGCCTTAAACTCCTACAGATATACACACAAATTGCGCTGTTATATATTTCATGAACACTTCGCCCCTCATAAATCACGATAAGCCTTAAATTTCCTACAGATATACATACACAAATTCTCAAGGTCACATACAATCGTTAATCTGAACAATCCAAATCAGGATCAGCCTTAAACTTCTACAGACATACATACACATACACACATAGGCACATTCTATCTATCTATCACAACAAGACCCTCCTCCACCTCAAATCACAATCAGCCTTAAACTCTTACAGACATACATATATACATACATACATGTACACAGATTTCCACGGATACATATTACAACAACTCCCCGCCC
Organism: Nowickia ferox; assembly: GCA_936439885.1. NCBI lineage: Eukaryota > Metazoa > Arthropoda > Insecta > Diptera > Tachinidae > Nowickia > Nowickia ferox. The sequence goes on along the minus strand of OW387023.1, from coordinate 63,896,697 downwards.
TCCACCAGTCGATCTACCTCAAATACATCCCGCCCCCCACGAAGCCCAGCTTGATTTAAATTCCAACAAGCATAGACGTCACCGAATTCTCATGGTTACATATTACAAAACACCCTCAAATCACGGTCAGCCTTAAGGTCTCACAATCTAGACACACCCCACCCTCCACCAATCACAGCCAGACTTCAATTCCTACAGCTAGACATACCCTCAAATTTTCCGTCGGCATTAGGAAAAATCATTTCCATGATTTTCCCGTCGGCATTTGAAAAAACTAAACATGTTTCCCCGTCGGCATTTGAAAAAAATAAACATGTTTTCCCGTTGGCATCAGGAAATCATATACATATAAAAGCCTCAAACCTATAAACCCCTTAATGTATTCCTACAAAATATTCCGCACACAAATTCCCACGGATACATATTACAACAACATCCGCCCCCACCAAACACAGGCTGCCTTAAAGATACACCCGCAAATTCCCACGGTTACATGTTACAAAAACCTCACCTGCCCAAATCACGGACATCAACAAATTTCCACAGTCTAACAACAATCATAACTTTCCCTTCGGCATTAGAAAAAATAAAGATGTTTTCCCGTCGGCATTAGGAAAAATCATACAAATATAAAAATCTTAAAGCTATAAACCCCCTTAATGTATTCCCACAAAATATTCCACGCACAAGTTCCCACGGTCATACATACATACATACATACATACATATACTTAATATAAATAAAAAAAGTTAATATAAACAAAAAACTCCTAATGTAAACAAAAAACACAGACGGACGGACGGACACACACACGTAGGTATCAAATTTCACAAATTTCCAAGAATTTTAAAATTTCAGCCAAAATTTAACAGTTTCAGCCACAATTTAACAATTTCAGCCCACAATTTAACAATTTCAGCCACAATTTAACAATTTTAATCGGCGCCCGAATTGGCAGTTCCCTACTACTACAGTTATAAAGAAACGTAACATTTTGCAGTTATATATCATTATATTAGTTAGATACAACTTGAATTAGTGTTTTCGTTTGACATAACGGCCAAAAACGAAAATAGTATAACTTTAGTTTAATGATTTTCGGATGCAAAAACTATCATTTATTTAGAAATTTTTATTAAGTTATAATTTTTAACAAAATTGTATAACAATTAATAATTTTTTGCTGTCAAACACATAAACTCCCTTACAAATTTCCTCTACTCATATTTACACAAGCTTGATTCAAATAAAGAAAAAAAATTCCATAATAATTAATTTTTTGATGTTTTTATTTAGTAATTATGGTGTAAAAATATTTTTAACAGCCGGTTTTTCGAAAAAAAACCTTTTCACACTTACATATGTATGTATGTTTCGATTATGAACGACGTGCAGCACTTTCATACACTCATAAAATTACATTGACGTACCGTAATTTATTAAAAAATATTCCGTACATTAATTTTTAAAAGAAAAGATACTTACAGCCTTATTTATAAAAATTACTAAGGCTTTATAAAGGGGTCTTAAAACATTTTTTCATGCAAAATTTTTCGCTGTTGAAATTTTATTTACTAACTGATTCTAGCATTCATTTAAAAAACCAAGTACTTTTAATAAATTTTTATTACATTCCATGTTTTTGTTGTTTAATATTATTTTGACTCTATTTTAAAGATTTTGTGATATGTTTTACAGTTAAATTATAAAAAATAAAGCGAAAGTAATTTGTTTATAGGGATTTTGGTGTTGAATATTTTACAGTAAAAGTAGCAGATATTATAGAAAGTCATTCACAAGTTTTTGCTTGTTAATTTTTGTAATTTAAAGTGAAAACCAGGGACCGTAACGATTATATTTTATTTTAAAAATTACTTTTTAATCATTATTTCTTTTTATTTATTCCTCAAAAATAAATTATTTTGAGAGTTTTATTTATTCCTAACAAAATAACAGTTAATTTTATATATTTTTTTCTTTGCTTAAAAAATTAAATTTTTTAACTGTAGAAAAAGTATTTTTTATGTTAGAATTAAAAATATCGCCCGAGTCTGTAAAAAAAACTCTCGTATGTTAAATTAAATTAACTTATTTTATAGTTTAAAAATTATAATTACAGTTTAAAACACACTTATTGCAGTTAAATTTTTTTGAGCAAAGTAACTGGAATGAATAAAAATTATGAAATAACCGTTATTTTCTGAGGAATAAACAAAAATTAAAAAATAATGAGTAAAGTTGTCTTTAACAAATAAAAATCAATACATCTGTAGGTAGTCCATGTAACATGGAGTATCTTGGTGTATCCCTTGTGCACGTAGCACTTCTCTCTTAGTGTGATTTTTTCAGAATAAATTTGGAAAATAATCGTTATTTGCGATCCCTGGTAAAAAACATAATAGAAAAAATTGGATTTTACTGTTTTGAATCAATTAAGTTTGTAACTAACATTTTTGTTACAATTTAATGAAAAATAAGTAGAGTGAATAAGTGGGTTTTAAGTGAATTTTCATTTTTTTTTTATTAAAATTTTAGTTAATTTCACGTACAGAATGTTTGAGTGTAGAAAGACTAATAGCTCTTCTTATATAACTTACATACATGAAAATTATTCAATGGTACAAAAACGTAAATGTTCTAAGTCGTTATTTTTTAGAACGTATGCACTTATTCATTTTCGGAAAGCTCTTTTAAAATTTAATAAAAAATTAGAATGGTGGAACTGCGTCAGGTGCCATCGGAAGAAGATATTTCCATATGTATCTAAAAGAGAAAAAATATTAATTTTTGATATATGTATTTATGTATGCGCAGGTGTATACGCATGTTAACATATATGCATATCGAACTTGATCAACAAGAGGGTATAACTCGAAATTCTAAAAATTTTCAGTAGAGATCAAAAACTGTTTCTCGTTATATTTTATGTGAATTTGAAAATCCAAATACATCATGGTAAACAAATTCCATTAGAACATATATTCAACTCGTTTTCTTTTTAAACTATATTTTAAATTACTATTTCTGAAACTTTTTGATATTTTCTTTTTTATTATTTGAGATGTTACGCTTTTATTGAAATTTTAATACAACTTTTAAATATTTTTTCCACCTTAAGGACCAATTTCACGAATTCTATTTATATATCAATTCATATTGAAAAGTTGTTTTTCACAAATTTAATTAAATTTTTTGAATGAAAAACAACTTTTAAATATGAGTTGACATTTAAATCAAATTGGTGAAATTTCCCCGAACAGAAGCATTAGAAAATTTTTTACTTGAACAAAGTCTAATCTCAAAATAATACCTTTTATATGAAAAATTATGATGTTTTTTTAAACATACATATGTTTAAAAAAACATAATAATATATGTATGTATTAATTCACAATAATACTCTTTTCGTGATGCAATGATAGTAAAATATCACGAAAATTGTCATGACGTGATTTTTGAGATTAAAGAGAAGACGGAATAAGATGAAAATTTTACAGTGGGTATACCTGTGGCAATAAAGAAAAAGTGCTTAAGTCATATTTTACTGTTTTGCAGGAGAGTAATTTTTTTACAGTTAAATGGGAAAATTCTCTGTTAACCTTTACTTTTTTAAGCAAACATCGTTCTATACAGTAATATAATACACTTAAGTTTTTACTTTTCTTTATATCTTACTTTTTATTTATATCGCCTTTGATTATCGATCCAAGCTTTGAGTTGCACGGGAGTCCTGTTTTTCAAAACTGCATTAGCATTTATTGCATCTAAACATTGCATCGCACTGGGCAGTTTTTCCAATTGTTTTAAATCACCGAAAATGGAATAAATGGCTTCTCTTTCCTGTTCAGTCCACTTATTACGTCTTGTTTTACCGAAAGGAGATGCTGTTTCATAGAATTTAAACAGTTTATAAATAAGATTTAATTTGTTTTAAAAATACATTTTTGGAGGGATGATAAAATAATTTCTAACAGGTACTATATGAAAGATATATGGGAAATTTTCATAGAAAAGGGCAATAAATTGGAAATTTTCATGGAAAAGAGTAATAAAAGAAAACGGTAAAACAATACTGTTTTTGTATGACAAAAACAGTATTGTTTTACCAGTTGCATTCGATTTTCGATCTTCTCTGGCTGTTGAACATCGAAAATCGAATTAATATTATGAGCATCGAAAATTTCGTTGAGCAGCGAATTTTCTATCGAACAGAATTTAGTTTTCGATGAAGTATTTTGGTATAAAAAATTATTATAAACGATTGTTTTTTATTTGTAGGTAAAGTTGTTGCACATTTTAAAAATCACTTTGAGTGATACTCTTAATAAGGATAATCTTTGTCGAATGCTCGTCATAATATCAAATGAAAATTCGTTCAATCAGTACTTCGACTACAGACGAAGATCGAAAATTGCTCACAATAAGGGCCAAAAAATGTGCGCGCAGTGTTACTGTTTGCGAACACTTCTGTTCGTTGTGCGTTGTACTTAATACGACATTTATGTATTATTAATTACTATCATGAAGTTTATGTCCGATACTGGTCGGGCCTAATAATTATATTTAGATTTAGGATTTGAATACTCATTGTTAGTTAATTTTTGAAGATACAATAAATAAATATATGTATAAAAAAAACTTGCGTTAAAAATAAAAACTAACGTATTTAACTTCCTGCAAAACCAATAAATTATTGATTTAGCTTTAGATATCGCACTTGATCAACAGAGGGTACTTACTCAAAATTCTTAAACTTAACTTTTACGTGAATTTTCGATTTGAATATATATTTAACACGTTTTTTTTAAACTTGCTCATTTATTACAAAAAAAAAATTCTGAAACTTTTTCATTTGTTTTTTGTGTAATTTCTTTTGTTGGAATTTAAATAAAATTTTGAAATATCTGTTTTCACCAAATACTCATCAGAGTATAAACTCAAACTTGAATAAAGGAGGAACTCAAAACAATACCTTTTGTATGAAAATTTACGAGGCATTTTTATTAAAAACTTTAGTATTAACTCAAGTTTTTGAGACGAAAGAGTTGATAGTTGATTTTTCGCAAAAAGTGAAAATTTGTAAATTTCGAGTTAATACCCTCTTGCTGAGTAAGTGCGATTAGTATGTACATATAATGCGTACAAATTTTTATGAGATTTAGGAATGTACAAAGTAGTAAAACTTATGTTGCAAGCAATTCAAATTTTCTACTTACTGCTTCGTTTCTTTTTTGAAGATGTGCTTTCATTACGATTTGACGCTTGGGAAAATTGTTGAATTATTTCAGTGTCTTCAACATCATTATCCTCACTTTCTTCATTTTCTTCATTATCTTCATTTATGTCCTCGTCTCCTATCGCCGACATCAGCAGCTTTGACACACATGTTACCTCTGCTAGCGGCACTGATATCCGGTAAATATTTTTATAAATATCTTTGTTGTGGCCCTTAAAATTTGCAAGTGTGTCAATTGTTGAATCCTCTATGTTTGGCAACGATGTGTAGGTGGCAATATGCTTTCGCAAAAAAGTTCCTCTTAAACTGTCCGGCATTTTAGCTCCACATTCAATGGAAAATTGTTTAAGAAGGGGACAAGCCCTGTAGTAGGGTTTTGAGAATTTAGATATTACATTTTTAGAAAAAATGAATTCATTGTTTATTATTCCCGCTCTGGTCCTGTATTCAATAATTAAGTCAATGGCCTTGGTGCATAGTGGGCATAGAAGCACACTTACAGTTCGCCCTAATTTTCCGCGTAGTGTCAAACGAACAAATTGTTTGGCGAAAGACAATGATTCGTTCGACATGTTTTCAAGAATTTCATTTCCAACAGATTCCGTAACTACTTCTTTATTCAAATAGTCGCTTATTTTCAACCGTTCAATCTCTCCTGCACGTCTTCTATTAAATGTTTGAATTAGAATGAGTGTGGATTGAACGAGATCCTTCCAGACACTTAAAGTAAATTTTTTCTCCAATACGACAATTGCGTCCAACATTTTGTTTTTTAAAAATATATATAGTTTCTTAATGTCACTTTTTGGTGGCAATATAACTTTTTTTGATCTATTTTGAGTGCACAAGTCCTCTAACGCCTTTTTGTTAATAAAACGAATATCTTCCTCCCATAGATCCAAAAAATATTTAAGTTGCTTAATAGCTTCTTCTGAACCAGTCTTAATTAATTCCGATTGCTGCGTTTTGCCACATTTTTTTATTAGCGTTGTCAAATGCTGTGCAACAACAGGAGTTTTAAACCACTTTAGGGAATCATCCCAGTGTGCGGTTTTTCGCAACGCTTGAACGCAAGTGTCGAATAAACTTGGTTTGTATATGTCCTTTAATTCTGTAATATTGATGTCAAGTGCCTTTAACTCAAGTAAAAATCATCCTAACAATCTGAGTTCAGACCTGATCAACTCCTCCTGATGACTTAATGTATGCTTTTCTGTCAATTTGTTACCATACTTTATTATTAAATCATCGTATCGAATGGCTTTGACCACATCATCGTTCCTTAACACTGGAAAAATTTTAGTCCTTAGTGTAACATTTGCAGATCTGGAGATATATTGAGTTAGTTTCCTACTATTTGCTAGATTATATCTAGAATTTTTAATTTTATTTTTATCGCATTTGTTTAAGTGCTTACGTAGCGTATTTTTAGAAAAAAATCCTTTGCATTTGTTGCAGCAAACATAATCATCCGCTGTGTTTCTTTGTTTATCCTGCTGTTGTCTACTAACGATAATTATTCCACTGTTATGTTCTTTAGACGTGTTGTGAAGGAAATCGCCTTGCTTTCTTAGCTCCCCTATTATCTGGGATCGCTCTTTTGACTTAAGTGGGAAGCTTAATGCTTCTTTAACGCGCTTTTCAGTTTTGTGTTTTAAATAAAAATGACTCGCTATGGTTGTTTGTAAGGTTTTGCAAAACACACAGAAATGTTTTTTTAAAATGCGGCTTCTGTGAGGGACATTCACACTGACTAATTCCAAAGGATTTTCAATAATTTTTATACTTTTATCTTGAACAAGGGAATCATTTTTTGTAGAATTGCAAATTTCGTTGGTTATGTCTATCGTTGAGTCTGGAATATATTCAGATTGTGTTATATTGGAAATAGAAATTGATGTATTTTCCGTATTATTTAGACAAGTTTCCACGCAATGTAAAGGATTTTGAATATTTTTTATACTTTCATCTTGCTCAACAAAAGTATTTTTTGTAGAATTACAAATTTCGTTGGTTGTGTCTATCGTTGAGTCTGGATTATATTCAGATTGTGTTTTATTGGAAATAGAAATGGATGTGCTTTCCGTACTATTAAAACAATTGTTCATACAACGCAGAGACACTGAGTTGCTATTAAAGGAAATAGTTTTTGTTGCTAAGCCCGTTAAACTTTTTTTTCATCAGATTTTACTTTTTTTAAACGATTTACATCAGCGCTTGAAGAGGATGCTATAAGTGGACTTACTATTGACGAGAGTTCTGATACATCAAGAGATCTGACGGATGATAATCCGGTAGGAAATACTTCAGAAAAACTTTTTCTTGAAGACGAGCTTATTAGTTGTGAAGGCTGTCTTAAAGGCGATATATCAGGTGTAATAATAAAGGTTGAATTGCAACTAACGACAGAATCGCATTCCACCGATCTTTTTGAACTAGATATTTCAGAAGGAGTTGTTGCCAAGGACAAATGCGAATCCTTTATAGAAAATTTCAGTGGTGTTGTTACGTTTGATTGGATTTTCCCCATGACGATTTCTGTTAATAATAAATTTTCATCGGATACGTTAGGTGGTACAACGATACTAGACGGCGAAATTAAAATTTTATTTGAAGAAGACACTGCAGCACAAGTAGTTGAAATTGCAGAGTGGGAATCATTTCTACAGAATTTCGAGGATATTTTTATATTACACTGCATTTTTTGCTTGTCGATTTCTTGCAACAATAGATTTCCATCGGATGCGTTAGGTGATACTGTGATGGAAGACGACGAATTTAAATTTACATTTGCAGAGGGGACTACACAAGTAGTTGCGATTGCAGAGCGGGAATCGTCTGTCAAAAGTTTTGGTCGACTTGTTACATTTGACCGGTTGTTTTGTTTGTCGATTTCTTGCAACAATAGATTTCCATCGGATGCGTTGGGTGATACTGTGATGGAAGACGATGAAGTTATATTTACATTAGCAGAGGGCACTGCACAAGTAGTTGCGATTACAGAGGAATTTTGACATATAAATCTGGACCTTAGAGATGTTACATTTGACTGAAGCATTTGCTCGTCGTCTCCTGGCAAAAATAGAGTACTAGCGGACACCTTAGGTAGTGTGTTAGGTAGTGCTTTATTAACAGACGATATATTATTAGTATTTACAATTGTTGACGATTTAGAATTGTTGGGAGATGTAAGTTTGGAAAGAAAAGTATTGTTTATGGTTGCGATGCAAGTTGATTTTGCAATGCTGGTATCTATTTGTAAAAAATCATTCTGATCACACTAGATATGGCCATCATTTCATATTAGAAGAATTTTTGAGAATTGAGCCCTCTAATTTTAAAGTATTTTTAAAGAATATTTAATTATATTTTAATATGTTATATTTGGGAATTCGAATACGCATCACTTATGCATTCATACATACACTTTGGAATAAACTCTCCATAAAACCATACGAAAGAAAGAAGAAATTTAAAAAAAAATACCGTTGCCAATATTTGGAGGATTTGTGTATAAGTACATTTATATGCAAGCTTATTTGATTTTTGTCTACACACTGTGCTAGTCTAACAAATGAATTTATACAATAATTTAATAGCGATTTCTTTTCTGAAAAATATGTTGCATATATGTTACAAGTAGTAGGGAAATGGGCATTCGGGGGCAATTAAACTTGTTAAATTGTGGGCTGAAATTGTTAAATTGTGGCTAAAATTGTTAAATTTTGGGCTGAAATTGTTAAATTGTGGCTGAAATTGTTAAATTTTGGCTGAAATTTTAAAATTCTTGGAAATTTGATACCTACGTGTGTGTGTCCGTCCGTCCGTCTGTGTTTTTTGTTTACATTAGGAGTTTTTTGTTTATATTAACTTTTTTTATTTATATTAAGTATATGTATGTATGTATGTATGTATGACCGTGGGAACTTGTGCGTGGAATATTTTGTGGGAATACATTAAGGGGGTTTATATGTTTGAAGCTGTTATATTTTGTATGATTTTTCCTAATGCCGACGGGAAAACATCTTTATTTTTTCTAATGCCGACGGGAAAGTTATGATTGTTGTTAGACTATGGAAATTTGTTGATGTCCGTGATTTGGGCAGGTGAGGTTTTTGTAATATGTATCCGTGGGAATTTGTGTACATTAAGGGGTTTATAGGTTTGAGGCTTTTATATGTGTATGATTTCCTGATGCCAACGGGAAAACATGTTTATTTTTTTCAAATGCCAACGGGAAAACATGTTTATTTTTTTCAAATGCCGACGGGAAAACATGTTTATTTTTTCGAATGCCGACGGGAAAACATGTTTATTTTTTTCAAATGCCGACGGGAAAACATGTTTATTTTTTCGAATGCCGACGGGAAAACATGTTTATTTTTTTCAAATGCCGACGGGAAAATCATGGAAATGATTTTTCCTAATGCCGACGGAAAATTTGTGGGTGTGTCTAGCTGTAGGATTTGAAGTCTGGCTATGATTCTTGGAGGGCGGGGTGTGTCTAGATTGTGAGACCTTAAGGCTGACCGTGATTTGGGTAGGTGAGGGTGTTTTGTAATATGTAACCGTGGGAATTCGGTGACGTATATGCTTGTTGGAATTTAAGCCAAGCTGTGCTTGGTGGGGGGCGGGATGTATTTGAGGTAGATCGACTGGTGGAGGGTGGGGAGTTGTTGTAATATGTATCCGTGGGAATCTGTGTACATGTATGTATGTATGTTCGTAGGAGTTTAAGGCTGATTGTGATTTGAGGTGAGGGAGGGTGTCGTTGTGATAGATAGATAGAATGTGCCTATGTGTGTGTGTGTATGTATGTATATGTAGGAGTTTAAGGCTGTCCTTGATTTGAGGTAGGCGGGCGGCGTTATTGTAATATGTATCTATAAGAATTTGGGTGTTTATATGTCTATAGGAATTTTTGTACATGTATGTCTATATGAGTTTAAGGCTGATCGTGATTTAAGTTGTTGAGATTGATAGATTGTATATTACCTTGTGATTTTGTGGATGTATATCTATAAGAACTTTAGGCTGAGTGTGATTTGTGAGGGGAGGGGCGTTGTTGAAATAGGTTTAATTTTTCGTAGATGAATTTTAGTATGTGTGTGTATGTGATTTTCTCACCCTAGTATTTATATGTACGTTGAAATAAATTATTTCTCATATGAACATTTTTTTGCTAGAAAATATTATCATATATCTGAACTTCCTTAATCCTAGTATGTTTTTCATATTGGAGGATGAGATTGCTTTATATTTTGTCCAGTGTTAAAGTCTGTCGCTCAAAAATTTGTTTATATTTGTATAAATATTAATTTCAGATTTTGCAAAATTCTTGTGTACGATCGTGGTGATTTTGTGTGTGTGTGTATGTGTGTATGCGCGATAGAGTTTGACTGGTCTGTGATAAGTTTGTTTATTTAAGTACATTTGTCTTCTTCGACTTTCGTCTTCAAGCGTCAATAGCTTGGAGAACGGTTTGTATGTTTTCATGATGTAGATATGTAAGTGCGATTGTTAAAATCCAATAAATACTTGAGCATGGGTAAGAAATTTGATAATATGTGTACATATGTACATATGGATCTACAAATTGATTTTATGTATGTATGTATGTACATACAAATAAGTCTGAGGCTCCCTGTTTAAATACATTTTTTTTTATCATGTGCTGTTGTTGCTGTTGTAAATATTCGCGTAGTCTTTTGTGTATAGATGTGAAATATCTCGGTAGTTTTTTTATTTGAAATTAAGAAAACGTTGTTTTAATTTTTAGATGTATTTACTTAAAAGTTTGTGAGGAGTTTCTGCTTTAAGTAAAATTGAATTCCTCTCTAGTTGTAGTAACTATAGTATAAATATTTAATATTTTTTATTTCCATTTGTTTAAAGTTGATGTAGCCTATATAGTCAACGTTAGAAATTTTTCGGTGTAAAATTTTTTCCAACTATCATCTTTTTTCTTCACCTTTTTCATATATTTAAACATCTTGCATTGGCTTTAAAAAATGACAAACGCTTTGAAATGAAACTGATCCAGCAGTCCAGCTTAGGTGATGATAGTTTTTTGTTAACCACTTTGCTTCTCTTTCCTTTTTTATTGATAAGCATTTAAAATCAAATGGCGGTTTTATAATGAAATTGTTTTACTCATTATTGTTAAAAACATCCGCTACTTCTTTTTGTAATGAAAATCATTCGAAACCTTACTCGTCTATTAAAACCATTTTTTCATTCATATTACTTAATTTATAAGACTTTCAGGACTTTCTATTATTCGATCATCAGTAAAAATGCAGTAGCTGAGGTCCTTGCTTACTGTTTCATATTAAATTTCTATATCAATTGAGCCGCTGTTGAATAAAAGGAACTTTTATCTTAAACTTTAGTGCATTTGGAAGTGCTTGAGATTCTTTCATATAATAGCTTTGTTGGAATCTTAGATACGAGAACATATAATATAGAATTGCATAACGTTTATTTTTAATTTTTATGTTAAGATCATTATCATTTGGATATGTACTTTTAAATTAGTTAAATCATAATGAGGAAACTTGTTTTCTTCTTGAATAGCGATCAACAGAAAACGAAATCGTTTTCTTACAATTTAGGTCTGGTCTCTCAACGGTTCCTCTAGTATATAAGATGACTTTCTGTTATGAATATTTCAACAACTTGTTTTCTCTTATATACAATATGTCTACTACTTTACTTTAATCTACTTTAAAATTTATAATCACACATTCATTGATTTGTACTACAGAAAATTTATTAAAAACCTTTGAAAAATAATTGTTTTGAAGGAAAACTTGTACAACAAACACTAAAATTTTGAAGTAGAATTTTAACATAATAAAATTTACTATCATTTTTAAAAATAAAAGTCTTTTCCTTCAACATTCTTCAAAATTTTATTTTCAAGAGATAAAATGTTTAAAACACCACCGATAACCCAAAAGAACAAAAGCTGCGGTCAATGCAATGGCATGGATACTATGGATATGGTCCAGTGTGATAGCTGTAATAATTGGTTTCACTTTCAATGCGTAGGAGTTAACCAATCCATTGAAAACCATGCTTGGATTTGTTCCATGTGCGAAGACAATGTCAGCAAATCTAAAGGTAAGGAAACTCCCATGAAAGGAAAACATATCCCAATCAAGAATGCTGTGGGTTTCCTTGGTGATGAAGTTAAGAAATCTGCTAAGGCTAAAACAACATCAATAAAGCTATCTGTCGCCTCTTCTCGCAAAACTATGATCGAACTAGAATTGCAGCATTTGGAAGAAGAAAAAGCATTAGAAAAGAAGTTCTTGGAAAAAAAGTTTGAAATTTTGGCAAGATCTGAAAGGGGCTCGGAGAAAAGTGTAAGTAACGATGGAAGTCAATACAGCTTAAGAACTCGGCAATGGGTTTCGGCATTACCTGAACCGACACATCAAAAACAGCAAACTGAGCCTTTAGAAGAATTATCCAGTGGAAATCTTACATACTCAAAAATTGCTGCACGGCAGGCACTAGCAAAAGATTTGCCAATATTTTCCGGCAAACCGGAAGAGTGGCCTGTGTTCTTAAGCTCCTATGAGGAAAGCACCAACAATTGTGGCTTTTCGAATTCTGAAAACCTTCTAAGACTGCAAAGGGCTCTAAAAGGGAAAGCATACGATGTAGTTAGCAGTCAGCTGTTGCTTCCGAAGAACGTACCTCAAATAGTGGCAACTTTAAAGATGATATTTGGTCGTCCTGAGATCATAATTAACAGTTTGATTGAGAAAATACGGTTAGAACCATCTCCAAAAGCTGAAAGACTGGACACGATTATTTCATATGCAGTATCTGTCAAAAATTTATGCTCCTCATTAGAAGCCTCAGGTATGACAAATCATATAAATAATCCTCTTTTGGTACAGGAACTGGTCAATAAACTACCAGCACAAACGAAACTGAATTGGTCACTACACATTGGAAAAACGGAAGCAGATGTCGTAACATTTTCAAGCTGGCTCTTTGACTTGGCAGAAGCTGCAACACGTGTAAGCAATATTGGTTTACCAAGTAAAGGAAATGCCAGCCTACATTCTCATATAGCTGAAAAATCCTCTGAAGGGAAATCAAAATGTAATGTATGCGATATGGCACATTCATTGCAAGAATGCAAAAAATTTGCAGCATTGAAACTGAATGAACGTTGGAATGTTATCAAAACGCATAAGTTATGTCGTACTTGCCTTAAAAAGCATAAGAATTTTCGGTGTTCTGAAGCTAAATGCTCTGTTCTAGGCTGTGAGGCAAGACACCATAAATTACTTCACAAATTTGTTGAAAATCGTCCTACAGTTACGACTCACTCATCCAAGTCAAATGCTGAGGTTAACACCAATACGTATTTTAAAATCCTCCCAGTTGTTTTGCATCACAATGGTCGCTCTATAGAAGTATATGCCTTGCTTGATGATGGATCTAATGTAACTCTAATTGATGAAGATGTTTGCGATTATCTAGGAGTAGAAGGTGAAGCATATACATTATGCTTAAGGTGGACATCAGGAACTACACGCGAGGAAGAAAATTCTATGAATGTAAATTTGTTAATTTCTACTGTTGGTCAAAATACTAACAGATTTGAGCTTTTGAACGTCCAAACCGTCAAGCAACTGTCTTTACCATCACAAACTATGGATGACACTCTAGTTAAGTATTATAAACATTTAAAGAATCTTCCAATTGAAACGTATGTTAATGCAATACCAAAACTTCTTATTGGCCTTAACAACGGTTATCTTACCAACACTTTAAAAATGGTTGAGGGCTATAGCAATGAACCATGCGCATCCAAAACTCGATTAGGGTGGGTAGTTCACGGCGGAGGAGTAGGTTCAAGTGCCAATCAAAATATCCATCATATTGACATCTGTGATTGTAATAAGGACCTTGAAAAACTACACAAACTCGTATCAGAATACTTTTCACTGGAATCGACTGGAAAACCATATGAATTGAAATCCGTAGAAGATGAAAGGGCAAATAACATACTCGAGTCAACAATTAAACGTATTGGAAAAAGGTTTGAAATTGGGTTGCTATGGAAAGAAGATCATTTCGATGTACCTCAAAGTTATCAAATGGCTGTAAAACGACTTCAGTGTTTAGAGCGGAGGTTAAGCTCCGATCAAGTATCAACAGTTACACAGCAAATCACTAATCTTGTGTCTAAAGGGTATGCCCGAAAACTGACATCAGAAGAGCTATTTAAATCAGTCGGCGTGACTTGGTATTTACCAATATTCACTGTGACAAATTCCAACAAACCTGGTAAAATACGTTTAGTTTGGGATGCTGCTGCGAAGGTACGTGGTATCTCATTAAACGCAATGCTGCTAAAAGGACCTGATCTTATGACTTCTTTGCTGTCTGTGCTTTATGGTTTCCGAATGAAAAAAGTAGCAATATGCGCTGACATAAAGGAGATGTTCCATCAAATAAGAATTCGCAAGGAAGATCAAAATGCGCAACGTTTTCTTTGGAGGAACGGCAACACCTCACAAAATCCAAATGTATACGTAATGGAAGTCATGACCTTTGGTGCTGCATGTTCCCCAAGTTCAGCACAGTTTGTAAAGAACAAAAATGCTTTAGATTTCCTGGAAGACCATCCCAGAGCTGTTCATTCAATACTTTATCATCATTATGTGGATGACCTTCTAGATTGTGCTGATTCTGATGAAGCTGCAATTCAATTAGCTAGAGAAGTGGCAACAATACATAAGGAGGGTGGGTTTACTATAAGGAATTTTAGATCTAACTCGACAGAAGTACTTCGTAATCTTCAAGACTTAGAGGAAAATAGTAGTCCAAATAAAAGTCTTAACATTGAACTATCTACGGAAAAAGTACTTGGCATGTGGTGGGTAACTGCAACAGATGAGTTCACATTTTCACTTAAGCTAAATCGGCTCAACAAAGAAATCCTTTCTGGTACAAAGAGACCTACAAAATTAGATGTTCTTCGAACACTAATGTCGATATATGATCCCTTTGGATTCCTATCGCCATTTGTGGTCTATTTAAAAATTTTATTACAAGAGGTGTGGAGAACAACAGAAGGTTGGAACTCATACGTAAACGGCAATGTTTTTCAAAAATGGCTTGTTTGGATTAAACTCTTACCTGAAATAGAAAATATTAAGATTCCCAGGTGGTACAAACTGGCATCTAAATTTACGATTCAACTACACATTTTGGTCGATGCTAGTGAGCTAGCATATGCTGCAGTAGCTTACTTTAGAATTCAGTCTAAGAGCCAAGTTATTTGCAAATTAGTTGGCTCAAAGACAAAGGTAGCTCCAAAACAACCAGTGTCAATTCCACGAATGGAGCTAATGGCAGCAGTTCTAGGCACTCGTTTGGCTAAATCAATATGTGAAATGCACAAATTGCAGTTTGAGAAACGTTATTTTTGGAGCGACTCGAACACTGTTCTTTCTTGGATTAACTCTGATGCACGAAATTACAAACAATTCGTTATGTTTCGTATTGGTGAAATTCTTGAGACGACAGAGGCTTATGAATGGAGATACATTTCTACTAGAACGAATGTTGCTGATGATGCTACTAAGTGGAAAGGAGCAAGTGTGTTTAATTTGGAGAATAGATGGTTTCAAGGACCTTCATTTTTAATACAAGAAGAATCAACATGGCCTACAAAAATAAAACATGAAAAATCTAGTGATGAGTTAAGACCACACTTCGCCATGTTACATACAGGCGAGCCAATAATTTTAAATACATCTTGCATAGAAATGGAAAGATTTTCTTCTTGGGTGAAAATATTGGAAACGGTCTATACCTTGTATAAATTTTTCTATCTCTTAAAACATAAAGAATTTTCACGTTCAAATCTACTTCGAAGAGCAGAAAACTTTCTTTATCGTATAATACAGAATGATGCATTTAAAGACGAAATCGCTCAATTACGCGCAGGTAAACCCATTGGCAAATATAGTTCTTTATATAAGTGTTCACCATATCTGGATGATGATTTAGTTTTGCGTATACATGGTCGAATCGATCTGGCAAATGTAAATAAAAATACCAAACGACCAATAATTCTTCCTAGAGGTCATTGTGGAACGGAATTGATTATTCAACAGTATCACGTTTACTGTCATCATGTTCAACATGAAACAGTCCTTAATGAAATACGACAGAAGTTTTATATACCACGCCTAAGAGTTGAGTTGAAGAAGATACGATCTAAGTGTCAACATTGCAAAAATTCAACCAGTATGCCTGTTGTACCTGAAATGGCTAGCTTACCAAATGCTAGACTCTCATCTTTTGTAAGACCTTTTTCATATGTTGGCATTGATTACTTTGGGCCCTTGTATGTAACAGTTGGACGTCATAAAGAGAAACGTTGGGGTGTTATTTTTACCTGTTTAACGATAAGGGCAATACATATCGAGGTGTCAAGAGAATTAACAACCGATTCCTGTATAATCGTAATTCAAAATTTCATTGCCCGACGAGGAACTCCTATTGCAATTTATAGTGATAATGGGACCAATTTCAAAGGTACTGAAGCTGAACTAAAAAAGGCTGTTAAAGAAATTGATAGCAAGCAATTAGATTTGAAATTCTCTTCGGCATCTACAACATGGCACTTTAACCCACCAGCAGCTCCCCATATGGGTGGGTGCTGGGAAAGACTAATCCGTTCTGTTAAGAAAATTCTTCAAAAGATATCCCCGCAATTTTCATTCCGTGATGATACGCTATCAAGTGCCTTAATAGAGTGCGAACGAGTTATTAATTCAAGACCACTAACATATGTTGAGCTAGAGTCACGTTCTGACGAAGCATTAACTCCAAACCACTTTCTACTCGGTTCATCAAATGGACAAAAACCTCTTGGTGATTTTACAGAAGGAGATTGTATGCTCAGAAAAAATTGGAGAAAATTACAATTCTTTGCTAATTTGTTTTGGAAACGTTGGGTACAAGAGTACCTTCCTACTCTTACTAAGAGAACTAAATGGTTTAAAAAGGAACGTGACCTTTCCGTTGACGATATCGTTATTATAGTTGATTCAAATCTTCCACGCAATAATTGGCCACTTGGAATTATAGTAACCATTCACAAAGGAAAAGATGGTAATGTACGAAGTGCAGCTGTTAGAACTAAGGATGGCGTTTTAATCCGACCTGCTGCAAAGTTGGCGCGACTAGATGTAAGATCCTCTACAGATTGACTAGTTAAAGAACAATAAATTATTTCTTTAACGAGGGGGAGAATGTTATGAATATTTCAACAACTTGTTTTCTCTTATATACAATATGTCTACTACTTTACTTTAATCTACTTTAAAATTTATAATCACACATTCATTGATTTGTACTACAGAAAATTTATTAAAAACCTTTGAAAAATAATTGTTTTGAAGGAAAACTTGTACAACAAACACTAAAATTTTGAAGTAGAATTTTAACATAATAAAATTTACTATCATTTTTAAAAATAAAAGTCTTTTCCTTCAACACTTTCTATGTCAACATATCTCTCTACTCTTTGTCAGCGTTAAGGGACAATTAAATGTTAAAATTTTAACTCCTCAAATTGTGTTACTTCATACTGATAATATGTTTTCATTAATAAGGTATATGTTTATATTATGAAGGTTACTCGCCTATGGCTTTTATTTGATGTTCTAGATGATTTTTTTTCTCATTTTATTAAAGTTCAGCGTATTTGGCATATATTTCTGATATTTTTAAGCGCGCTTTATTTACCTGTCAGACAAAGTGTACGTATCAGTTGATCACTCAGTCTCTCTCTTTTTAATAATTTTTTTCTTTTAATATGCCACTACTATTTTTTCAGATTTTACTACTTGAAAAAGAGAATATTTATGTAATTTTTAAATGTATAGGTAAATATATGTATATATATATAGAGAAATTATTTTATCTACAAAGAAATACATGTTTAATAATCAACTATTCTAGAAAATCGATCTCAAATAACGCAGTTACCTCCACCATCAATTCACCGTCGGTGTTTTTATAGTGTCAGAAACACTAGAATATCTATGTTTGAGAGAATTTTTACATCGAGTTTTTCTACATGAGGTTTGCTGGTTGACATCCTTGAAGTTATTGTTGACGTAGGCTGGGTTGTATCACATTCAGATGTAATCATTTCCTACTTAAAAAAGGTCCTCATTACTATCAACTATATTTGTATACATTTCACTCATGAGTTGGGTTGATCCAGATACAATTGCTGTCTACAGATTAGTGATTAGAAACAAGTTTCTCATCACCTTCTAACAGATTTATATATTTTGCTAGCATGCATACCTTAGCATGCTTCTATCGATAGTGACGCGAGAGTCCGACATGTAGTGGTGTTTCAATTAAAAATCTATACTATTAGATTTTACGATTTCGCTCTTTTTATTCTTTTACAAAGTAGATACATATTTATGTATTTCATTTAGCACAGAGTCATAAAATTTCTTTCCTTACAAAATTGTGTGACATTGTTTTAAATTTGCATGCTTAGGCATGCTTTCAATATTTTTTCTGTAAATTTATTTGATACTCATACAGATACAGATATAAAGTAAGATCTGCTTACATTGCATTTTACAATTTATGTATGCTTCAGCATGATTCCAGTTGAAGTCCATATTTATTCAGTAAGTTTGTTTGATACTAATTCATACACATATACATTCTTAAAGATTGGAAATCTTAGTCCAATTTATGTAGTTTATCTATATTTTCTAAAGATTTGATAGCTATAGAAATTAATAGAGTAAAGATCTATTATAATAGCCCATGGGCATATTTTAAAATTTCGCTTGCTAGAGCTTTCGAAATGGAAAATGTACAATTTTCACTATAAAAAGTGATAATATTGGGTGTTACTGAATATTACACTGTGTTGTAATTTATTTTGAACGCTTAAGTTTTCACAATATTTCATACAGGCCAACAAGTTTAGAGAATTTCCAGTATATTAAGTTAATTATCTTTCTTAAGACCTATCATTCCATCAAAAATACAAACCAAACTAGATTTTTCCTGTTTAATTTTATTTTTTACTTTCATTAAATTTCAACATTTTGTTCATCTTCAAATTATTATATTTAGCAGCTTTTTCTCATTTGTTGAGTTAACTTTAATCGGAAACATTTAAATAGTGAGATGAACTTTTATATTGTATACGAGTACATTAAGTAATTTTTTGTATATTTCATTTATATGAACCATCATCACATAATTCCTTTGGATGATCTATTAAATCATTCTACTATTGATGCTTTCATATTAAGTAATGTTTAATATTCTACATATGCATGAATTTTCCAGTGTCTATTAAAAAATTCTTTACAATCATCCATTTGTAAGCTTTTTGGTACTCATAACATTTCAAAAATATTTTCCACAGCCTAGGTTTTTTTGAATGCAACTTTTATTTTCAACGGTATTGACCATAGAAACTTTGTGAATGAATCATTTACAGTCTACAATAATCAATAATTTCTATTTTCTGTAGAATAGTTTCCCATTTCACCTAAATCAGCTCCATAAAAGATCAACTATTCCTTTCATTACATATCTACAATGCACAAACAATTTTCGAGATTTATTATAGAGTTCGTCTACTAAATTTCTTTTTAAAGACATTGAGTTATTTTAAAGATTTTTTGGAGAGTGTTGTGATCTACTTGATGCACTTTCAGCTATTTATACTATCATGTAGTTCATTTTTCAATCTATAAATTTTATCATTCAGCTGTTCAATTTGTTTTTTCAAAAGATGATTTGATTTTTAGTATGTATTTTATCAATTTTATAACTATCTTCTATCTCTAATTGTATTTCACGTTGTACTCTATCAATTTGCATTTTAATATATTCTTGAATTATATTAATTCCTTAAGCTATATTATTAATTTGTCCTATAGTTTATCGTTTGGTGTTTCCAGAAACAATTTACTGATAACATCATTCTCTGTCAGTGAATGATGATGATGATTAGTAGAAATTATATATTTTATTTAGTTTTCAACATCAAATTTCTCATAGTATTTCCATGTTTTATTATCAATCATTAAAGAAAATAAAGCTACTATTAGGACCTATATTTGACCATCAACTTGTATTTTATCTTCATTTAGTTTTAGGTTACTATCACCAAACTTTCATTCATTATTCAAATCTTGATGTGGGCCATAGTTTGTATCTAATTCAATTCTTCCCTCCAAGACTGATAAATGAGTATAAGTGTCTTCAGAATTGGAAGTCTATGAGTAAAAATCATCTTCATCATCCAGCATCATTAAATAAGAAAGTTTCTGAAAGTTTCTTTGGTGTACTTGTCTCTATATTGACTGATGGCTTTAAACTTGTATTATTTTCAGCTTCTATCTTGATTTTACTTTCTTCTTTCTTGCGAATTCTTTCAATATTTCTAGAACTATTTATGAATTCTTTGAGAGGTTCTGTTATAGGTCTTTTATTGCTCACATGTATCTATTTCACCAGTTTTTATACTACGAAGCTTTTTCTTCAAGACATTTCTTGTCAACACCAACTGTTTTAAAATTTTCTCATCCATGTTTAATAATAGTAAATAACAGGTATCAGCTATTAGATCAGGTATCAGCTATCAGATCAGGTTATCAGGTAACTGGTCTGGTTTTCAGATCAGCTTAATAGGACCTGGTCTGGTTTTCAGATCAGCTTTTCAGGACCTGGTCTGGTTTTCAGATCAGCTTAATAGGACCTGGTCTGGTTTTCAGATCAGCTTAATAGGACCTGGTCTGGTTTTCAGATCAGCTTATCAGGACCTGGTATGGTTTTCAGATCAGCTTTTCAGGACCTGGTCTGGTTTTCAGATCAGCTTAATAGGACCTGGTCTGGTTTTCAGATCAGCTTATCAGGACCTGGTCTGGTTTTCAGATCAGCTTTTCAGGACCTGGTCTGGTTTTCAGATCAGCTTATCAGGACCTGGTATGGTTTTCAGATCAGCTTATCTGATTCAGATTGGGTTATCAGTTTACAAGTAGCTGCCCATTTATAACATTTAGATGAATGCAGTTTAAGGTCAGATGAAAAACGAAAAAGTAAACTTTTATGTAGTCAAATTCTCTTTTTTTCTATAACGATCATCGTTCAATTCAATATCGTTGCTTATAATCAAAATCCATATTTATCCTTCCAACATGCTTTATATTTGTCTCATCTTACTTAAAAATTATAATTACATTATGATTATCTAGTATCAAATGTTTGGTGATTCTGGTATAAGTTTGACATCAGCAGAATGCATCAACATTCTTATCTCACTCCATACAAAAATATGTTTCTCACATCTAACATCGTTAAATATCATATCGGAATTACTTTTAGCTTTGTTAGGAGAAATAACAGATTCAGTATCTGTAAATGTGTATTATACCATTCCTTTAATTAATGAAATTATGTAACATCTTTAAGTATCCATATTTGGGTTGATAGAGAGATTTTGAGTATTAATATGTAGATGTTTTAAAATTTTAGTTTAAACAACATAAAACTATCATTTGTTTTGATTATGAGTATACGTCAATATTTATGAAATGCAATTAGTTACAGAAATGTGGTTAGTGAAACAAAGTATATTTTAACAGCCTTATTTATAAAAATTATTAAGACTTTATAAAGGCTTTTTTAGAAATTTTTTTATGAAAATTTGTCTAAAAAAACCTTTATAAAGTCTTAATAATTTTTATAAATAAGACCGTAAGAGTTTAAAATCAGTATTTTTTATGATAATACTGATTTTAAACTCTTAAAATATACTTTGTTTTGACTATGAGTAGGGACCATTATCTCTTATATAGGAAAAATAAAATAATATAGCTATACGATACCAGTAAATATTTTCTGGTATGGTATAGCTATATTATTTTATTTTTCCTATATAAGAGACAATATTTATGAAACACATTTCATAAATATTGGTGCATACTTATAGTCAAAACAAAGTATATTTTAAGAGTTTAAAATCAGTATTATCATAAAAAATACTGATTTTAAACTCTTACAGTCTTCTTTATAAAAATTATTAAGACTTTATAAAGGTTTTTTTAGACAAATTTTCATAAAAAAATTTCTAAAAAAGCCTTTATAAAGTCTTAATAATTTTTATAAATAAGGCTGTTAAAATATACTTTGTTTCACTAAACACATTTCTGTAACTAATTGCATTTCATAAATATTGACGTATACTCATAATCAAAACAAATGATAGTTTTATGTTGTTTTGAATGTGAGTATACATCATTATCTCTTATTAAATAAATAAAATAATGCAGCTACACGATTTCAGATAATATTTTCTGATATCGTATAGCTGTATTATTTTATTTTTTTAATAAGAGATAATATTTATGAAATGCAATTAGTTACAGAAATGTGGTTAGTGAAACAACCTAAAAATAGGATGGTACGAAATTTTGATGATTCATCAAACGTTAGTTCAAAAACAAGTCATAGTTCCCCCTCTATCAAATTTTATTTGCGCAAAAATAGTTGGTCTGTTAAATTGTAAAAAAATAAAATAAAAAATAATATGTTATGATTGGCTTGCTAAAAAGTCTTAATGAACTAAAATTTTAAAACATCTACATATTAATACTCAAAATCTCTCTATCAACCCAAATATGGATACTTAAAGATATTACATAATTTCATTAATTAAAGGAATGGTATAATACACATTTACAGATACTGAATCTGTTATTTCTCCTAACAAAGCTAAAAGTAATTCCGATATGATATTTAACGATGTTAGATGTGAGAAACATATTTTTGTATGGAGTGAGATAAGAATGTTGATGCATTCTGCTGATGTCGAACTTATACCAGAATCACCAAACATTTGATACTAGATAATCATAATGTAATTATAATTTTTAAGTAAGATGAGACAAATATAAAGCATGTTGGAAGGATAAATATGGATTTTGATTATAAGCAACGATATTGAATTGAACGATGATCGTTATAGAAAAAAAGAGAATTTGACTACATAAAAGTTTACTTTTTCGTTTTTCATCTGACCTTACACTGCATTCATCTAAATGTTATAAATGGGCAGCTACTTGTAAACTGATAACCCAATCTGAATCAGATAAGCTGATCTGAAAACCATACCAGGTCCTGATAAGCTGATCTGAAAACCAGACCAGGTCCTGAAAAGCTGATCTGAAAACCAGACCAGGTCCTGATAAGCTGATCTGAAAACCAGACCAGGTCCTATTAAGCTGATCTGAAAACCAGACCAGGTCCTGAAAAGCTGATCTGAAAACCATACCAGGTCCTGATAAGCTGATCTGAAAACCAGACCAGGTCCTATTAAGCTGATCTGAAAACCAGACCAGGTCCTATTAAGCTGATCTGAAAACCAGACCAGGTCCTGAAAAGCTGATCTGAAAACCAGACCAGGTCCTATTAAGCTGATCTGAAAACCAGACCAGTTACCTGATAACATCTGATAGCTGATACCTGATCTAATAGCTGATACCTGTTATTTACTATTATTAAATATGGATGAGAAAATTTTAAAACAGTTGGTGTTGACAAGAAATGTCTTGAAGAAAAAGCTTCGTAGTATAAAAACTGGTGAAATAGATACATGTGAGCAATAAAAGATACATTTAAAGCTATAACAGAACCTCTCAAAGAATTCATAAATAGTTCTAGAAATATTGAAAGAATTCGCAAGAAAGAAGAAAGTAAAATCAAGATAGAAGCTGAAAATAATACAAGTTTAAAGCCATCAGTCAATATAGAGACAAGTACACCAAAGAAACTTTCAGAAACTTTCTTATTTAATGATGCTGGATGATGAAGATGATTTTTACTCATAGACTTCCAATTCTGAAGACACTTATACTCATTTATCAGTCTTGGAGGGAAGAATTGAATTAGATACAAACTATGGCCTACATCAAGATTTGAATAATGAATGAAAGTTTGGTGATAGTAACCTAAAACTAAATGAAGATAAAATACAAGTTGATGGTCAAATATAGGTCCTAATAGTAGCTTTATTTTCTTTAATGATTGATAATAAAACATGGAAATACTATGAGAAATTTGATGTTGAAAACTAAATAAAATATATAATTTCTACTAATCATCATCATCATTCACTGACAGAGAATGATGTTATCAGTAAATTGTTTCTGGAAACACCAAACGATAAATTATAGGACAAATTAATAATATAGCTTAAGGAATTAATATAATTCAAGAATATATTAAAATGCAAATTGATAGAGTACAACGTGAAATACAATTAGAGATAGAAGATAGTTATAAAATTGATAAAATACATACTAAAAATCAAATCATCTTTTGAAAAAACAAATTGAACAGCTGAATGATAAAATTTATAGATTGAAAAATGAACTACATGATAGTATAAATAGCTGAAAGTGCATCAAGTAGATCACAACACTCTCCAAAAAATCTTTAAAATAACTCAATGTCTTTAAAAAGAAATTTAGTAGACGAACTCTATAATAAATCTCGAAAATTTTTTGTGCATTGTAGATATGTAATGAAAGGAATAGTTGATCTTTTATGGAGCTGATTTAGGTGAAATGGGAAACTATTCTACAGAAAATAGAAATTATTGATTATTGTAGACTGTAAATGATTCATTCACAAAGTTTCTATGGTCAATACCGTTGAAAATAAAAGTTGCATTCAAAAAAACCTAGGCTGTGGAAAATATTTTTGAAATGTTATGAGTACCAAAAAGCTTACAAATGGATGATTGTAAAGAATTTTTTAATAGACACTGGAAAATTCATGCATATGTAGAATATTAAACATTACTTAATATGAAAGCATCAATAGTAGAATGATTTAATAGATCATCCAAAGGAATTATGTGATGATGGTTCATATAAATGAAATATACAAAAAATTACTTAATGTACTCGTATACAATATAAAAGTTCATCTCACTATTTAAATGTTTCCGATTAAAGTTAACTCAACAAATGAGAAAAAGCTGCTAAATATAATAATTTGAAGATGAACAAAATGTTGAAATTTAATGAAAGTAAAAAATAAAATTAAACAGGAAAAATCTAGTTTGGTTTGTATTTTTGATGGAATGATAGGTCTTAAGAAAGATAATTAACTTAATATACTGGAAATTCTCTAAACTTGTTGGCCTGTATGAAATATTGTGAAAACTTAAGCCTTCAAAATAAATTACAACACAGTGTAATATTCAGTAACACCCAATATTATCACTTTTTATAGTGAAAATTGTACATTTTCCATTTCGAAAGCTCTAGCAAGTGAAATTTTAAAATATGCCCATGGGCTATTATAATAGATCTTTACTCTATTAATTTCTATAGCTATCAAATCTTTAGAAAATATAGATAAACTACATAAATTGGACTTAGATTTCCAATCTTTAAGAATGTATATGTGTATGAATTAGTATCAAACAAACTTACTGAATAAATATGGACTTCAACTGGAATCATGCTGAAGCATACATAAATTGTAAAATGCAATGTAAGCAGATCTTACTTTATATCTGTATCTGTATGAGTATCAAATAAATTTACAGAAAAAATATTGAAAGCATGCCTAAGCATGCAAATTTAAAACAATGTCACACAATTTTGTAAGGAAAGAAATTTTATGACTCTGTGCTAAATGAAATACATAAATATGTATCTACTTTGTAAAAGAATAAAAAGAGCGAAATCTAATAGTATAGATTTTTAATTGAAACACCACTACATGTCGGACTCTCGTGTCACTATCGATAGAAGCATGCTAAGGCATGCATGCTAGCAAAATATATAAATCTGTTAGAAGGTGATGAGAAACTTGTTTCTAATCACTAATCTGTAGACAGCAATTGTATCTGGATCAACCCAACTCATGAATGAAATGTATACAAATATAGTTGATAGTAATGAGGACCTTTTTTAAGTAGGAAATGATTACATCTGAATGTGATACAACCCAGCCTACGTCAACAATAACTTCAAGGATGTCAACCAGCAAACCTCATGTAGAAAAACTCGATGTAAAAATTCTCTCAAACATAGATATTCTAGTGTTTCTGACACTATAAAAACACCGACGGTGAATTGATGGTGGAGGTAACTGCGTTATTTGAGATCGATTTTCTAGAATAGTTGATTATTAAACATGTATTTCTTTGTAGATAAAGTAATTTCTCTATATATATATACATATATTTACCTATACATTTAAAAATTACATAAATATTCTCTTTTTCAAGTAGCAAAATCTGAAAAAATAGTAGTGGCATATTAAAAGAAAAAAATTATTAAAAAGAGAGAGACTGAGTGATCAACTGATACGTACACTTTGTCTGACAGGTAAATAAAGCGCGCTTAAAAATACCAGAAATATATGCCAAATACGCTGAACTTTAATAAAATGAGAAAAAAAATCATCTAGAACATCAAATAAAAGCCATAGGCGAGTAACCTTCATAATATAAACATATACCTTATTAATGAAAACATATTATCAGTATGAAGTAACACAATTTGAGGAGTTAAAATTTTAACATTTAATTGTCCCTTAACGCTGACAAAGAGTAGAGAGATATGTTGACATAGAAAGTCATCTTATATACTAGAGGAACCGTTGAGAGACCAGACCTAAATTGTAAGAAAACGATTTCGTTTTCTGTTGATCGCTATTCAAGAAGAAAACAAGTTTCCTCATTATGATTTAACTAATTTAAAAGTAGATATCCAAATGATAATGATCTTAACATAAAAATTAAAAATAAACGTTATGCAATTCTATATTATATGTTCTCGTATCTAAGATTCCAACAAAGCTATTATATGAAAGAATCTCAAGCACTTCCAAATGCACTAAAGTTTAAGATAAAAGTTCCTTTTATTCAATAGCGGCCCAATTGATATAGAAATTTAATATGAAACAGTAAGCAAGGACCTCAGCTACTGCATTTTTACTGATGATCGAATAATAGAAAGTCCTGAAAGTCTTATAAATTAAGTAATATGAATGAAAAAATGGTTTTAATAGACGAGTAAGGTTTCGAATGATTTTCATTACAAAAAGAAGTAGCGGATGTTTTTAACAATAATGAGTAAAACAATTTCATTATAAAACCGCCATTTGATTTTAAATGCTTATCAATAAAAAAGGAAAGAGAAGCAAAGTGGTTAACAAAAAACTATCATCACCTAAGCTGGACTGCTGGATCAGTTTCATTTCAAAGCGTTTGTCATTTTTTAAAGCCAATGCAAGATGTTTAAATATATGAAAAAGGTGAAGAAAAAAGATGATAGTTGGAAAAAATTTTACACCGAAAAATTTCTAACGTTGACTATATAGGCTACATCAACTTTAAACAAATGGAAATAAAAAATATTAAATATTTATACTATAGTTACTACAACTAGAGAGGAATTCAATTTTACTTAAAGCAGAAACTCCTCACAAACTTTTAAGTAAATACATCTAAAAATTAAAACAACGTTTTTTTAATTTCAAATAAAAAAACTACCGAGATATTTCACATCTATACACAAAAGACTACGCGAATATTTACAACAGCAACAACAGCACATGATAAAAAAAAATGTATTTAAACAGGGAGCCTCAGACTTATTTGTATGTACATACATACATACATAAAATCAATTTGTAGATCCATATGTACATATGTACACATATTATCAAATTTCTTACCCATGCTCAAGTATTTATTGGATTTTAAAAATCGCACTTACATATCTACATCATGAAAACATACAAACCGTTCTCCAAGCTATTGACGCTTGAAGACGAAAGTCGAAGAAGACAAATGTACTTAAATAAACAAACTTATCACAGACCAGTCAAACTCTATCGCGCATACACACATACACACACACAAAATCACCACGATCGTACACAAGAATTTTGCAAAATCTGAAATTAATATTTATACAAATATAAACAAATTTTTGAGCGACAGACTTTAACACTGGACAAAATATAAAGCAATCTCATCCTCCAATATGAAAAACATACTAGGATTAAGGAAGTTCAGATATATGATAATATTTTCTAGCAAAAAAATGTTCATATGAGAAATAATTTATTTCAACGTACATATAAATACTAGGGTGAGAAAATCACATACACACACATACTAAAATTCATCTACGAAAAATTAAACCTATTTCAACAACGCCCCTCCCCTCACAAATCACACTCAGCCTAAAGTTCTTATAGATATACATGCACAAAATCACAAGGTAATATACAATCTATCAATCTCAACAACTTAAATCACGATCAGCCTTAAACTCATATAGACATACATGTACAAAAATTCCTATAGACATATAAACACCCAAATTCTTATAGATACATATTACAATAACGCCGCCCGCCTACCTCAAATCAAGGACAGCCTTAAACTCCTACATATACATACATACACACACACACATAGGCACATTCTATCTATCTATCACAACGACACCCTCCCTCACCTCAAATCACAATCAGCCTTAAACTCCTACGAACATACATACATACATGTACACAGATTCCCACGGATACATATTACAACAACTCCCCACCCTCCACCAGTCGATCTACCTCAAATACATCCCGCCCCCCACCAAGCACAGCTTGGCTTAAATTCCAACAAGCATATACGTCACCGAATTCCCACGGTTACATATTACAAAACACCCTCACCTACCCAAATCACGGTCAGCCTTAAGGTCTCACAATCTAGACACACCCCGCCCTCCAAGAATCATAGCCAGACTTCAAATCCTACAGCTAGACACACCCACAAATTTTCCGTCGGCATTAGGAAAAATCATTTCCATGATTTTCCCGTCGGCATTTGAAAAAAATAAACATGTTTTCCCGTCGGCATTCGAAAAAATAAACATGTTTTCCCGTCGGCATTTGAAAAAAATAAACATGTTTTCCCGTCGGCATTCGAAAAAATAAACATGTTTTCCCGTCGGCATTTGAAAAAAATAAACATGTTTTCCCGTCGGCATTTAAAAAAAATAAACATGTTTTCCCGTTGGCATCAGGAAATCATACACATATAAAAGCCTCAAACCTATAAACCCCTTAATGTACACAAATTCCCACGGATACATATTACAAAAACCTCACCTGCCCAAATCACGGACATCAACAAATTTCCATAGTCTAACAACAATCATAACTTTCCCGTCGGCATTAGAAAAAATAAAGATGTTTTCCCGTCGGCATTAGGAAAAATCATACAAAATATAACAGCTTCAAACATATAAACCCCCTTAATGTATTCCCACAAAATATTCCACGCACAAGTTCCCACGGTCATACATACATACATACATACATATACTTAATATAAATAAAAAAAGTTAATATAAACAAAAAACTCCTAATGTAAACAAAAAACACAGACGGACGGACGGACACACACACGTAGGTATCAAATTTCACAAATTTCCAAGAATTTTAAAATTTCAGCCAAAATTTAACAATTTCAGCCACAATTTAACAATTTCAGCCCAAAATTTAACAATTTCAGCCACAATTTAACAATTTCAGCCCACAATTTAACAAGTTTAATTGCCCCCGAATGCCCATTTCCCTACTACTGTTACATGTTTTACATTTCTGTGTTCGTTTGTACAAAAATACACCAGTGGGAAAAATTTTGAATTTCTTTTCTGAATATTTTGCATGAAAAACATGTAAATATGTTACATATTTTACCCTCACTTTATTTTAGGTGTACATACTGCCCTTTTTTCTAACTGTGGTAACGAAGGATTTATTTTGCTGTCATGTTTATAATTTCGAGAGAAGGTTTCTTAAATATAAAATATAAAAATTATTATTATAAAAATTAAAATAAATAAATATTTATTTAAATATTATGACTGTTTTCATATTTTTAGACATAATTAGTGATGTCAATGTGTGTTTAAAAATCATAATAGTGTGCGAAAAACCTCTTAAATAGCCTTAAAAATCGCTAATGAAGTACATTAATGATTAAATGTAACCGTTGTAAATAAAAGCAGCTAATTTTGTTCGATTATAGTAATATAATGTGAAGCACTTTGAGTGATTCTAGGTAACATTTAAAAATGTTACATACATATAGTGTAACATATTTTTTTCAGAAAAGAAATCGCCATAAGTATGTATTGGTTGTTTGATGTAAATGTTCTTGCATAAAGCAAATAGTACACGATTGTGACAGTAATTGTATTGTAATTTATTAAAAATTTAAGTTTGAAAATTTATAAAAAGTATAAAAACTTTATGAAAAACGTAAATGTAGAGTTTTAATGATTTTGTTTGGTAAAAGGGCACAAAAGACATAAATTAAAAAAAATGTTTAGCCGCACAGGTACATATAGATATATGTACATAAGTGAAATTTATTTGCTGGCGGTCAAGCCATGTCTATATGCATTTCATAGTTGTTTTAACAAATCGTCAGTAGACTTCAACCACATATCCCGAATCGTCATATCCTTTCGACATTTGCAGAGGAGTGAGGTATGGACAAAATTCCGTAAGGTACTCTAGATATATCAGGAAACATGTATTCATCTAATTTGTTTTTAGTTTTAGCCACTATAGAGTAGAAACTGCATATATTTTCTGTTGTAAATGTTTTCAGTTCTTCCATATCAGCCAATGCTCTATATTGCTAGTTAATATTTTAAAAATTTTGCTTTTCCCTCGGAAACATTTTAATTAAAAGTGGTATACATTTCTAAAATATGTATCTTCTTAATAAAATTTCGTACCATTTTTCGATTTGTTAAAGCAGCAATGAAATGCATATATACATCGCTTGCGGGAATTCGTCCTTTAGTGAAAATCCAATTTTAACAATTTAGAAAAAGTATAAAAACTTTCAGGCCTGTCACAGAAACAAAATTCGATCGAAATTAGGTTCTTCAGAAAACGAAAAATTTGCTCGAAATGAAAGGACTTTAAATTCAATGCTCGGAATTGTCATTTTCTGTATATGAAAGTACAAAAATCCATTTGACATAACTTTATTTCAACGAAAATGTGTTTCAACAATTTATTTAAAAAAAATAAGTTTAAAATTATATGAAATACCGAAGTATATTTAGATGACAAAGTCTTTATTTAATTTGAAGATTTGGCTAGTTTTTATGGTTAAGCAATTGTCTATATGCATTTCGTTCCTGCTTTTGGAACTCATCAGTAGACTTCAACTTAAAAAAATTTTTGAATTTAGTTAACAAACTTCGTATGTTTATAGTTAGACTCTTAATACTATATTGAGAATCACTGTACACAAACATAATAAGTTTGAAAGCTTCAAACAAAAATCTTTACAAAACAAGCATCTTTATTCCATTGTGCATCTATTTTATTTTCCACCATCTTTTTACCATTAGCTGCCACATTGGGCAACAATAAAAGTATTAAGAGTCTTATGGTCTAATTCATAAAAAATATTTTAGGTTTATTACAGGTTTATTTTACAAATTTCCCATAGAAATATGTCAAATAAGCGCTTAATAAACCTGAAATATTTTTTATGAATAAGGCTGTTAATATAAACATACGAAATTTGTTAACTAAATTCAAAAATTTTTTGGGTTGAAGTCTACTGATGAAATGCATATATACAATTGCTTAACCATAAAAACAAGCCAAAAAAAATTAAAAAATTAAATTAAAAAACTTAAATTTAACAATTCCCGTAAAAAACACTAAAGCACTTAATTTTAATTTAGTTTATCTTAACATTTTACTTAAATTTTAACGCCACAAGCATTTCCTTTATTTAAAATAAGTTGATGTCAGATGCTTTCTCAATTAAAAATAAAACTGTCGTTTGTACTACACACAAAGAAATAACACATGCTATTGATTAAAGGTGTTCAAATTTACCATTTGAAAAAGTGACATTCCACACAGCTTTAATCAACAAGAGTGTATTAACTCGAAAATTTTAAAATGCTCAGTAGAGACGAAAAACTCTTTGTCGCTATATTTGAAGAGAATTTGAATATCCGAATATATAGGTACATAACAGTAAAGCAATTCTATTTGTTTTTATTTTAAATCCTAGCAATTATTGGGGAAGAATGTCTATATTTTGAAAAGTAAAAACTACAAAAAAAAATTCGAGCAATTTGATCATAAACAGTCTTATTTCGAATTAAAATATTAAAGTAAAACAAATTTTATTAACAAAAGAGTAATTGGAAGACGTTGAAATTTTTCAAGCAGATAGATATTTATGTTGTTAGTAGTTTCTTGCAAAAGTGAAATTCTAAAAATTTTGAGTTAATACCCTCTTGTTGATTAAGTGCGATATTTACATATGTATATAAGAAATTTTATTAAGTCTTTAAGAAATAAAAATCAAGACCATAAAAACTGAAATATTCTATTCAGTCAAATAAAAATAATTAAAACTTTAAAGGTGCGGTCAAACTTGGCAAACATTTTCCCCAAAAGTGTAACCACTAAATAATAATGAAAAAACTTTTGATTCAGACACCTGTTTAAGTTAAACAGTTTCAAACATAACGAATAGACAATGTCATATAATGCAACATTATCAGAAAATGTTTAACTCATTAAACTTGAGTCTAAATCAAAAGGTTTTGCATTAGTGTTTAGTGGTTACACTTTATTGGCAAATGATTTCAAAGTGTAACCGTACCTTAACTCATACAATACGTTTGGATGTGAAAGTGTATCTGAAACATCCCTCAACCTCTTAGCAGCAATTTTCCGTCAAAGTCTTGACGTATCTGGGCATCCAAAACTGCAGTTATTGCAATTCCAGATATTTCGTGTATTAATTTTAAAATTTGGTTCACTTCAATAAAACAAATTGTTTGCGCCTTGGGTATTTTATTGCCACATTTAAATTGAAAACATTCCAAACAAAATCGATCGAAATCTGGAGAAGGTAAAACAAAATCGATCGAAATGAAAATTCGTAATGAAAACAATTTCCATCGATTTCTGTGGCAGGCCTGATAGTATTCTGCATACTTTACTTTGTCTTGTAAACATGACATGTGCTTACCATGGGAATTAGCAACCCGGTTGTCAACGAAATTCCATAAAAGAACCGCAAGACTAAACAACTATCCGTGGCAAATCAGTCAACCAGTGCGAGCGAGACGAAAAACTCGCATATGCCAAACACAGAAAAGCGTGACCGCACTTAAGAAAAAATTACGATGACAAGAGAGCTGTTCTTTAGCCCATAGCCGCTTAAATTTGCTTAGTATTTAAATGAAATTATACATTTTCTTACGAAATTTCATGAAATTTTTTATACATAACTTTTTCTATTTGCTAATAGCATAGAAGAGAGTAATACATATGTGCCCCTAATTATGAAAGTGGTCTAAGTCATGTGCATTTTTTGCTTCGAAATATTTAACAAATATTAACGGCCTAGCCCACGATGTCGACAAGAAAGTTTCTTTCTCTTTCAGAGATATTTATGGAAATAAAACTGTGTGCAATTACTTACCACTTTCGCTTAATATGTTGGCCCCATACCTCCCGCCGTTAAACTTTACCACACACGTGTTTGCGGTTTTTAAAATAACGCTGCTAGATACTGCAACGCCGAATTCGACATTTTGATAGTTCAATAGATACCATGTTCTGACACGCAAGACATTTATTACTTTAAATAAAATTTTAATTTTCTTACGTTTACCTGCTGTCCTTAACCGTGCGTGCCTTTTTCAACAAGGTAGCTATAAGTATAGAAAGATTCCATAAATGTTAAGCGGCAAACGAATAACAGAAAAATGTGTTTTTCGGTACATCCATTAAATTCATACTAAATATCGATGGTCACAAGTAGAAAGGCCCTAAGGCCGGGTTTCCATTGGTGTGCCATGTGCCACACATGAGTAAAAATAACGTAACCACTAATTACTAATGAAAAACTGTTTGATCAGACATGTATTTATTGATTTAAACTGTTGGATTCTATAAAATTGTCTGTTAGTTATGTATGAAACTGTTTAACTTAATAAATACGTGTTTGAATCAAACTGTTTTTCATTAGTAATTAGTGGTTACGTTATTTTTACTAATGTGTGGCACATGACACACCGATGGAAACCCGGCCTAACTCGTATTTTCATGAAATTCAGTTTTGCAATGATTCATTTCACCCAAATACATTTCGTCACAAAAATTTATTGCAATAGTTGGTATAAAAATAACAATTTTACAAGCAGCTTTACAAAGCAGTTGTACTTTTTATTATTATGTTCTTACCTTCACCTATTAAGTTATAATTATTTGAGTTGAGGCCTTTCTACTTCTGACCAACTATATAGTATGAATTTAATGGCTGTACCGAAAACCACATACATATGTATATAAAATGTACATACTTTTTTTGGATTTCCCCATCGTTGGCTTTCCCAGACGCTTTGCTTGTTCAGAATTCTATTTCCATATATTAATATGTTTAAATGAAATTTAAATTTTTTTTATTTAAATATATATATATACGTACATCTGTAGTCACAAAAAACATGTATTCACAAACGTTAAATTTAATAAAATTAAGAAAACTTTCCTTCACTGATCATCTTATTCAACTGATCACGCACAAATAATGACGCTCAAGTTTTTTTTCAGCAAAGCAAGCCGTTCATTACATTTTACCGTTATAGAGGAATGTTACCACCTTATCTATAGATTTTTGCATTATTATGCAGGGTATACACGTTACTTAATTTCATACTTACGCTACAGTTACACGACCAAGATTTGCTTTCAAGTTTGTCACACATACTGGTTGTCAAATTTCATTTAAATTTAAATATGTGATATAGGCATGATGAAACAAACAGGTGGCATTACTAGGGCAACAAATGTACAATTACAACAACAAAAGGAATTTTTGTTTGTGTAATGTCTTTGCTAATGTCATAAATTAATATAAACAAAAATCAAAGTGACGCGTTGAAATAGTGGTGAAATAAAATTAATATTTCATAAAAATTAATAATTTATTTTATATAATAAAATAAAAAAATGTTGAAACTAATGACGATGGCATAAATACTGATGAATATGGTGCTTAAAACTATTGTTCTCTGTTCTGATTTGGTAAGTGTTGCTTTGCGTAATTGGGTCAATAGAATTAAGTGAAAGTAATAGATATTTTTCTTTTCTTTTTTGTTTGCCCCATTAAGATGCTTCTACGGCCACTTCAGAATTGTATGTGAATCGTGAAGTGGCCAAAGTGTCAGAAATTTTATGCCTACATGCTAACTACCGTGGCTCGGTGTCATGCCTTTGCAGAACCTACAAACAAGTCCTTGGATTTCATTTCCTGAAGCATCTGCACTCCAGCCATTTGCATTTAACGAACCTTCAGATACTCTACTGCAAAGCCTAAGTTTGGACATGTAAGCAACTGCAAAACTTTACACTTTAAGCTAAAATTGTGTTTATTTGATACCAAAATGTCTTTCATTACGAAGCTATACATATTTATCCATATTTTTAACTTTATCTTCGCAGCTGTTAAAAACGATGGTGCTCCTCAACCATACGACAAATTATCCAAACACATACGTAAACCTGCGCGTGTCAATACAAACCTAACAGCCGATGAATGGTCTAAGCACTTGGAAGATTTAAGAGCTCTGAGTGTTTTGGCAAATCAAGCAATTGAATATGCCTATAATAAGAATAAAACTGAAGGAAAAAGTAGTATTAGCAAACCAGATCTTATTCCACAGGAGAAACGTGCTTCTTCCTCTGCAGTTGACACCAAAAAGACCAAAGAATCTTCTAAGAAAAGCGAATCGTCCAAAAAGTTGCAACAAGATGTTAAAAAAGCCGAAAGTTCGTTGAAAAGCTTCCAAAGTTAGTGAATCAGCAACATTTTACACTTTATATTGCCTTCATATCGTACTGATGAGGTAAGTTGTTACACATATAGACATGTTTTTTTTACATATATTTAGGGATTTAAATTTAAAAAATATTTATTAAATATTTTCTTTTTATTATATGAATATAGAAAACCCATTCTCGGCAATCTTCTAACCTCTCTCACCTGTAAACTCCAGAATTCAAGAAATTAAGCCACAAATTCTTATTAATTTCATTTTTTATTTAAATTATAATAAAAATTAAAAAAAATAAAAATGTAAATTGAAAATACAATACAATTTGTTTGTTTGATTTTAAAGCTACTCTGTATTAATAACAGAGAATTATTTGGCTGAAGAAAAAACGCCAACACCAATTATGGACAACCAATTGTAATAATAAGAAACTTTCACAACCGATTACTATTTTCTTATTAACAAACTTTAACATAAACTTTATTAATATTTTCTTTTTATAATACGAAACTTAACTTAACTTAATATTTTCTTTTTATAATATAAGCTTTATTAATATTTTCTTTTTAAAACTTTCACAGATATACTTTTTCTTATTAACAAACGTGGACATAAAATGTAAACATAAACAAAACTTTTGACATAAGGTTAGACAAATAATGTAGAACAAAAAAACTGTCATCTGGCGTAGTAATGCCACCTGTTTATTTCATCATGGATATAGGCTGCACACAATTTCACAGCAAATTTATTTTCAATACGCCTTTACTAAGAATACAACTTAAAACAACACAATTTCATAGCTTCTATAAACCGCAACACATAATTGTACTTTTTAATTTTGTTCCCAAAAATATTTATATAATTATAATTAAAAATTTTTTGTTGAATATAACATTATTTGTAATAAAAGAACACAACAATACTATTCATCATGATATAAAATCATTAACGTCTACCCCTTTGTGTTGAAATTAATGAAGTAATGACAGTTGCTCTGCCGGCGAGTTATGATATAAAATCATCATGTATAGACCAGTGTTGAGCGAAATTGTGATTTTTTAATAATGTTGCTCCTTGTGAACGTGATTTCTAAATCGCTGTTTTTTTAAACTGTGATTGTGATCACAGTTTAGCAGTATTTTGTTTGTAGCAGTTCTGTTATTTTGACAAAATCTAATAAGAAGAGCAGTTGTGAAATTAAACAGTGACTGTGATCACGTTTTAACACATTTCAGCTCTTCTGCTTTAAAAGTATGTATTAGTATTGGTATTTTGATAAGAATAAGAAGAGCGGCAAGAACAAACAATTAGCATCAACCGCAACTATTTATTGAGAATTGTCGTATGAGAGTCAGAGAGACAATAAAATTGCAAATACAAAAATGTGAGAGCTAGACATAGTTGCCAGAAAAGACGATTTGACACGATTAGACGATTTTTTCTCGATAAACAGTGAACGTATACAAATAAATTCATGTGGTAGCTTTATCTGCTGTAAAGTAAGCATGCAAGAGCATTCACAGTTTGTATGAAAGAACTACATTTGCAAAACCTGTTACTTGATAAATTCAGTCACAGTTGTGATTAGTGATTTTTCAATCACTGTGAAAAAGTAACAGGTTTCGAAAAATAGCTCATCACTAATGTGGACACTATGTTATTTGCAAATAGTTATGTTATTTGCAAATTGTTTTCGTGGTTATTAACTTAAGCTATGTACAGACGGTTGTCAGATCTTACAATATTGTTAGTAAAATGTGCTAAAAATTTCTTACAACCGTGTGAAGTGTCAATTTTTGTCTGACATCGTTACCAGAAAAAGGATTGTCAGGTCATTGTAAGACTAGCAGCTGACAACAAATTGTCAGATGTCTTACAATCGTGCAAACACATTGTACAATTTTTGCGAGATAATAGTCAGACATTTTAATATTGTCAGATGTACGAACTTTATGCATCTGAGAGTGGCGTCATTGTAAAAGAATTCTTTCTATGGGCAACACTGCATACGCTTTATTTTAAACGAAATATAAATAAAAAAAATTATGCCGACAAAATCATTGTAATTGCTTCTTTATGGTTCATAATAATTTATATTTTCACTTTTTATATTTAACACAACCAGAAGGGATTGATATTTAAGAATTTCTAATAAATGCTTTGAGTCTGGCAACGCAAAACAACAGATCTGAAAATTTGTGTATATGACAACCGTGTGAACTGACAATTTTTCGACTCACGATTTTGTTAGATGAATTTATTGTCATACAACCGTCTAGCAATAAATTGTAAGATTTTTTGACAAATTTGATACCAAAGTGTATCAATATCAAGTGACCTTATCAACCCAGCCGACTTAACCCCATTCTTCAAACTCCATATAAAATAGCATAAAATCTTAACCCGAACTGTCAACAGTAAAATAAAAATTTATGGTACACATACACTTTGAATTGATACAACCGTGTGAACTGACAATCTACTTTTTGCTGACAATTTTTGATTGCCAGTACATTGTCAGCACATTGCCAGATGTGACAATATTGTAAGATCTTGCAATCGTCTGTACCATGATACAATTAAACAAGGTACTTGCACGACTACAACAAAATTACAGCACCAAAAAACACACGCATTTTGTTGGTAGAAACAAACGGATAATTGTCAGAAACACATTTCTTTTATTTTTAAAAACAGCTATCACAGGGTAACTAAAGTACAATTGCAGACGCGGCATTCATGCATGATTATAATCATTCAGTGTTGCCAATATGTGTGAAATACACAGTGTGTAATTTCTACTCTCATGTGTAGGCCATGTAATGAGATTCATGTATAATCCATGTGTAATTCAACATACTTTGGGTTCTATTTTTATTTATTTTTGTTTTCATTTTAACCTACACAAAAGATGTGTAGTGTAATTTTCTTCAATGTGTAATTGGAGACACAGCCATGTGCAAATTCATGGCAACAATGTAATCATTTTATTCACACACATACACAAACATTTTTGCAGCTTGTAAACAAGGTTTGACAACTTTCTGCATTGTATACATAAACAGGCTGGGCTTGTGCAAGTACGTTGTATAATTGTATCATGGTCTGTACATAGCTTTACAATAAAAAAGTTACACGGCAACGCTTTCGACATTTATTTGCAAATAAGTGGGCGTATAAACGGGATAAATAATTGTGGCAATAGTTGTCAACAGTTTTTCGTTGACATTTATTGCGAGCATGAAACGTCAAACTCAGTGTTAATTTATGTTCGACTTTTCTGTATTGAGTTTGACATTTAGATTATATTAGTGAAATGGAGAAAATATACATATGTATGAATACTAAGAAACGAAAATAGTCTCTTGAAAACGTGTAAAGTGAAATAATTGGTATTGTTATAAGTTTATAAAAATAAAAATTTGTTCGATTAACCAGCTATTTACAAGTGAATTATATTTTTGTTCTGCGCATTCCTTGTTGACTTTTAGACGCCGGCAGAGCAACTGTCATTTTTTCATTGATATCAACAAAAAGGATTAGACGTTGATTGTTTCATGTGATGATGAATCAAACAAATGTTTACAAATAATTTGCGTTGTGTTTAATTTTTTGGTCGCAAATAATTGTTGTGTCCCTTTTTTTAAACGAAAATTGTGTAATTAATATACATCAAATGCACAGTGACACATAAAAGGACATTTGATATCAATATGAATTTGTCAGACCATGAGCTCTGATGATTATATCATAACGGCGCCATAATATTAAAAAAAAATTTTTTGTTAGCTCTATTTCCTATATGTAATTTGTCATGATAAAATATATCAGGTATTGACGTAGGATTATGATATTTACAAATGTACGTTTTCCCCTAATATATTAACATTGAGCATATTTAGACCATTAAATGTCAAATGTTCAATTTTTACATACACATCAAACGTTCCTGCAAGAACACTCCCAGTCAAATGACCGGTCATTTGACCGACAGTGGTGATGGATTTGTCTATCTAAGTTTCTCTCAGTTTATAAAGGGCAATGTGCAAAAAGTGATGTAAACTTTTGTATACGTGTGATTTTGTATCTTTGTCTAACTAATTAAAAATATCTACTATGGACCAAATATATCTGACCTGCTTACTCTGCCGTATTTTTACTTATCATTAATACTGCATGCGGTAGTTACGTCTGACTGATCACACTTGATGTATATAACCGTCATAGCAAACTAGTCAAACCTGCATAATAATATTAATAAGCACAACTTTTATATTGTTTTAAGCGTTAATTTGTATGCTGACCTGCTTACTCTGCCGTTTTTTACTTATCATTAATGATGCATGCGGTAGTCACGTCTGACTGATCACACTTGATGTATATAACCGGCATAGCAAACTAGTCAAACCTGTATAATAATATTAATAAACACAATTTTTACACTGTTTTATTTGTTTTTTATTACAAAATAATAGAGATATACATAAGTTAAATATTTAAAGGCATAAAAACAAGCAAAAACACAAAAAAACGTTGGTGTCATCTATCCTCTTCACGCTTTTTTCAATCTCCAACACGCCTTAATTTTTATAAATATCTGAAATTTGGAAAAGAAATATATATGTATGTATATTTAATTAAACTTTGGGGATTTCTTTAATTCACTATCTTTTCTACTTAACTTTTTTAACACTTCCATTTTCACAGACCGAACGAATTGTACATTTTACAATAAAATACGATGTTTTAAAATATTTGATATATGTACATTAGATGTTTCACTCTTACATGTATGTTAGAGTAGAGCAACTAGAGCAATTGACTGTCACTGTTGATTTCAATATAAAATTGTTGTAAATGTGTTAGTGAAAAAATTACGTTTGTATTAGTTTCAGTCATTCATTTCTTGCAGGGTTGTGTCTCGTGTAATCTCATAGTAACAAAGTGCAGAGTTGCTTTGGAATAAAAAGAGACCACCTTGTATGATAAAATCAGAGTTGTTTTTGAAATCAAAATCACACCACCTCGTATGAA
Source organism: Nowickia ferox (assembly GCA_936439885.1). Lineage (NCBI taxonomy): Eukaryota > Metazoa > Arthropoda > Insecta > Diptera > Tachinidae > Nowickia > Nowickia ferox. Next base: position 63,855,449 of record OW387023.1, on the reverse strand, counting down.
ATTGTCAAAAAATTTTAAGCTGCATGGTCATAGCAAAAAGTTAATTCTCACAAACGATGATAAGCCAAACAAAGTACACATAAATATGTTCCTCGGTTTTATATTGAAATGAAGACTTCCATGAGTTTTTCGAACGTGCTCTCACTACACTTGTGGCAATATTTAAAAAAGAAAATGGTATAGAAGATGGTCACCCAGAAGCAAGATATACAGTACAACACGAAGTTAATATATAAGAAAGTTACAACATTGTAATTGATATGATGCAAATGCGTCCATTTTGCGGCCTGTGATGCAATAACATCTTTAAAACTAGTTGACGCTGGTGTGCCCGAAGAAAAGTTAGCATTGTTAGATGTATCCATAGTTCCACCTCAGTATTATTTGTGCTAGTGAGTCGTTACTCTAATGGTCAACGGCTTATGGAAGCCGCATTACCGTATTTTCTTCGCGTCATTGGCTCTGCTAGTATTTCACACCGTATATGTATATTAGAGGGTGACGAGGTGCCAGTTTATTATTCTTCTGGTTGTAAATTTTAAGATATATCAAATATTCCTTCATTGTATTTTTGCGAAGACACCAGCTTACGGACATCAGTACATTTTTGAATATCTTTAATGCCGGTGAAAATTAAGCAAATATGGATTTAATATGTTTTTCACTTGAAAGGAACGCACCATGCCATACAAAACTGTTGTCAAAAACAATCAAGCTTATTCCAGTTATCGACATCGACGTCACTTTAACATAATACCAAAAAAATTGCGGCTTGTGTACCGTTGTCCCAAACAACTGATTCCTGTTGACAGGTTTATGCTATGGACAGAAATAGATTGTCAGTAGCACAAAATTATTATCCAGAGCGAGTAACAAGCTCCAATTTTTTGGTATTATGTTAAAGCGACGTCGATGTAAGAAACTGGAATGACGGTGAATTTTTGTTTTCATATATCAGAATTTTATGAATGTGCTGCTGCTGGGGCCAAATGTCAGATTGTGTTTGATTGCTTTATTCAGCAAAAATAACCGAAACTTGAAAACAAAATAATCTTGAAGCCGTACATTGTTTCAAAATTTGCTAAGTACATTCAGAAATATACAAATTTAACCCAAACAAGTAGTATTTAAAAAATTTTAGAAAAAATTTTGATTTTTGTTTGTTTTTAAGAATGCATAAAAAATAAATAAATAAATAAATAATAATAAGTAGCTAAATGTATTCCAAAGAAATGGAACCCTTTTTTTATTGAAATTGGTGTACAACTTTTGATATTATTTGCAATTTAGAAAGAGAAACAACAGAATTTGAAGCAAAATATATCTGTAAAATTTTAATTCGTTGCATGGAAATTTCAATTTCTATCAGTTTTGTTTTGTCGCTAAATTGTGAATTAAATCAAAAATCGTGCACCAATTCCAATAGAAAATGGGTAAATTCTTTTGGAATATATTTAGCTACATGCTACTGAGCTAAACTATGGAGCATTGATGTATCTTTATTTTGTTACGAAGTTTTAAAAACAAATGTAAACAAATTCTCTAAAAAATTATTTATTTTTATCAAACTTTTACGTTATCGTCCAAACTGCTGAGAAGATTTCGAAATAATGTTTAAACGGCTTAAAGACAATTCGGTTGTCGAATTTAAAATTTTTTACTTAACTGAATAAAGCATGGCCTGCTCAAGTTACTGGGGGTCTCCAAGCGCAATAAACTTGGAAATAATTATGTTTATTATCTGTCAAATTATATTTCCAACACCATATGTCCACGTGTGGGCCGAAGAAACATTTATTTGCAAATAAATTACGAAATAGTTGTTCAAATTTCATAGAAATTTGTTGTTTGTGTGAATTAAATATATATAAGAAACTTGTGAGTGGGGTAAAAGTACAGAATTTAAAATGTATAAAACAAATATAAATAAATTAGTTCTAAATAAAATTAAATAAATTAAATTAAACACAAAAAATATCGATCCATACAGTGAATTTTTTAAATTTATGATCAATACCAATAGCTTAGAAAATAAGCTTGAACATAAAAATTTGTTACTGTTATTCTGCTGGCGTTAGTGCTTATGTTCGGAAATAGCTATTGCGCGTGGAGACGTGCCGTTATGGTAACGGTATATCTCGAGAACTAAAGCTGATAAAAGGTTCGAAGGTTCTTTTGAGACGTAATGTACTGTAAACATGTGTAATGGAGAAATTACTTACAACATTTGGCAACAAATTGAGGGTTGTGGTAAATACACAAAAATCATAATAAATAATAGTTTGACATCTAAAGGCTAATAAAGAATTATATAGAATGTTAAATACAAAGATATACATGTATTTAATTCAATAGTTCTCTTTTATGCTATAGAAGTATACTTCCAAAACCATATTAAAGCAAAAAATGCACGTATATATGTACATGTTTATGTACATATATTTATAATAAAAGTAACGTTTCAAGTTGTATCTAACTAATATAATAATACTTATATAATTGCACCATTTTACGTTTCTTTAAAACTGGAAAACAGGTTGCCATTATTTAAAAAAAAATTTACTTTCAAGAAAAATACGCCAACTCCGAGAAGGCTGACAAGCGGCTTTACGTTTTATACAATATCTTAAAGTCTTAAACAAAATATTTGTGTACATATGTAATAATTACAATTAAAACACATCGCTCCTTTACTCAAACAATGTCATAACTTAAAAAACGGAATTTTTGAGTTAATAATACTGCATTATTCCGCATATCGTAATTCATATTTATCCTAATCGGGAATAATTGTGTAAGTATACTATTTTCTAATATTCTTCATGGGAAATATTTCACTTGAACAAAATGTTCACCTTTTATTCCCGATAAGGGAATAAACATTTGAAATATCTTGTATACTCAACTCTTGAGAAAAAAAATAAAAACTTTTCTCTGCATTAAGTTGTGTGTAAATTGAAAACTTTAAACTCGTTTTTGGTGAAACTACTATTTTGTGTTATGACGTTATTTATGTAGATGTGAGGGTTGGTTTATTTACTTTGCTTTTCTAATGTCCATATAATTATGTATTTATACAAAAGGATTTCGTCGGGTGGTTCCTGGTTTGTTACATGGAACATTTTTAAGAAGTATATAAAGCAATGGTCACCAAAAAGAAAAAAATTCTTGAAAGTAGAACAGTACTAATACATGTTTACTGCTGTTCCACTGAAAAAAATCGATCTTGTAAATTTTTAATTTTATATGAATGAACGTTTGTATGGAGTAGTGCTTAGACTGTATGTAGTATTTTTTCATTTTCTGGATACATACACTCACACTCAGCATCTATAAAAGTATTTAAGCCAAATAAAAACTTATTTTCCAACTCTGTATTCCACATATTTTTTTCTTTTCTACAGCAATAAGATGTGCTGTTATAGAAACATTTAAATTAGCTAATTTATTTATACAAATAATATTAAAAAAAATATTAAATCATTTTGATGGTGTTTCAATACTCTCGATATATTCTTTTCATAAAAAATGCGACAGAATTCTGCTCTCATTGTGTGTTTTATGCTCTTGGCTTAGATTTTTGTTATTAGTTGAGCTGTGTACGTATGCAAAGCAGAAATTTAGCAGAGCCCTCAGGGCAATGGGACACTGATATTAAGTTTATAATCCAACATTCAGTTTCAGTAGGGTTCATGTTTAATTTATTAGTCAACGTTCTAAGCGTGATACACAGATGGATACGGCAAAAAATTTAAAAAATAATAAAGCTAACATCTTTAACAAACTCGTTTGAGCAGGCAACAATGAAAAATTTCTTAAAAAATTCACTGTTTGAAGATCATGAAACTTCAGGCGAGCATCTTCAATGTCAAAATTCACCCATGTACTAGCACTCCAGAAATTCCGCAATGTGGTTACGATAGGTTTAAGACTTTTGCTAAATAATTTTAGCAGTCTGATTAGCATTCAAATATGACTACTTGTTCAAAAATGCCTCTTCGCTGATATCCATTTGGTTGTTCGAAAACAACCTATCCTTTTGTCTTGTTTGCAATGTTGTTTGAATTGAACGAACCTATTTGATATGTAAGATTAAAAGTTGAATTTTTATGGCAATTAATGAATGGTAATTTACATACCGAAGCAATTTTATTGTTAGGAATGAACCACCTTTACGCAATGTGTGATATTGAATCCTTTTGAACAGTTTGAATGAAGACTGTCTTTCATTTCATATCTACGATATTCCAAAGTTTTTTCAGGCCGGCATAATTTGTCACTTTTTCGGTCAATCAATAAATTTTAATGAAATAATTGTTCTTTGATAAGGCATGTTGTATAATCAGTTAATAGCTTTTTAATTATTGTGTGCTTCACTGGCTATATCTAAGAGAGTTAAAATTGTTGATCTGATAATTTAAACAATCCATTGCTCACTGTTACCTGTATATTTTATGTATAAGGATTTTGTGTAACACTACAAACAAATGTTATTAATTCACTAAGTTACGTTTTTCATAAAATTTATATGCGATTTATGAATTTAATTTTAATTATAATAAAAACAATGATTCGCTTCCACAGAATATTATCATATTGTTAGTCTATGTTCGCTTCCACAAAAATATATAAACAAGCATAACTTCCTAAATGTCAAATAAGACTTCCCTTACCGTAAACCGAAGCCAGTTATAATAATTTTTTTGACGCCGTTAAAAGGCGCAGCATCCAATATACATGTGGCATCACTGTATTAAAAAAATTTATTTTTTATTAAAGAATTTTTCCATATATTACGTATATATTCATAAAAGAATAAATAAATATGTTTATATAAGCAAAACTAAAGCAAATGAAAGTAAAAAAAAAAAAAATAAAATGCTTTCAATTGCAATGCTTTCAAAATGCCTGTGTAGCACATACAATTATGCAAGCTGCTTTCAAAAGGCCCAAATGCTTTCAAAAATCCTGGTAGCTTGAAAAACTGCTTTCAATGTGCCTTCCGTGCATACATATACATATATGTATGTCTTTGTATATATATATACATTTATCGAATATATCTGTCTTTATCGCATAAACCGATAGCGGTTTTTAAATATTGCTGGCCAGTTACATGTACATTATATTTTATGTTACAAATTACTACATCTTTGGAAGCATTCCTATACACTACGTGTGCACTCTCTATTGTAAAATAAATACAAGAGATATAATTCTATATTTAAAAATATATCACCAAATTTGAAGAATAAAACTATTGTGTTTTATTTAACCATCGAGTGTGTTTTATTTAACCAGTTAATCGGATATATGCCGAAACATTGGTCCTTCGTGCCGGATTTAATTAATACAAGAAAGCCTTTCAGTAGAAGTTCCTTGGGTCACATACTGACATACATCCATATAAAAAAAATCATCGAACTAAAGGTTAGTAAATTTTGAGTTAAGTGATTGGGATTATTAAAATACAAAAAAAAGGCATCTGTACATACATATATTAGTATATGTGTGTATCGTTACAAAAGAAACAACAAGTGGTTTATGACCATATAAAAAATATAAAGGTGAAGATAACACAGTGGTAATCCTATGCAATAACACACTATACCTTATTGTGAATTGTTATATTAGGATAAAGTACCCTTTGTTACACACGTTCCTTAATAAATAATACGAAATTTTGCGAAAATCTCACATAAGAGATAAAGAAAAATAAAAGAATTTACAAAATTCACACGAATAAAATTTTAATAGTGAAAAAAATATATATAAATATTATTGAATATTGTGTCAATAGAAGTGTTTAAATTTTCTGAGACACAATTGAAAGTATAATATACATACATATGTATGTGCGGTAAATTATTTGTAAAAAAGTATTCGCTGTGGAAAATTTAATACAAGACAGCAGTTCTAATTCAAATACTAAAAAATAATAATAAATATTTGTAAATTTTCTGGGTAAAAATGTAATTAATAAAAGGTTAAATTAGTGTGTTAGAAGTTAATTTGTGTAAAGAAAGTTACATTATTACATTCTTCTTCCACCTTTTTCTATTTACAATTTTTATTAACAGTCACCGTACCGTCGGTCGATTTGACTACGTAGAGCTTTTGACAAAAAAGTTGTTAAGAAATTACACTTCAAAACAAAAATTTAATTCATCATATAATAAGTATTTGCGAATTCATTGGAATAATTTGATTTACATTGCAAAATGAAAAAGTCTTTTGAAAAATTTATACGTGCTTCGATGCCATTTCTAAATTTGAAGCAAGATTTCAAAAGGTTCGTGATGCAGATCATCATGTGTATACACTAGAATTGACTAGTGATGAACTAAAACTTTTATGGGAACGGGCTAGAACTGCGTATGATGAAGCAGTGGTTGAGTGTGAAATTCCTTCGGAAAAATCAAAAACGATAAATACGGAGGATTTAGATATACTTGAAAATAAATATGGGACGGTCTTTGCTACTTATCAGTATCAATGGATTTTTGACTGCTATGTCTATTTATGAAATATCCACGGAAAATTGGGATACAATAATTGTATTTATTTGTATGCAAAGATTACCGGCGCAGACAATTTCACTTTGGGAGCAATCTATTCAAGATAAAACTGCTTTGCCTTTGTGGAACGATTTAGATTCGTTTTTAACGGAACGAATTCAGACTTTAAACTGTATTCATGATCTCACAAATTTAAATAATGAAAGAAAAATAGGAGATCGGAAGATAAAGACTCATATCTCGACAAAGAATAACGATAATAATTGCGTTTTGTGCCCTAAACAAAATCATGCATTAAGATTTTGCCGTAGATTTAAAAAATTTTCTGTTCAGGAACGATTTAATACAATAAAGAAATTTCATTGTTGTGTAAATTGTCTTTCGAAATCGCATGAAGTCAAAGACTGTAAAAGCGAATATTGCTGTCTCAAATGTAATCAGAAACATCACACAATGCTTCATCGCGTAGTGCCTACTACTAACGTTATTAACAATTCTGGACAAAAGTCAACTTCGCCTCCATCGAAGACTACTCATACCGTTAATTCATCGGATATGGAAACACAAATGCCTTCGACATCAGCTGCCGCTCGTGGTAGTATGAATCGTCAGGTTTTCCATCTATCAGGTTTTCGATCATATGTCATGATACTACGTATCCAGCTAGAGCTTTAATTGACCCAGCGTCGGAAGCATCATTTATTTCAGAACATTTGCGAAATCAACTCAGACTTCCGTCACATTCAACGAATGTTAAGATTTCCGGTATTAATAATAAAGCTTCCACAATTTCTAAAAAACTTTGTACAATTCGGGTTATTTCCACATTAAATCGACAAGTAGAATTAGAAACTTTTGCGCTAGTTTTACCTTCCATATCAGGTAATTTGCCTTCATTTATTTGTCCTTCGGACATTAGAAGAGAATTATCAGATATTAAATTGGCAGATTGTAATTTTTATAAAAGTAGGCCAATAGATCTATTGCTTGGCGCAGATTTATACCCTCAAATCATTCTAGGAGAAGTGCGTCAAAATATTTATGGATCGCTAATGGCCCAAAATACTATTTTTGGTTGGATATTAACAGGCCCAATAAATAAGGCTGCCCAAAATTCGATTAATGCATTTTCAATCACTGTTACCTTTTCCGAGGAAGATAATCTAAACCAGAATCTTTTGAAATTTTGGGAATTAGAAGAAACTCCAAAAAGAAAAATTTTGTCAACTTCTGATAAATTTTGCGAAGAAATTTATAAGAAAACCACTAAACGGGATTCAACCGGTAGATACATTGTGTCGCTACCTTTCAAGCCAGAATTTCCCAATGAAATTAACTTGGAAATATCCAGATCTGGAGCTATGAAACAATTTATGCGTATGGAATCTGCCCTTTCAAGCAAATCTGAAATAAAAAACATGTATGATGAAGTATTAATGTATTATTTGAAATTAGATCACATGAGACCTATTAAATCCAATAATCAAGCCGTAACAAAATCTTGTTATTGGCCACATCACCCAGTGATTAAACTAGAGAGAAAAACAACTAAACTTAGAGTCGTTTTTAATGCCTCAAATAAGACATCTAATGGCAACAGCTTAAACGATTGTCTTTTTGTAGGGCCAACCTTGCAAGCAGATTTAGTCAATTTGATTTTACGTTGGAGATTGTTTGAATTTGTATTTAATTGTGATATTACAAAAATGTATAGGCAAATTCGATTTCATTCATCACATACACCTTTCCAGCGAATTTTATATAGGACATCAGCGGACGATCAAGTCACTGACTATGAATTGCAGACGGTAACCTTCGGTTTAAATTGCGCGCCTTATTTAGCAATTCGTACTTTATTGCAATTGCTGAGGATTGTGAGGACGAATTCCCCTTAGCCGCAAGAATTTTGAGTAGATGATGTGTTGACTGGGGCTCATGATGTTGCTAGTGCTTTATTAGCGAGGGATCAATTAAATGCAGTTTTATTATCAGCGGGGTTTGAACTTCGGAAGTGGACATCTAACAAAATTTCGATTCTACAAGGACTGCCTGCAGATCATTTGGTGGATTCAAAAGTTTTGACTTTTGAAGAGTCCAGCTGTTCCGAAACGTTAGAAATTCTTTGGAATGCTCAATTGGATTCCTTCTTTTTCAAAGCTTTTCCTCTAGAAGCAAAATCAAGTTACACAAAAAGGGAAGTATTATCTACCATAGCAAAGTTTTTTGACCCAATTGGTTGGTTAAGCCCAGTAATTGTTAAAGCAAAAATTATAATGCAAAACATGTGGCTTAATAATATTGATTGGGATGATTTTCTTCCTCCTTCAACAGAAAAGGAATGGTTACAATTTGTCGAATCATTCAATCAAATAAATTTTATTCAAATACCCAGATGGGTTAATTATTACAAAAATTCGAATACTGAACTTCATGTTTTTTCTGATGCTTCGGAAAGAGCATACGCTGGGGTAATGTACATTCGCACTGAAGCCCCCACGGGAGAAATTTATATGCACTTATTATCGTCAAAGACGAAAGTAGCACCAATTAAATCAATTTCATTTCCGCGGCTTGAATTATGCGGTGCAGTTTTAGCATCCGAGTTATTGAAAAATATTCTTAGTGAAATTGAAATTCCTATTCAACGTGTATATTGTTGGACAGATTCAACAATTGTACTTGCATGGTTACGAAAACCTCCAAGTTCCTGGACTACCTTTGTGGCAAATAGAGTTTGTCGCATTCAAGAAAATACAGGAAATCATAACTGGTTTCATGTACGTTCGGAAGACTTAGGCAGCCGGGGAGTAGATCCACTCACATTATCAAAAAGTGAGTTGTGGTGGCACGGTCCTACATGGTTAAATAAAAATAAAAATCAGTGGTCCCACCATCAATTTGAAAATCTGGATACTGACATAGAAAGTCGGAAATTGAAAGTCCACGCCTCCTTTTTTTCGAAATTTGAGGATATCTTAGAGAGATTTTCATCTCTAGACAAAGCCATTCGTGTTATAGCATACTTATATCGATTTTTCCATTCTACACATGGAGCCCATAAAAATAAATTTCGTTATGAAAATAATATAATCTCTAGTGACGAGATAAAAATGGTAAAGATACTTTTGGCTGTCGTAGCTCAAAAGGCGTACTATGCAGATGAATACAATGTCTTTTAAATAAGAAACCCTTACCTGCAAAAAGTTCGTTAATAACATTAAATCCATTTCTTGATGAAAAAGAAGTCATGAGAGTAAATGGTCGATTAATCAAATCACCCTCAATGTCTTACAATGAACAATATCCCATCATTCTACCGTATGGATGTCATTTCTCGAAACTTATTGCTGAATTTATACACGTCCTTACTATTCATGGTGGTAATAAATTAATGCAAAGAGTCTTTCGATGTGAATATTGGGTACCTCGATTACGAATATTAGTCCGTACTGTAATACATCAATGTAAACGTTGCGTAATTGATCGACAACGTACTTGTAGTCAAATAATGGCTGCACTTCCTCCGGAACGTGTGACTCTCGATAGACCAATTACAAACACTGGAGTTGATTATGCAGGCCCTTTTGATGTAAAAAATTATAATGGCAGAACTTGCAAAATTACTAAAGGGTATGTTTGCATTTTTGTATGCTTTTCTACGAAAGCTATACATTTGGAAGCCGCATCTATTTATCATCGGACACATTTTTGGCAGCCTTTAATCGATTTATATCTAGAAGAGGTTGTCCACACACCATGATTTCTGACAATGGCACTAATTTCATTGGAGCGTCAAATGAATTAACACGCGACTTTCAAACATTTATCAAAGAGTGTCCAGCGCGTATGTGCTCCTCCTTTGGACATAGAGGTTTAACATGGAAGTTCATACCAGCGGGTGCCCCCATATGGGAGGGTTATGGGAAGCTGGAGTTAAAAGTTTTAAATTACATTTCAGAAAAGAAGTCCAATCTTGTACTTACACATTTGAGGAAAGTAGTAGGGAACTGCCAATTCTACCGCAATTAAAATTGTTAAATTGTGGGCTGAAATTGTTAAATTGTGGCTGAAATTGTTAAATTGTGGCTGAAATTGTGAAATTTGGGTAATTAAAATTTGAAAATTTTAAAATTCTTGGAAATTTGATACCTACGAGGGTGGTTCAATAAGTCCGTCCGATTTTTTGTTTACATAAGGAGTTTTTTTTTTATTATTACTACATACGAGGGCGGTTCAATAAGTCAGGTTTTTTATGACCGTGGGAATTTATATGTATGTATGTTTGTGGGGTGGATTAAGGGGTTTCATAAGATTAATATTTCATAAGTATACATGTATGCCGACTGGAAAATCATGAAAATGATTTTTCTTAATACCAACGGGAAAATCATGAGATGATTTTTCCTAATACCAATGGAGGGAGTTGTGAAACTTAATTTTTCCTAATACCAACGGGAAAATCATGAGATGATTTTTCCTAATACCAATGGAGGGAGTTGTGAAACTTAATTTTTCCTAATGCCTACGGCAATGCATGATTATTTTTCCTAATGCCGACGGCAATGCATGATTATTTTTTTCAAATGCCGACGGCAAAACATGATTATTTTTTTCAAATGCCGACTGCAAAACATAATTATTTTTTTCAAATGCCGACGGCAATGCATGATTACTATATTTCGTAATGCCGACGGGAAAATGATTTTTCCAAAGGGAAAATTGCCAGTGTTGCCAGACTGTATAAATTTGTTATCGTAATACTATATCAGTAATATCAGAGAAAATATATTTGATGACTACTACGCGATTCTCATATGAATCGTGGGAACGTGTATGTGTGATTTCCTCACGCTAATAAATTGTTTATAAATAAAATAAATTGTTTATAAATAAAATGTTCTCATGTATTTGAACACCCTAAAATGTTCTCATGTATGTGAACCCCCTAATGCTTGTGTGTGGGTGGTCCAGCTTGATTGTCGATGGTAATTGTATATTGTGTTTATTTGTTTAATAAATATATTTGTATGTATGTATGTATGTATGTATGTATGTATGAATGTATAAATGTATGTATGCATGTATGAATGTATAAATGAATGTGTATGTATGTATGTATGTACATATGTACATACATATGTATGCGTGATCGTGAGAACTTGTGCGTGGAATATTTTGTGCTTGTGTAGAATACATTTATATTTTGCAACGTAGTCATTTTCTTTGTCTACAATTCTTTTAAAGCAGAGGATTTTCAACTAAGTACAGTCATCAGCAGAGAAACAAAAAGTAAAAATTATGAATGCCGCAAGGCTACTGCTACTAATTTTCGTATAAATACGCCAACTTTTATAACCAACACATCAGTACTTTATTGTATTTACAAGTAGTATCATCAGCAATTGTGTTAAATTCAAATATAAATTCTATAAACTAATTAAAAATGAGTTCTTCTGGATATATGTGTAATATGTGTCATAAGGTATATAAATACCAAAAGTCCTTTTTGGACCATGTTAAAAATCATAGTGTGCAGGATCAAGAGATCGTAAGTCGGGACAGAAATCAAGAGCAACCGCAGTCATCTCTTCAAAATCATCAACAGCAGCTAAATACATTTCATCATCAGCAACAACCCTCTTTACAGTACCCCCAATATCAACTACCGATGAATCATCAACAATACGGTATGCCTAACTGTTACCCTACATCATGTTACCCTATGTCATGGAATAATCAGTTTTTGGGATCAGGAGTACCAATGCAATATGAGTATCCAAGTTACAATTATAATCCCGTCACACCAGATAATCAAATGCAGCAGTATTCCAATTTGATGCAATGGCAACCTCTTACTTATCATCAACAAGAGCAGCAGCAGCAGCAACAACAACAACAACAAGCTCAACAACAAGGTGTGGATATTATTGGAGGGACCTTATACAACGATGCTATGGACATAACTTTACCGGAAAGTGATGGAGAAGTAGATGTAGAAGAAATAGGAGAAGAAACTCTGCCAACTCCAATGAGTACTCCCCATGTCAGGACAGAAGAAAATAATGTGAGATATTATAAAATATCGAAAGCCTTCAAAAATCATATCGCCACATATGCAATTCTAAATAAAAAAGACCAACTTCTCTTGGAAGAGTTTATTAAGGAAAACAAAAATATTTTTATGGAGAGACTTCAAATGAATTTAACTAAACATACAATAATTAAATTTCATATGAGTATTGTGGCGGAGTATATAAAAATTGTGGGAGAGGAATTGGAGTTGTGCATAATATCACATGTAGCCAAAATGAGTTTACTGACGAAGGCAGACAATATAGAAGAAATATTACGTAAACAGGTTGAGGAGATTTCAACCAAAATGTCCGAATTCGAAGAGCGAGATTCTGGTTGGACTTTATCACGCATAGTCCGAGCAGAAATCAACATCAACAAATCGTCGCTCGTCAAAGGCTCGAATTGGATATCCACACCTCAAAAATTAGAAAGAAGAAAGGCTTGCATCAATATTGAAAATAATGATGAATACTGCTTCAAGTGGTGTCTGATTGCTGCAATGGATACAACCAAATATCATGATGCAAGACGTTGCAGCTCGTATAATATCCAGGATATTGCTGCAGAGAGAATTGTTACGCGAAATGGTGTAGCGCTAAATTTCAAAAATTTAAGCTACCCATTAGCACTTAACAAAATCAAAGAGTTTGAGGCAAATAATCCGAGTATAAGTGTGAACGTATTTGGGTATGATGAGGGAGCAGATCAGATCATTGGTCCTTATTATGTGACCAAGGACGAGAAAGTGAACCACGTCAACTTACTACTTTTAGAGAATGCTGCAGGTCATCACTACATATTGATAAAGAATATATCAAGGTAAGTTAAAAAATTATACAACTTTTTATTTTAAGGATACAAATACTTTTTTATATACTTTATACTATGTACATTTAACTTATAAACTTTTATTTATTTTTTATCATTCACAGGCTTTTAAGGAATCAGATAACAAAGAACGGACACGAACTACATTTTTGCAACAGCTGTCTCCAGTACACCCACATCGAAAATGGTATGACAAATCATAAGGCGGAGTGCGGTAAAATTGTTACAACTATGCCATCAGGTCCGGATGCAATTCTGAGCTTCAAGGGACATCAAAGAAAAATGGATGTACCCTTCGTGGTATATGCGGACTTCGAATGCATCTTGGAAGAAGTTAGTAATAGTGTAAGTAATAAAACTAGTCTAGTCAAAAAGCACACTCCTTGTGCATTTAGCTATTATATTAAGTGTCTCCATAGCAATAAGTTAGATAAATTAAGGATATACACAGGAAAAGATGCCTCAAAAAAATTTGTATCATATTTAATTAAAGACTGTGAGGATATATACAATAGTCACTTAGTAAATAATAGACAAATGGATACTTTATCCCCTTCTGATATTTATAATTTTTATAGTGCGGTGAATTGTCATATTTGTCAAAAATTTCTAGGTAAAGATCGCGTTAGAGATCATTGTCACATTAGTGGTAAATATAGAGGTGCAGCCCACAATAACTGTAATTTAAATTACCAAATCCCCAAGTTTATACCAGTTTACTTTCACAATTACTCAAATTATGACTCACATCTTTTTATTAAAGAACTAGGTGAAATTGCAATGCAACTGAAAGTACTCCCTCTCAATAAGGAACTTTATATATCCCTCTCCCAATTTACAGAAATGAGTGATGGCCATAAGCTTGAAATAAGATTTCTTGATACAATACGCTTTATGGCTGAGAGTTTGGAATCATTAGCCTGCAATTTGTCGGATAATGATTTCAGAACTATAAGGTCCTTATTTCAGTCAGAAAAAGAATTTC